>QJNV01000016.1:11966-347627 GCA_004155935.1 Monosporascus sp. GIB2
CCCCCCCCCCCCCCCCCCGGGTTGTCGACGGAGTTATGGACCGCCATGGCGAATTTCCTGGGTTATCCGTCTTGAGCTTTTCGAACTGCTCCAGGGTCGGCTCAATTTGGCAAAGGCTAAGGTAGCAACTCGGCCTGAGATCTGTGAAGATGGCCTGGAACTCTTTAAGAATGTTGTCGAACCTGAGCAGGGCCTCGTGGAGTTGGCCGAAGACGAGCGACAGCACCTCGGCCCGGGCCTGGAGATGCCTGTGATCGTCGCCCAGGCTCTGGATCCGCTGCCCGAGCCCAAGGCAGTCCTTCACGAGGGTGAAGAAGTCGGTTAGGCTGATTGGGAGGCTCATGGTGATGGTTAGTCGGGGTACCCGAGTACTGTAAAGGGGCAACCCCCAGTCACCGAGCACTATGCTTGGATTATATCAGAGTCGCGATTGCGGAGAGGCGGTCTCATCCAGTCCCCTTAGTCTGCATGTCGCCCCATCATTTGTGACAAGAGTGGCAAGAGTACAACGCCATATTGCTTGGATGAGTGAATTGCCAGCCCATTTCAGCTACCTGACAAATCGGCAACCACGGAAAGATCTGCGGCTGATCCTCCGCAGCCCACGAATGCAAATGTCAGGAGAGTGGCTGGTGGGAAGGTGGGCGAGTGTCGGCGGCTTGCAGAGCATCATACTTCAGATATCATCACTTCTGGCACAAACCCGAAGGCCGGGCTTCAGCGAGCGATGTAGTCACTGTATGGCTTTCACAGACTCCATTCTCATCAGCCACGGGAGAAATAATTATGCCAACATCAAGACTCCCGAACCATCTGCACCCGACACCCTAAGCAGTGCCGTCAAACGCCTTCTGCAGCCCGGCAATGTCCAGCTTATGCATATGCATCATGGCCACGGTGGCGCGGTCGGCCTTTTCCTTGTCGGGGCTGCTCATCATGTCCTTGAGGACGCGGGGCACAATCTGCCACGACACGCCGTACTTGTCGGCCAACCAGCCGCACTGCTGTGCGGCCTCGTCGCCGCCCTCGCGCAGCTTGTCCCAGTAGTAGTCGACTTCCTCCTGCGTGTCGCTGTCAAGCAAGGTGTTAATTGGGTCCATGGATCCATCAGCTGAAAGGATGGGCGATATTTACCAGTCGACTATGAACGAGGTGGCCGGGCTGAACTTGAAGTTGGGCCCGCCGTTAAGGCCGACGAAGCGGTGGCCGTTGAGTTCGAACTCGACGACCAGGACCGTCCCCGGCTCGTGGCCGTGGAACTCCTTGCCGGCGTCCGAGTAGCGCTGTATGTGGGTGATCTTGGAGTTCTTGAAGACGGAGACATAAAAGTTGGCCGCCTCTTCGGCCTGGCCGTCGAACCAGAGGCAGGTCGTTAGTGTCAGCTTGTCGAAACTCATGTTGACCGACGAGTCTCGGGGATCTGAAGAGATGAGAGTGTTTAGTTGTCCGGGCGTGTTTAATTGGGGATGTGGAAACTCAAAAGAGAGAGAACAGAGATGAGGTGACGGGGCTTTAAATATCTTAACGACCTTGGCCGGCAGTCGAGGCTGGCTTTGGCAAGTTGGGGTAAAAGCCACTTTAGGCAGCAACGGCCTAGCCAAGAAGTTTATCATTATGTATTTCTACAAGACTTGCTCGTTAACCTGCGCAGTCAGGAAGGATCCAAATATTTATCGTCAAATAAGCCATCAGGGCGAGAGAGAATTGAGAGAGCTCGCGAGGCAGCGGCCTCACTGCTGAAGGTCAGGAGGGGGATTAAAATAGATGGCTCAAGAGCAGCTCGCAACGGAGAACTTCGGCCTCCCCTTCGAGGGACAGCCGTCTGATCCTCGCCGTCCGCTACCTACCCTACGCAGCTGATCTGGCTTGCCGAGTCTCGTCTTCCATGGACCCATGTTTCGTAAGCCCCGCCTCGCCCTTGATCGCGACCTGGGAATGGTCTTGCAGCACTCCGCTATCACACCCCGGGAAGCCGGCGGAGTCCTGGTCCCCATCAAAGTACAGAAAAAGGGAACGCTATCCCTCTCCGAAGTATGATGGTCATCTCGAGTTGGTGATATCTATGCTGTAAAGTGAATATCTTTATGGGGAGGTGTTACTGTACTAAACGTATAAAGCAACCAAGTATCTCGGTGCGTCCTTGCCCCACTTCCCGTGCGGGCAGGTGGGCCTTGTACCCCACCCTTCTCCATATTGGATCCTTGTATGCATCTGCTATCACGTCAAATTTAGCATGCGGTTATGTCATCATACTCGCCCAGCTTCCTTTATTGCTGTTACATGACATTCATAAGAATTGTTTGTGTATTAGCCAGAAATCAATATTCGTAAACTTGTATGTCTGACTCTGTCCCACGTCCGTAACCTTGTGCTCCATCCTCGCCATCCTCAGTGCTCGCTGTAACTTACAAATACACCAATATTCCTCAAGTTATATCATCGAACAACGGAAAAGGTGCATTCCAAAACAGTACCCCGCCTCTGCGCAATCCTAGGGCTGATCCGACCCCTCAACCAAAACTCAACTGTGAACCAACAACCGTCACGATCCATCAACATGGCCTGGCGCAGCTCCGGCACCTCGAACCAGTCCCTGGTCGAGAACCTCTGGCGCAACAAGCTCATCACGCAGCCCCTCGTCAAGGAGGCATTCCTCAAGGTCGACCGCGCCCACTACGCGCCGTTTTCGCCATATGAGGACAGCCCGCAGCCCATCGGTCACCACGCCACCATCAGCGCGCCCCATATGCACGCGAGCGCCGTCGAGTCGCTGCTGCCGTTCCTGCTGCCCAAGGTAGCAGAGGAGCAGAGTGCCGAGGGCGTGCCGCGCGTCGTCGGGCAGCCTGGCCGCCCCCGCCGGGTCCTCGACATCGGCAGCGGCAGCGGCTACCTGACGCACGTGCTCGCCGAGCTCGTGGGGGAAGACGGCGTGGTCGTCGGCCTCGAGCACATCAAGGAGCTGCGCGACCTCGGCGAGGCCAACATGCGCAAGTCCGCCGAGGGCGCGCGGTTGCTCGACTCGGGCCGCGTGCGATTCCGCGTCGGCGACGGCCGCAAGGGCTGGTCCGAGCCGCGCAGCGACAGCAAGCCCGGCGTCGGGGGACCGGCCGACGCCGACGCCGAGACCAAGGACGAGGTTGGCGGCTGGGACGCGATCCACGTCGGTGCGGCGGCGGCCGAGCTCCACGAGGAACTCGTGCAACAGCTGCGTAGCCCCGGTCGCATGTTCATCCCCGTGAGCGACGAGGGCGGCTGGGACCAGTACATCTGGACCGTGGATAAGGACGAGAACGGCAAGATTGAGAAGAAGAAGCTCTACGGGGTCAGATACGTGCCGCTTACCGATGCTCCGAAATAAATAAATGGTTGGGGGTGCTGAACTTATTGCGTTGGCGTTCGGAGTCTAGTGTTAGCCTCTGTCGAGAGGTGGGCGGGAACGAGGATCCGGGCGGAACTAAGGTAGGCCATGTCGCCTAATTATTTGGGAGATGACTGCTAATCACTTCTAGCTCAGGAAGAGCCAGCTAGAAGGTGGTTATGGCAAACCTGGTATCGGTTAATTCTACGCTCGCTAGGAACGATTTATGATGTGTAGTACTATGTATACCCAACTTTGGGGACCTTTCATGCCGGTTGGCAATCCCAATGTAGCATCTACAGGATCTGCTAAGGGAGCGCATTCCTGAAGCTGCCAAATACTGGGATATTTCTAACTAGGGGTGTAATGCAGTCGCTAAAATGTTTGTTAGCTATAAGCGTCCGTCATACACTATGGAGATATGTGACCGATGCCAAGGTAGTCCGCGCAAAATGCGGATAGGGGGATGTTAACGGAAATGGCATACCGTTTACGTGCTTTCTTATCTATGGAAAGGGTCCTCATCCCTTAACCATGGCCCCTTTTCTGCTATATACTGAGAGACACGCCCCGTTAGGTTTGCAACCGCTTTTAGATAATGTGGTCAAGACTGTCCTGATATTCACTGAGAGCGAAGTATACCATAGCATCGGCGTGCGATTTGGATTAGGCAACCCCGGACCAGTTCGGAAGTGGGCCACTGGGTCGGATTCAGTACATCATCTCCTACATTTGAAATGCACGATAGATCATGGCAGATCATGGACACAATCAGTTGTCTGAACGGCATTCCCTTCTGATCGCTGTGAGATGGTAACGGGAAAGCCTCTGAGATGGTATAATACTCGAACGCTTCTGCCATTCATGACACCCTCGCCGACTTCAACTAAGCACTTTTTAGACTTTAATTAGTCCACAGCATATTCAAACACCTCTGGCTTTTTTTGTATCATGTCTTAGCAATACAACAGTGAATCTCGGCCTTGTCATCACTCTCCTGTTCTCCGGTCTGGCGATAGCCCAGCCATGCTATATCTCCGAAGGCCAGGCATGCGACGTCCTGAACCGCAATTGCTGCGACGGCGCCGAATACATCAGCGAGTTCAACGGCGATCTTGCCGCGCCACGAAAGCAAGAGCCCATCCGTTGGGCCACGGATGCGCCATCTAGTACACAAGCACCCTAGAGGGAGACAGACAAGGCAAAACACAAACCCCTTGAATCAGGATTAGGATTACCTTAGAGTTTGTTAGCTACGCACTTGGACCTCGGCGTAAGACTCTGTATGGTTTGCCAAGACGTCTTTGCGCTAGAGTTCTCCAAATTATCGACTCTTCATCTCCGGACTGAGCCGAACTCGGGAAAGGAGACGCCACTAGTTTATAATATGAGACAGAGCCACTAGCCGAGAGAACATCTCTAACGAACTTCAAGTTTTTGATTCACCCCTTGGCCTTAGACACGGAGCATTATATACATCGAGTGTCGTCGCCCAGCGAGCTACTGGGACAAGCGTGGCGGCACACACACGCCCGATCTACTCGTTAAAGAGGACGTAGTTGGGCCCGTTGCCGGCGCCCTCCCCGACGGTGGCCCAGGCGACGATCTTGCCCAGCTTGCCGGTCCCGACGTCGCGCTCGATGACGACGACGCGGTTGTCGTCCTGCAGGGCCGAGGCGACGAGGGTGCCGGCCCTGTTGAGCGAGAAGCCGCGCGGGTTCCGGCCGCCGGCCGGCGCCTCCTGCACGAGCGCGAGCGCGCCGCTCCTCTGGTCGATCTTGAACGACACGATGGGGTCCGACGGCAGCCGAGTGCTGTTCGTCTTGTCGAAGTTCGGGATCGTGAGAGAGTTCTCGAAGCGCGACGAGATGAGCACGAAGCGCTGGTCGGGCTATACATCGCATATATCACGTTAGAACCCGTGGCGTCATTTATCGAAGTGACGAGGGGGTGCTCTCGAGGGGAGCGGCGTCAGGTGGGCACGAAACTTACCGAGACCTCGATTTCGGCGGCGCTTGTGCCCTTAGGCACGCTGCCGCCGGCGCCGTGGGAGCTGACGTCGAAGATCCGGACGAACTCCAGCGCCGACCCGGCCTTGTACGTGACCCGGTACCCGGTGATGGTGTTGGACAGCTCGTTGAGCGTGTAGAAGAAGGTGTTCCTGCCGGCGACGGCGAAGGCGCCGTGGCGGGGCCCCGAGCCGGGGACGGCCTTGACGGGGTCCCGCTCCGTCCACTCGATCGAGCCGGGCTCGGCCGCGTAGACGCGGACCAGGTCCGCGCCCAGGTCCGGCGCCAGGATGAACTTGCCCGTGGGGTCGAGGACGGCGTCGTGGAGGTGCGGCGCGGACTGGCGATCTGGCACGGGCCCCGGCTTGGCGAGGGTGTAGGTCTCGTTCTGCGCGAGGGCCAGCTCCGTTACGTCTCCCACGGAGAACGTGCTGAATGTGGAGGTGTCGCTAAAGCGGACGTTAGCAGATGAGATTCAGGAATCCCCGCTTATCGGATTGTTATTTCCGATGATGGTGGTGCGCGTTTCACTCCATTGTACTTCCGAAGCATCCGTGCCAGGACATGGGGCTCAGGGATGAAGAAATCACTCACTAATGCGCGACAGCCAATCCACTCTTGTTAGGGCCGTACAGAGTAGAGCTAACGGGACTCTTGAGGACGGGGAGGATGTCCAGGGTCTCCAGAGTCCCATCCGCCAGCGTCCTGTAGGAGGTTATGGAGGATGCACCGCCCCATCCCTCGTTGAGGCAGTAGAGGACCGACTGGCCCTTGTTCAGGGTCAACCAGGTGGGCTCCGAGCCGCAGTCCGTGGACTTCGCGACGGTCTTGAGCTCGCGGCCCTTGAGGTTCAGCGACGTGACCGTGTGGTCGTTGTACGAGGTCGCCCAGAGGAGCACGGCGGACGACGGCGTCGCCAGGAGCAGGGACAGCAGTCCGGCGGAGAGGGAGTTGAGCAGCATGTTGTCGGCAGCTCTCAGTGTTAATGGAGGAGGGACGGCGGTGGGTGTAAAAGAGTGTGGGGGGACCCGGGACGTTGGTAGACTCGAGGAGAAGGTTGTCTTAATACCGCTTTATCATGGGGTCACTGACTAGGTTCTGCTAATAAGTAAACTCAATGGATCCCCCGAGACTAGTATGCCAAGAGGGTTCAGATTGACACGATCAAATACGCATGCCTCAAAAACAGTCCAAATCTGCTTACTACATAATCTGCTAGCTATGCCTAAGAGGTTTCCTTCCCCTTAGTTAAGCCATTGCGCATTTTTAACATTCACGTCTTAAGTGGTAGGAAGCCAGGGACCAGGGCTCTTTATAGTCCGGAGGGTTGCGGTCCGCCGGCTTTAGCTTCCGCATCCACGATTCCCTAGTGGGGGCTCTTGGCAACAGCCGCCGGCGTTGAATGGTCGAGTTTCATCGGCGACGCGGCGCCGCCAAGCTTCCACAAAGACCCTACCGGTTACATTGATCAGTGGCCCGCAGCCGAATCGCGTGGGTAAGCCATGCGGGCTATCACCTGAGCGCCCCTGTTCCTGCATCCGTAAGTATGATAGGCCCCCATATTGCCCCGGCCGGCCCAATGCCTCATTTGGCGGGAAATGATCGTCAGCACTAGGGAACGAAGATTCTCACATGATTACGTCAAAGGCCAGTCCGATCGTTTACTAAAAGCCATATATGTTCGTTCGTCCATTGCAAAGGATGACTTGCAATTAGATGCCTAGTGGGCGTCTATTTAATCGAGCGTAATTGATAATACGACAAGTCTATGATTGGATAAGGAGACTTGCAGGGTTCAGAGGCTCATGCCGTAAGGCGTCCTGATATAAGAAAAGTGGCTGAGAATCCCGCATTATACTGGCCCATCGTTATGTGGAACCATCCAAAGGTCTTTGCTCTCTTCGCATCTGCGATTGAAAGACGCTGACTTCGAGCTTGGTCAAAGGAAACTGTAATACGACATGTCTCCATGTGGGCCCACCGGGTTTGGTGTGGGCTTGTTCCTCTCAGGAATTCGTCGCCTGCGGGGCTTCATTGATGGGGTGCGAGACGCCTATTACTCCTGATTAACAATGAGTGCAAAATGAGAAGCTTGACGGTCAATCACTCTTCATCGGACGGCAAAGCATAATAACATCTTGATAGCAAACGATCGGCGTCGCTTTCCAGAGACAATCAACAATCAACCCGTTCCGTCTGGTGCCATATCTTGAGGCATCATCACCCAACAACGAACTGACCATCTTCGGCCCCCTTGAGACGGATCGTCCGGCCAGCCCTCGCGCCAGTAGGCTTCCCCTCGTCGACCGCGAACTGGCCGTTCACCAGCACCGCCCTAATGCCCTTCGCAGGCTGTTTGGGATCGGCAAACGTCGCAGCATCGCGAATGGCCTCGGCGTCGAACAGCACGAAATCCGCCTTGTAGCCTTCCCTCACGAGCCCGCGATCCCTGAGCCGTATGATGGCCGCGGCGCGGCCCGTCAGGTGGCTCACGGCCTCCTCGAGGCCACCTTCGAAGATCGTCTCGGGCTCGACGTCCTCAAACGTAGGCGTGGCAGAAGCTTGCAGGCCGTAGATCTGGCGCGACTTCCCGCGCGCGAGGTCCCGGTGGTAGTGTCCCAGGTATCGGGGGAACGTGCCCCAGCCGCGGGGGTGGGGCCTCGTGGAGGTCAGGATGCCGTCGGAGCCGCCGGTGTGGCGGGGGTGCCGCATGATCTTGCGGATGTTGCCCTCGTGGCCCGCGTGCTGCAGCATGGTGGTGCCGAAGTCGTCAGCCTTCAGCAGGTCGACGAAGGCGTCGAAGGGGTCCCTGTCGCCCTGCTCGCGCGCGATCTGGCTCATCGTCTTGCCCACGCAGGAGTCCACCAGCCCCGGGTCCTGCACCCCGCTGATCTCGATGATGTCCCAGTCGAGCGTGCAGCCGTGGCAGCCGTCGGTGCCCTCGACGAGCGCCTGATGCCGGATGCGCTCACGCTGCGCGGGGTCGCCCAGGATCTCCAGTTTGTTGTCCGCCGTGGACACCCAGCTGGGCAGCAGCGACGCGAGCGTCGTCGAACCCGGGAGGTAGGGGTACGTGTCGAGCGTTATGTCGAGGCCCTCGGCGATGGCGCCGTCGAGCATGGCGAGGAACTCGTCGGCGCGCCCGGCGTTCTCGGCGAAGTTCAGCGTCGCGTGCGTCAGGTGCAGCCGCACGCCCGTGCTGCGCGCGAGCTGGATCATCTCCGCGTACGCCTGCATGGCGCCCTTGCCGTACGAGCGGTGGTGCGGCGCGAAGTACCCGCCGTACTGCTCCACCACCTGGCACAGCTGCGCCAGCTCCGCGTCGTCGGCGAACATGCCGGGCACGTAGGTGAGTCCAGACGACATGCCAACGGCGCCGTGCTTGAAAGCGGTATGCAGAATCTCCTTCATCTGGTCGATCTCTGCCTGCGTCGCGGGACTCGAATCCCACCCCTTCACCAAAATGCGCAGGTTTCCCTGCGGGACGAGATACGCCGCATTTGTTGCTATTTTCGATTCGTCGAGGAGATTCAGATATTCTTCCACGCTCCTCCACCTGTTGAAGAAATCCGGTGGGTCCTCGGGATTGCCATTCCAACCGGCGATCTGTTTCCTGATGCGAGCCAGCGATTCGTCCGTCACGGGACTGTAGGATATGCCGTCCTGGCCGATGACTTCGGTGGTGACGCCTTGCGTGATCTTGGCCAGATGTTCTGGCGTGTGCAGTAAGGAGAGATCCGAGTGCGCGTGCATGTCAATGAAGCCCGGGCTCAGCGTCCATCGTCCGTCCTCGCAATCAACGATGCGGACGCCCTGCTGGCGCGCACTCTGGACCTCTGTCCCGTTCCGCTCCGCATTAATTGATTTGACGTAGCCATCCCTAACCAGGACATCTGCTTTGTATCTGGGTGTTTCCCCGCTCCCGTCCACAACGGTGGCACCGACGAAGAGGATATCGTCTCTTTGATATGTCGCCATAGTGTGCACTTCGGTTGTTGTCGTTACCCGTCCATGCTACTTTTACCCCCCGGCTGACACAGAGGCAGAGCACGTCCTTATCACTCCTTATAACGTATTCCTTTCCCCACCACCAAGAAAATCCCCAAAAGCCGATCATCGGCCGCCTTGCAATATAGGTGGGCCCTCTCTCACTCTCACCTGCCCAGCTTAGTCTACGGTGGAGTCCGAGATGGAGCTGCCCGGGGTCAATGGAGCATTGGGCTCCCAAATAGACGGAGAGTAACCCACGTGGATAGGGGTAGTGGAGTTGAACAACAGCATTCGGCAGCCCGACGTATGTGTTGCGTCTTCCGGAGCCGTCATCCCGCAGACTCAAATCGGATCCTCGTGACCATAACCCCAATAAAAGAGATCCACTTTTCTATAGCCGATGACGGGTTCTCGGGCGTGGTTCCTAACGATGGCAATTCGTGTTCTCAAGGTAGGTATGGCTTCAACTGAGAGATTACTACCAGGTCCTTCGCCGACACATGATAGTGCGAAGAGGGGATGGAGGCGTCATAAAAGCTACCAGAACGCGTACGAAACCAGCTCAAGGTCAGAAGGAAAGGGGTTCTCATGATTTGAGAAGGATGATCTGAGCTGTGAAGCGAGTCAGGAAGAAGCTGCAAAACGAGGAATATTACCTCAAAATCGCCGATATTCATATTGGAATCATGTTGGTTCAACTTCGATATGGGATGTTACGCGGCCCAAAACCCTAGCGATGGAGAGAGATACCTTTCTATAGCCATGGTTCTTATGACAAGTTGATCACGGCCACAGGAATTGATACAGGGCCGGAGCTGTGACAATGGGGGTGGGCTGTTCTATGTCTGTAAAAGGGAGCGACTAGAGGCACTGCGGAACTCTCGTCATGCCAGCGATTGGCAATGAAGGTTTTCTCAATATCAAGAACGAAGCCCTTACTGCACTTGAGCAGGAAAGCCTTACCAGGTCTTGTCATGCAAAAGTAGAACAAGTCATTTACTTCGTAACGGACGACATTACAATGGCGTGAACCGCGTGAAAAATCTATTCTAACTCATCAGCCGTCGTAGCTCCGTACACCGCCTCATCACCGAACAACGCCCGGACATCCCTCGCATGCTGCGCGGCCAACCTCTCGGGTCTCAGGTCCTCGAACGCCATGCTCCAGACGCGCCTCGCCTCGTCGTCTGAGGTGTCGATGGCGCTCACGCGGCCCACGTGCTGCGCCAGCATCGGGTAGGCGCTGATGCGCGCGAGCCCGCGGTCCCAGGCGAACACCTTGGGGAGCATGTCGCTGCGGCCGGGGGCCGAGCGCCGCGTGGCGGCGTCCAGCATATGCTCCGCCAGCGCGCCCGCGTGCGCCCGGTTGTACACGATCGCCTGGTTGCAGCAGCCGAACCACTCCTCGCGCACGCCCGGCGGCGAGCCCACGAGCGACGCCTTGCCCGACGCGAAGAAGAGCCACACGAATACGGGCACCGCGATGCCGCAAATCACGAGCAGCGTCCACCCGTCCATCTGCCGCGCAATGTGGCGGGGCAGCCGCCCGCGCGCTAGCAGGAGGATCAGTAGGAGGGGGATGGCTATCGCGGCCGAGATGACGTGCGCGTTGTTGCTTCGGAACCCGGTCCCGCCTGACCAGCCGGAGCTTCGTTCCTGGTTGAACAGGCGCAGGTAGAGCCAGGTGTTAGGCCTCCCCGGCTCGATCTCGCCCTTTGCGGGGTCTCGGCGCTGTGGATCCCTCATCATCTCCTCGACCGTGCGCAGGTTCACCAGCGTCCTCGCGGCCCAGCCGTCAGCGAGCAGGATGTCGCCCTCGAAGAGCGCGATGTACGGGGCCTCGGTCGTCCGCACGCACCGGTCCATTGCGTAGGCGTAGTCGTGCACCGTCTTCCTCTCGAGCTTATGCTTGTTACCCCGGTCCTCGGCCCAGCCCGCTAAGGTCTCGATCTTGCGGTCCCTGTCGCGCGCCGGGAGTGTCGAGTTGTAGGTGAAGACCTCGTCGGCGACGCCGGCGGCGCTAAGGCGCGCGAAACTCGGATGCCGAGCCTCGGCGTCCGGCACGTCGGCGAAGAACAATTTGAGGTGGACAGCCCGCCTCTCGGCACGCGTCATGTTCGCCAAGAACGACCCCACGGCGCTGTCGATGTACTGCCGCCCGTGCATCTGCCTCCCCACCGTGATGAACGCGGCGCATATCTGTGGCGGGGGCCAGTCGCCGTCGTCGTCGCTGGCATTTCCGAGTTTCGATCGTGTAAACCTCGGGTCGGCCGTCGCCGCATCGAGGAACTCGTCGGCCTCGGCCTTACGCGTCGCTGAGTAGAACTGGTCGAAGCCGTGGCGCTGCGAGAAGAATATCGACAGAGGGTCGCGGTAGAAACGAAGCGAACCGTAGATGGCGTACAGGGAGAGGATGCCGAGGAGCAGGAGCAGAGCGCGGATGCCCGGCTGGCCGAGTGCGGTGGCCGCGAGGGTGCGCGGGTGATGGATCATTTATTCGGAGTGTCGGCAAGGTGGGCCAAGCTACCGAAGTATATGCTAGTTAGCCAAGGATTGTGCCGAGTGGCATGCGCATCGCCGTCACGCATGCGTAGAAGGGCATGCAAACATGTTGTTCACTGCCTTATATGAGCCAGTACAATGTCTAGGCGAGTATTGTATTGGTCAATCAACCCTTGAACACAGAAAATGTAGGATAATTATTGTACGTGATGATGATTTAAAGTGCTTATATTCGGGTTGTTCAGGTACAGTAAGTGATTAAGCCGAAGTTCGCCGGTTTACGCTAGCATACCCTATAAAAGCATACTAAGAAATTCCCAAACGGTGATATTTACTTAAACGATTACTGTTTCTTGCTTTCAAAATACTAACATATCCCTCTCTGACTTAAGATATCTTCAATATTATCCCTTGTTACGAGACCCCGGCATCACATCTAAGCGGTCCGAGCTAGGAAAGAGAAGGTAGTGATGCCTCCTTATATACACTGAAATACGGCTATAGCCATGACAAGAGGTCGCTCGAGATGGCCGGCCGGTCCCATATGGTGGCTGATCTATTCAGCCAAGACCTAGCTACTGGGCAGCTATTAAGCCTTAGTTTCAATAGCGGTTCAGCTTCGTCGACGGACACCCAGTTCCCAGACAGCACGCCGTTTCCGGCTGCTCAACTCCGTATGTAGAGCCATTTCTTGCATATACCGGTCGATGTTGGAGGGTCTAGTGACTTGGAATTGGTCGCATAAATGGATGGCTCCGCGATCCGTGGTGCTCGCGCTAGGGGCTGTGGAACTTGACGGTGCATCTGACAGAAGCCTCCGAACACCTCTGGGGTACGTGGAAAAATGGCTGATCTTTAGTCAGCCGACGCCGGCTCACGACGGTATTCTTTAGATTATTCCATTTCCCTTGGAATGGGCGGCAATACTTGTACAGTCGCTACCGTTGTCGGAATAGAGAAGCTGTGCTAGCTCTTCGCCAATCCTAGCGTTGCCGCCCGTCACGAGGTAGACCTGGCAAGGTATTCGAGTAGAACATGTCATTTTGGAGCACTATCATCACTTTCGACCTGCTCTACGGTCTAGGCTGTGCAGAAATCAGCTTTTTTAAGACCACATATCGGCGGAAAACCTATGTAAATCTGCTTGATATGGATACCCCAAAGGATAGCGCGACTAGAATACCATACGATATCTAAAAATTCCCGATGCTCTGCAGCCTCCTGAGGAAGGAAGAGAGTTAGGTGAGACCAGGGAAGAACAGATAGGAGACGGAAAGTACGATTGCCAGATCCAGGATATGTTCGCCGCCTCTAATGATGGACCATATTCGACTTTCCGCCCTCGAGACAACCTTTACGAGGAACTAAAACAGGGACCGAGTATCTCATCTGTGCAGATGCTAGTTTCATTGGTTGTTGGGACCTGGCGATAGCATTTTAAAAGCTTTGCGCTTCGCTTTCGTTAACAAGACTAATGGTTCATACTCGAGATTTGTACCATTAGGGGCGCTTAAGTGTTTGAACTGTTTGGAATGGCTACATTCTTTTGGGTCAGCGTCTCGATGTGATAGGAGGTTTCTATGACGGCTAATTAGGTTGCTTGATACACATACCTAATTTATTAACGGAAACACCTCCTGTAGCCCGATATAAAGTAATAACCACAGAGATGATCAATCACGATTCAAAAATAGCATATACGCAATACGCACAATGGGATATTCATCAGGGATGACAATCGAGGGTTGTCACACCTTACACGGAAGGCTAGCCACTACTTACAATTGGCTGTCAGTAGACCAATGACGAGGGAATATAAACCAAGCGTGCGCCTACTCTCTAGTAGCTCCGCAACACTTGGCAGGATGGCAGGCGAACCGCGGTCCACGCCGTATTTATAATCGCATGAACAGCTAAACCTAAAGGCGAGCATAAGTAAAGCTAATCATCCATAAGACACCCTCCCAGGGAGGTTACAGGGGTTTATTGGGGTCCGTTTACAGACAGAGGCGAGCCCTTGGAGGAAAGCCTGATTTCCTCCATTTCGGTTGGAGGGGGCCGACTCCATCCGGCCCAGTGAATTTCGGAGACTGGGCCCCTTGCCGGTCCCCGGCACTACCTCCTTTTTCCTAGGTACATGCCACAGCCTCCTCGCCACATTTTTTCACCTGTGCCCCTAGGATTTGATGGAAAGAATTCGGTTTGTCGCTGCTGTAAAACTTCCCGGTTTCCTTATCGTCCATTGGTATCCATCTAGACCTTAGCCAATCATGTCTGGGTTATTGTATATAATTTGTCAGTGGCTCGAGGTCGAGGTCTTCTTATTGACCTACAGCAAGCCTCGCTTTCTAACCCCCTCGTCTGTATATATGGGTTGGTAATAGTTGCCAAAGTCGGTCATGGACATATATGGAGTATGCTGAGATTTAATTAGTAGTTCTTGAATCATAAGGATATCTAAGTCTTGTGGTTTAGGGTCGTTAAGGAAAGCTGCTATTCCGGCTCGCAACTTTATAATGCTTAACTGTAGCATTCGTAAGTTTTCCTCTTAATATTGTGTTAGGTTGATTGCACCTCTCCCTTTATATTCTCTGTCTCCGGTTGGGTGTCTTCCGTTGCAATCAACGAAGCATGCAGTCGAATCTGGTGGGCAATATCGACGGTCATATTCGCCGCCCCAGAAGCTGGATCTCGTCTTTCTTTGCAGGCTTGCGCAAGATAACTGCGGAAGGTCAGACATCTATAACACCGCTTCCGCCATATCGGACCAAATTCCTATTAATACTAACCTCCGTAACTCTTTTCCTTTGCTCTTAATCCACACGGTTTCTTCATTATTCTATCCCTCACCTGCCAAGCCATCTTCTACCATCATTTCTGTATGCCTTGTGCTTCATTATCTAGGGGCAGCAAGTTATCCGTTAGGACACTATGTATTACCACTCTAAACCATGGTCTAACAAGTTCCATTCTATTCCCAAGTCCGGGGAGCCATTCGGTATTGGTTTTAGCCGCTTCTACACTCGCTTAATATTTGAACCTGATTACATATCATGTCTTTGCCATTCCAATACCTACCACTTCCGCATCTTTGGTCACCTCGGTATCTCTAAGTGCATTCGGAATGTTCAAGTTCGCCGCCTCCGTGGATAGGTATCGCGTGAAGGGTGCTTCATTATTGTCGGTCCGGCCTGGTTTCGATTTCGTGCTGATTCGCAAGCATTTAAGGTTTCTTACTTGCGCTCTGGTCGGTTGCTGATCTTGAAGTGCTCGCAATCGACCTGTTGTCGCCTACCACCGCCGCCCAACTTCGTGTTGGTGATGGCGTCCTCGGGGTAGTGCTCACCTGTGTCTGTAGAGCTCGGACCAGTTCTTTAGTTCAGAATTTTGAATCTTAAGAATCGGCTGCGCTGCCTTAATCTCGGCAAGGTCGGTCTTGATACTTTTAACGATGTTATTTTATTCTGTGATTATGTTCTTAAGGCTTCCGATAAGTTGTGCTATCTCATTAAGGTTTGCTTCCCATTCTCTTGCTGGGATAAGACTATTATCCCGCCGTCGTCGTCATCAGGGGCTGGGGAGTGATTCGCAGCCGGTTGCCCTAGTCGTAATCGATTGAGCTTGGACTGTTCGTTGAGTCTCCCAGGACACTGGGGTTGGCTTATGCGTTCTCTTGGTTCGTGGTGCTGTTGGGCAACCCTGAGTGGTGGTTTTGCGGGCACGCATCCCAGGGGTTATGGTTACCATCGGATCCAGGGGTCGCTACCGCGCGGCTGCATGGTCCGCCTTGCAGCGGGAATGTGATCAACGAGCGAAAACAACACAGATAAAGGTATCTCCGGACAAATTTTTCTTCTCTTTCCAATGAGAAGGTTCTCTACCCACCAGTCGCACCTCTAACCAGGCAGCCCCCTACAAATTACCTTCCATATCTCCTACGCGAGATTCTTGTTCTTGGTATACTGTTCAAGCTCGCCGAATGTCTCATACTGTAAGCCCACTCCAATTTAATATTCTGCCTTATCAGATATTCTCATCGCTTCAAAAGTACGGACACGTATACTGATGCCTGGTCTGGTCTCATCTGACCCTATCACCGGCCGCCATGAGCCTCGCATATGATGTTCTCTATTTTGCTCTTCACCCGAATCATCTAGGGATGGTAATTCAATGGTAAGTCTAGACTCGTATACAGAATTCTTGCACACGTTGCATGGTTGGCGAAGATTACTGATCAGTGTGTATCATTCCTGGTAGGAAACTGAGGCGTGGTCCCATACACGAAAGAGACGAAAACCACGAGTCTGCAACAGCCAAGGTCTGCTTCGAGTTGCTGGATGAGACAGGCCGCAGCTTTAGCTCAGTCGTCAAGGAGCTTCACCCTGAGCTGCTATTGCCCGTCTGTGTGTTCTACCTGATACTGCGTGGCCTTGATACCATTGAGGATGATACCTCGATGCCTCTGGAGACAAAGGAACCGCTCCTTAGAGACTTTAAAGATTACCTGGAGCAGGATAGCTGGACCTTTACCGGCAATCGCCCGGAGGAAAAGGACCGCCAACTATTGGTGCAGTTCGACAACGTCATAGCTGAGTTCAGGAATTTGAAACCAGTCTACCAAGCAATCATCAAGGACATTACCGACGAGATGGGAAATGGCATGGCCGATTTCGCGCGAAATGCGGCTTTCGGGGATGCCGGCGTCAATACCGTTGAAGAGTACGACCTCTATTGCTGGTACGTGGCTAGTATAGTCAACAAAGGTCTAACTCACCTCTTCATCAAGGCCAAGCTAGGTAAGGAAACTCCAATTAACGATTCCCATCTGTACAAATCGATGGGACTCTTGCTGCAGAAGAACAACATCATTCACGATATTCGTGAAGATCGTGACGGGCCGCTGTTTCTGGCCCAATGAGATATGGTCCAAGCACGTTGATAGATTTGAAGACCTGTTCGAACCAGAGAATCTCGAGCTTGCCCTCAGTTGCAGTTTCGAGATGGTCTTAAATGCTCTGGGGCATGCGAGCGATTGCTTGTCGTATCTTGTTGGCTTGCGCGAGCAGAGCGTATTCAACTTCTGTGCCATTCCTCAATCCATGGCCATGGCCACGCTGGAGTTATGTTTCCGCAATCCGGCCGTCTTCGAAGGAAACATCAAAAGTACCAAGGGAGATGCGTTCCAGCTGATGGTCGAGTCCAGCCAAGATCTTGAGAGGGTGTGTAAGGTCTTTCGTCGTTATATCCACCGAATTCAACAAAAGAATGACCCCAAGGACCCAAATTTCTTGAAGATCAGCATTGCATGCGAACAGGTCGGTACTCTAATAACTGTTACTGGTTTGTGAGCAGGCAGCTGACTCTGTCTAGATTGAGAGATTTGCTGAAGCTCAAGCACCACAAAGCGTCGAACTTGCCAAGAGCAAGACCAGGGGAAGGCTTTGGTCGCCGGTAAGGGGCGAGTTCAGCATCAGGCCGGGTTCAATGCAGGAATTTGGTCCACTTTTGGACAAGTGTTTGCCATTTCAACAGTCATATCAATCTTGGTAGTGGGGACCGCATGGCTTATGGAAGGCCGCTTTAATCTTGCCTGACCTCTTGCCAGGCAAGAGCTCAAGGGGTGGAAACTTGCGCCCAACTCTTACTTTGCTGGTTGAGAATATGGTCTACTTCGTTCTGCATTTTAATGGAAATTGGAATGAAAAAATGTTATGTAGAACTGGACAAAATTGAAAGTTTGGTCTCACAGTACGGGCTTGAAGAAAACATTGCTGTTGCCGCCGAACCCCACCTCTGTAGCAGACTCATACTTGATTACTATAAAATGGACGTCTCGACAGGTGCGAGGTATAGTGTGAATCTTATATAAGAAGAAGGGGCTAGAATACTGGACCAAGTTTGCTACGAGGATGATCGTAAATATAGCTTAGTTCAGGCAAGTTAGGTTCATAACTGGTGAGTACATCCTTCACAAGATGATATAACCAAGAGCAGCTGTTTGTATAGAGAGTCAGCACACTTTGCTCAAGAGTTGTCGAACATAAAGATAGCTGTTTCTATTTGGTTTTATATTCCCTTGTGCGTCTATATACCGTAGTAGTCGGCAGAGGCACTCAAACCGGAAATCTGCCTGCCTAGCCCGCTGGGATAGCTCTCTTGGTGGAAGAGTTAAATATCGAGTGATGTTTATGTATTCTAGGTGACTTCTTGCATCCCGCAGTTTCTCGCCACTAAGGTCTCTGCGTCCACTTTGTTCTCCAGTTTCCCCTTCGTTGTGACGAGCATCATCCCTCTATGTCCTTATCATGAAGAGCTACTTGCGCCCGACAGAAGAAACGATATCTAAGGGAATGAAGTAAAGGGGGGTATTCTGGTTCCGACGAAGGGGTATTAAGGAAGATAAAGCCCCCTGAAAGTCGCAAACCGCCACCGGAGAGGGCTACCGACGACGGACCCTCCCACTAATGCATCCCAACATCTCTTCATTGAATAAGTTGCTACTGGGAATAATCGGCTTTCTTCAGCTTCGAGGAGGTAGTGTTATCTCTGACACCAGCATAGTCCATCTACTTACGACTATCTATTAGCCCCTCCTTCCCTACTATAGAGATTAACGGCTCTGAACGGCCTTTTGAGCATTGACATAGATATCATCGAGCATGATTACGAGATGTAACAAAACCCCTAAGCGCATAGCGATACTGACAAGCCATTATCCTCTCCTCTGGTAAGGTTGAATATGCACGGCTCACGGGCCAGCAAGACTGAATCCTCCCCTAATCAGGGGCATGCCAAGCACCCGTCTCATGCTCTACGGCTCTCCTGGACCGACATCAGATTTAACATCACACCATACATTGTATTCGCCAGAGACCAACTGTAGGAATCTCTTAACTGTCAAACTTCCTCGCGTAACAACCATAATTTGCCATCACGAGTACCGGCGTCGTAAGCCTGTCGATAATGTGCGTTTGTGGCAATGTACGATTTCTGCAAGTAGCCCCTTGGCCGGACCCCGAGTAGCGTCAGCGGCGCCCGCAACTTGAAGGGATAATTGGCCGGAAGCGAACGATAGTGACCACCAAGTAGTTTTAACAGCCGCCGTCCGCGTTGCCAAAATTAGTAGCGACGCTGATCATGAAAGATCGGTTTAATCGGCCTTTGACACGAGGCGATATGCAGGGACGAGATAGCACAGGAACCTGGTAGCGATCTGCAGAAGTTGCTGTTTTTGGGACACCAATGACAATCGATTAGGCCCTTATTTGACGAAAGATGTACGATGGTATCTCTTGGCGGAACACGAAGTTCAGGGTCCGCTCATCCCCTATGAGGGGTTACATCGCCAGCGGAAAGGATCGCCGGGGGGCGGTGTGGCAGTGCATCCCGGGGGATACTGGGGACCGCCCTACGGAGGGTAGCATGAATTCTAACACGCAGAGCATTGCCTATATGGGACGGCAATGTCATGACACGAGGGAGGTTCCATTAAACCGTACGAACACGAGGTTCCGTGCCTCGCGGACCACCCCGCGAAGGGGAAACGTCCGCGGGACCGTCCATCTGCCAGACGGCAGAAGGCCCCCCGGTGGCGATGGGGAGACGCGGCGTCGGTTGTACGGGGTCGGTGGTGGTGGAGCTACATGGTACAAATCGGGTCCACTTAGTTTCCGAACACCTTTTTACTATGCGAAAAAAAGTTATAAGCCCACAACGCCTGAAAAAAGATACTTATAAAAATGGTATAATATGTATTATTACCGTACGAATTAATTTAAATATTATAATCTTGATTTTCATATTATTTACGTATATAAATATATTTAAATATGTTGATATAATTACTTATGTTATTAATCTTAATATGATCCGACTTATGGGTGTTGTGTTTTTAACCTTTTACATTATTTAACGTGGTTAAATTTGCTGTTCGGAAACTAAGTGGATCCGATTTGTACAACGCGCGATGCGAGACATCTTAATCCTTGGGTCCCAGCCGTGCGGGATGCGATCGGGCGAGATGACACATTGTGTAGCCCACCTCGCTGGGCAACGACAAGATGAATTCTGGTGATGTTGCTACCGAAATGACCTGTTCGACAAGGCCATGTAATCAACGGAGGGCGGGCGTGGAATGGGTGGCTTAAAGCACCGCTGAAGGTACTCGCCGGTACAACCTGTAGCGAGTGTGTAAGTGACTCTACATGTACTGTAGTTACTAGAGCTCTCCCACCAGGTTCTATTTACCAAACCAGCCCTCCAGTACGCAGGCGTATTTTCTGTTAGTTTCCTCCTCCCGGTCGACTGTATATCGACATAAGCCCGCATATATCTATATTCGAATAAACATAATCCAATAGTTTCGTCATGCTTAGCACTATCAGCGCTATGAAGAGTCGATTTGGAAGCAAGTGGTTTATGTTTATCCCATACAATTTCTATAGGGCTCTACATTTTAACCTTTCATGACAACACCTGTGCCAGCTGTGGTAACTAAGAGAAAGTACCTGGATACATGTATGGCGGTCTTTTGCGGTATGTATGCGCGCCGCTGCTTCGTTTAACGACATCGGCAGAGTTGAGAAGGCACGGCGCACGTGGGCCGAGCGGGAGCATTTTCCATACGGGAGGATGGGGAGCGGGGATTGAATGATACACAAGAATGATTTCATGATCGGCCAGGTGTTGACCGTTCTCGGTAGACGAGCCCCGCTGTAATGAAATGCGACGGGACACCGAAAGGGGTGGCATGATACATGCATTGTCAGCCACGCCGTTCCGACAGCTGCTGGGGTTTGACATGCGGGTTGGCGGCCCCCAAACCCTTCGAATGGATGGTGGTATCCTGGGGTTTTGACGCCACAGGGTCCGCTACGACGTGCCTGAACTCGCAATGCGGATGGCTAGGTATGTGTGGTTCTCTTGACGCGAGTAGCAGGCCTGTATGGCCAGCGAACCCCGCGCGACTGTTTGGCTGGAGTAGAATGAAGAGCGACTCATATCGTAGAGATATTGGTGATATGGCCTGGCCAAAGCGAAACGATACCTCGACGCTGATGTTACCTTCAAGACACGACGCATGCGGAGGGTCAAGCCAGATTGGGGATTAATAGAGGTGATATTGCTCTGCCGCACGTTGCGGGAAAGCGGGAGTGCCTTACAAGAACAGCCTAGCCTCGCGCTTTTGGCGTAAGGGAGGGGTGAAATACGCTGGGTAGGTGAGGGACGGCCAGTTGTCGTCGTTATCCACTCTCGGAGCCGAGCAGGAGGGGTCCCTGTATATGTCAACTTCGTATGCCGGCGCACATGTCTATCATTGAAGACCTAGGAAACCAAAGCCGCGAGGCTTGAGGACACGAACGGGATCGGCAGTGTCCCAAGACTCAAACACGAGGTTCTGCGGTCGGAAAACAGCGAAAGGTCGTCTGAGTATAAAACAACATCGAAGTTATATGGCTGACAGTTGGACAAGGACTGCCTAGCCCGGACTGGGAGATGGCGCTCGTTGTTGTTGTAGGATCACCTCGCTAAAGAGATCTTGAGTGGCCTTCCCCACCGATCTGTCTGACCGCACGACATTAGGGACCCAAGGGAACCATAGCCGTGACTGGCGGTGAATGCAGAGTCACACCGTATATCGATGTTGAAAAAGGGCGATGGATGGCCAGGTGGATATAGTCTAGATACAACGCATCCCTCAGTAGACAGGCACTACCTGCCTGTACATGACGACTGATTTACGCAAGGTGCGAGAGGTCCCGTGGAAAGCGATTGGCAGTTGGCGGGTCATGTGCATCCAGAAGGCGTTGTATGGGGAAAGCTTGGCATGTACGACAGCAACCCCATATGGATGGTTGGGACCCACTACAGACCTTATAGTGGGTTTGCGTGTTGTATGGGGATTATTGATAGGGTGCGATGCAGGAGAATCGTGTTCTACATCTTCACTTCTTTAGGGCTGAGAGGCCCTTTCTATGGCCTTGAGCATTCTTTCTTACGTCGCAGGAGCAGATGCAGCGATATTGGGGTGCTTTCGTGGCTAGGTTGGTTAGCTCCCGGGCCTTCCGCATAATATGGATATATTACCCGCTACAGGAGTTTAACATTTTGCGGCAGCGTGGTGGTAGCGTGATCTGATGTGTTATATACGTGAGTATCTGTATAAACGTCAGCAGACTCGTTCGATCTGACGAAACTGGCGTGACGGGTTAGTCAGGGTGTCTTCATAATTGGACGGCCTTGCTGACCGTGATCGACAATGCAGCGGCCCTGCACGATTTCGGCAGTCCTTATTGGTAGGGCGCTTGTTTCACGTTCACGACGTGATCATAGCGATGCTCCCCAGATACGCTGCCACGTCGACGCGAACCACCCGTGAGCCTTTCGTGGGGTTTCATAGATTAGCAGGCAAATGTTCCAGGAGGAGGCTCTGTTGGCCCAACTGCATAATGACGATGAAGTAGGGCATCTGTAGGAGCAATACGTCCTGACCATGCAATTACCGAGATTTCTGATGGCGGATGTTGGACACCGGAAACAAATTGCGGGTCTGGTTCCTGTTGCATGCCGGATAGCATCGTACTGTCTTAAGGGAGCTGTTTGGACTGCTTCCCGAAGGACTGAATAAGTTGGTATTCGGTTGATCTCAGCCACTTATGTCATCCCGTCCGTCTTGTCATGTAATAGAACACGTAGCTAATTCGCCTGCCAGCATGGCACTGGCATTGTCAGTAAGAAGGGCCTGGGTTGCAGTTTCTTCATGTGTGTTGCGCCCGATGACAACATCTCCGAGGCGAATACCTGAGAATCTCTAGTCATGAGTTAGCGTGTCAGTTTAGCGGCCTCAAAGATTCAAAGGACCAAACTGACTGAACTTGAACCTCTCTGCACCAATGGAAATGGCGTTGGTCTAGGATAACTTCTGGAGGGACTGAGAGCCTGGAAGTCGGCGTGCCCAAGCAGGCCCAAAGGAGCTTCGGCACCAAATGGGATTTCGGCCGGGAGATTTTGATGAAGGACTCAAGCTGCGGGACTCCTAGTGCTTACTAAAGTATGAATGATACATAGATAAGTTAGACTACCCAGTCAGGCGCTCGCGCTTATTTCGATGTGCATTCGTCCAATTGCTGAACCCCCATTTACGCCTGCCACGTCGAATCGTTAATCGGCCACAGCTAGCCGCTTTTAGGCAACCCCGCTGGTGAACCACGGAGCGCCTGGCGAGAATCACTGGTACTAAGCCACAGGAGTGGTACTTCGCCTATTACCAGCCTACGTATATATTCGGCTGGCTACTACAACTGTTAGGGTTAAGCCCACGGGTTTTGGGGGGTTGGCGGGCGGGCCCCGTTCGTGTATATGCCCTCGATAATTGCAATGGTGTTGGTGGTGAAAATAATGGCGGTTGTACCAACCCTGCTCAGTTAAGGCTCTTAGTTTGTATGGGTGAAGTGAGAATTTGTGGGAGGTTAACCAAAGAGCGTTTAGTTCCTGTCGATTAACGATTCGACCTGGTGAACGTAGCTGGGGCGATTACTGAACGTACTCAAAGAGAGGTCTGCATCAATATTAGTAGCGCGCCCTATGGGCACTTGACAGGCTAGTTTCATCTCGGCCACTCACCATGTACACTATGGAACGCTATTAAGGAGCGCCCTAAGGGGGTGGGGATGAGTTGTCACATTAGCCCAACGGATCGATCGACCAGATTAACGCCAGATGTTATAGGGGAGAATACAGTAGACGACCATTTGCCGATCCAACAGGAAACAGGTCCCATTCAGATGGGGCAGCTGAAGACTGCACCGCTCTCTACTTCGGGGGAAGTGGCGTGATGGGAAGGCCGGGAAGTGGTTCGGGCATGAAGATCAGGACCCTGCGGATGCTGGGCCAGCCTAGTAGCGTTCCTCGTCCTACATCGATCAGCGAGGAAATCGAATAAAGTCGAGTATCAGCTCGTTCCATGTAAGCAACCTAATGGATATAGGAATAGCCTAATTCATGCGTACCTTAGCAGGTAAGCTACCGATGAGAGGCAGCTAACCTAAAGTGTAGTAACGAATACGGAAGAGGATGAAGTTGCGATCATTTCGTCATGATGACGCAATAACTCAAGAGCTTATGAACCGTTCCGTAGCTTAATCCGAAAATGGGCCCATGCAAGTGGTGATTGATTACCCGGAGAAGAGGTAACATAACTTTGGCGGGCCGATACAACAGATACATGCATTAAAGGGTGGTTAGCTGACAACAAAATGGTCGTGTACGCATCCGCGGCGTAGGACGGCCTGATCGATATTGCGATGTAAGGTGAGTAGATATGAACGGAATTTCAGAAGAGACAGCCAAAGTTCTATGACGTCAAGCTGTGGGTTTGTCTGCATATATATGCACTATTCTGGCGTTTGAAGTGGAAAGATCGGAGGAGAAAGGCTTCCTCGAAAGATCCGACCCGGGGGAGAGCATCCCGGGTAGCCGGGGCCTCGTAGCGGCGGAAGAAAAGCCTTAAGAAGGACAAGTTGGAAAGCGTGAGTGGAGGATCACGGAAAATTGAGCAGACAGACGGGGCTGCGATGGCTGAAGGCAGGCGCCGGAAGATTGGTAAAGTACAGGACGCAGGGGTCTTTTTGTTCGTTACCCCATCCGCCAGCTCGATGCCATATTAAGCTAGCTATAGACACCTTATAGAAGTCGGCATCGGGAGAGTGTTCGACCGTCTATTCGATAACTTGATTTGAGCGTTTACCGGCATAAACTGAAATGTTACCAACCAATAGAACCTATAAAGAGTGGGCAATGCTTACTTAGCAGGGCATATAGTAAATAGGTGGAGTAAGTAGCAAAATATACTCTTGCAACCTGTAGCAGACAGAACGAACAGTACTATGGTGTTACGGGTAATTTTAAAAACACTGCCTGGTCGCCCCGCTAGAGCCCCATAATGCTGTCCCATATATAAAGTTCCCGTTGCTATGTATCGAGGGTTACCAGTAGCCCATGTGCAAGCTAAATCTAACTTGTATAGCGTAGCTACTGGCGCGGCCCACAGCTACATGACAGTGTTTGAAATATTATGCCTGATACCGTGGTACCTGTATGTACCTGCATTTTCGCTGGGGTTGCCAAGACTATTCTTGATATGCATTTATGTGATACCTACATACCTACTTGCAGAATACCTAGGTAGGTATGTTTGATGTAATAATTCTCCCCAGGTAGCAAAATGAACTGATGACCAAGCAACATTCTGCCAAATTCCGTTGCTAGTTTGCATATATGTACATATGGGTGTAGGTAAAATAAGAGTATGCAGAGGCCGGGGTGGCACCCAAGTATAGGCGCCTGTAAGAAATACATGTAACCGACATACACCCCCAGTGGAGAGCATTTTCGGCGGTTCAAGCCACAACGTGCCACTTTATTCTTATGGCAGTACTAACTGGGAAGCCCCGTCTCATCTCTATTCTGCCTAGTAAACGGGGGACGTGCGCTAAGCTACCAATCGCTGTTCCACAGGAGAGTGCTTTGCTGGTAAAAATAGTCGAGCACCAGACAATCGGACGAAATCCATTATAACCCACCCGTCCGATTGGGCTACATTGCTGTCAATCTCGATCGCCAGCACTCTAATATACACATCAGAGCTTATCCGTCCGCCTTCATATATCGGAGCCTTCGATATTCAACATAGAGAACCGTTAGCATGATCGCTCAGACTGTCCCGGTGTCGAGCCGACCCCGAACCAAGTTCACCAGAATACGTCCAGTGGGTCGACCAGAGCCCCCTGAATCTTGATGGCCTCCCTCCAGCATCCCACATGAGCGCCGGCGCAGGTAGAAATCGCCATGCCACTTGAATACCTTTTGAGCGACGATAAATGAAAGGGTCACCGAAGAAATCGCTGGTGCCAAGCTAAGGAGCTAAGGACCACCGAGGATAGCAGAAAATTAGCTGGACTTGCGTCATCGTCCCCACGACGGAGTCTTAGTGAGCTGCAGTGTTTTGTCCCAAAGCCTAGCAACTACCCAGTCCCTCTTCAGGTACTGCGAGATTGTTCGTCGGCAAGGTGAGCGGCGACCAAACCGTGCGTGTGATAATTTTCGGAAGCCCTGAGATGAAGATCCATATCACCACCCAAGGTTTGCACAAGTCAAGATAGTGTCGAGGTGTAATCAAAGTCAGGAGACCCGGACTCGTGTTGTGGCGGTGTTGTAGGGATTTACCGTACGTCCGGGGCACCGGCGATGAACTTAGCGAGTTATTGGCTCCCCGGCGGAGTGCAACGCTGGCGGGAGAAGCCTTCTTTTCCCACTTGGGTGCCAGCAGCGCGTTAACAGCCACCAATGAGGAAAACCACCTGAATTATCATTTGTGAGTATTGCGGGTCAAACGGCGTTGCACTACCGAGTTTCGCGTCGGCACGCTCGCCGCACTCGAAACGTCTGTAGGGCGAGATTGTTACATCATTTCCGCAGCTGTCGCAGAGTCATCGGAGTGCTTAGACTTTATCCAGGTGGTTGCTTAATTTGATGGATCTAGGAGAATGGACGAGAACTACGATGGTGAAGGAGATTAGAGATAGACCGAAAGTAAAAAGCCCCCTAGTCGTGTGAGAAAGGAGGGCTAGGAACCTCAACTCCCTGTTAACCGCCGTAATACAAAGTGGGAGGTAGGGTTGGGCGAAGAAGCTTGGACCGCCCATCCCATAGACTTTCAAAGTTCAGAAGGGAATCACCAATTTATGCTTTTTTATGCCGGCAATGGGAAGTAGGAGTTCCCTCGACCTGCATATGGACTCTTGCCCTACCGTCTTGATTCATTTGTTCCCTGTTCCCCGGCGAGAGAAGGGAAGGAAGTGTCATTATCACCTTAGATAGGTAGGCAATGTCGTCGGCGGGTAACTAACAAAAATATCAGAGGCTCGATGGGTCCAGCTCAACAGCGTAGTTTACGAAGAACCATGTGCCCTTGGGAGTGCAAATTGACATTCCCTATATAGCGTACTGATTCACGTCAAAAAGGCTACTCCATTAGTGGCCTTATACAACTACAGAATAGCCGGTGATGCTACCCGAGTTGACCATAGGTGTTCATTGTGTTTCTCAGGCCACTATTCCTGGGTCCTGCCGCTCTGAATCAAAGCTCAAGTGAGCCGCAATGCATCGGCTGGCGGCAACAGGGCCAAGAAGCCTGCCAGTACTGGGATCAGGCGCCAGAGCCGCAGTCCAGGCAATGCCTCCGCTTGAGCGGGTTGTCGAGGAATGTTGATGCTTCGATAGGGTTGGAGCTCGCCCCGGGGGCTGGCTTCAAAATTTGCGACGGATTCCTGTACCAAGTATGAGTAGCAGTGGCAACGTCGCATGTCCAACAGCTCCAGAGCAGAGGCACGTGTGTTGGCTCGGAATCCGCGATATACGCGAGGCTGTGCTGTGCTATTCGCCTCCGAGCGGGAGGGAGATTCACATCTGTATGGTCACAAATTTGTCATCAACGTCGATGACTTATTGTGCAGAAAGAGAGCGGCCAAAACAACGATAGTTGGGTTCACCTTAGTTCAGAACCTTAGCATAATTTGAGGGTACAAGTACACTCCACGGACCGCCACATCTACAGCCCAGGATCAAGGCCGGGCGGAGAGACTGATCAAATCGATCGCAAACCCTCTGCGCAGAGAGGCGGAAAATGTACAGCTACTTCGCTAGGAGGGTTGACCAACCGAGAGGTGTACAAAGTACCCACTACCACTCACAATCGCCCTTTACAGGTACAGGATCCTCCCGATCTCCATTCTAGAAGCAAGTGATCGATATCCCGCTGGTGGCCAGTTGCGCGAGCTGTCCCTCTGTCGACCGTGATCCTGGCTTGGTACTTAGGACCCTCAATTGATGGTAACTAGGTAACTCTCCTCATGCATAACTCTTCGACGTACTGTAACTCCTCCATCTCCGACAGACGAGACGACCGAGCCACGGTGAAATTCATCGGCTCACGCCCCGTCACCCTTATAATACAACGCCGGAGCAAGCCCCATTGATCGCCTTCTCCCCCTACATAATGTTCCTAGCCCCTTGTGTCATTGTTTTGCTGTGGCTCTCATCTGTGGCCCAACGAACAAGCACTACGAGAAGTACTTCACACGATTAATCCAATACACACCTCCACCACCTCCTTGGGGACCACCTTAAGTTGTACCCACCACCAAATCCTTAGTTACCTGTACTATATTACCGTCGTCCCATCCCTCGCGAGAGCCTCTAATTCCCATATACTTGGACTACTTCCGCTCGCTCACAATTTTGTCGCATTGTTCAGTCTCGACCTATTTGGTCCAAATCACACCCAAGTTCCATTCGCCAGCCCCTATAGCCCTTGCACCGCGTTCTTCGCTTGGGTTTCAAACACTTCCCCCTCCATGACCACACGAGGCGTGCTGCAAGTCTGGTAACACAGTCATTCGTTCTCCCCACCTGCGCCGTGAAGCTGCCTTCGCCATAATAACGTCGCTTGGACTCGGCGGAAGCATTCGATATCTAGGAGCCTACCTCTCGGGAGAGGGTTTTCTGATTATACTTTGTTCCAATCTCATTGTGCGAAATACGTGGTATAGCTGTCTTGCGACAGCACCTGACTCATACTAGTCCCAATGTTTCGACAGAGGTGGGTGATACCACTCCTAGCCAGCTACGAGGGCAGCACCAGCCACTGCAGCGAAGATCCCCAGCTGCAGCGCCTCTGGCATTCCCCTCAGCTCATGCTGGCGCATTCACTTCTTAAGGTCACCAGTTTGTCTATTTAGCTAACTTAAAACCACCTCACTTTTAGAACGAGCGCGAACAAACCTGGCGATGACCTTATTGCCAATTTCCGACAACAATTCCCCGAGGTCGCAGCAGTGACCGCTTCCTCTGGGCCGCCCGCACTGAACACTGTAGCAGCCGAGAATGCGTCCCTCGTTGCGCCGACGACACAGCAAGCGTATGTCGCATTTTCCCCTGCCCATTTTAAATGTTTCCTCATGATCTATACCCTTGACATGTAAGGCGGCTGGGTTTGCGACCAAAGCACCATGCCACCACTCGTTTTTGTGAGGCTGTGCGGATCATTCTGACCGCGGGGCATCCCGCCTGGTAGCTGCCAAAGGGCCTGGTGTTCGAGTTTACGATGGTACTGCCAGAACCGACGCTCGCCCCATAACCAACATCAGGCAATTCAGAAGCTGACTTTTTGTGTGTCCAGGAATCAAGGCTCACATCATGGAATTTTCCATGATCAGGACCCGACCCCCAGGGCTACGGCGGAGCAATGGAGATTCACGCCTTCATTACTGGATCCCCACAACTTCAACTTCCATTCTCACTTCGCAAACCAGCCACCAGGCTACTACACGCCTACGCCTGGCGGAACAAATACCCTCTACCACCCGCAAGCAGGCGACTTGCACACGCCAACCTTGGGTTTGGGGATGGGCTTGGGCACCCCATTGTCTCTCCCCACAAGTGAAGGCGCCATGAATGCAGGTCCAGCAATCATGGATCTCTCGCAGTTCCAACCCAGCATGCCGCCGCAACAATTCCAACAGCAGCAGTTCAACCCGTTCATCCAGCCCACTCCGCCGCAAGCATCGTTTGCGCCTTCAACCTTCGTCCATCATGACACCGGCTATGAGACGATGGATCACGATGGCTCACCGCTAGACTCCGACCAGAGCGAAGAGCGAATGGGGTCTTTAGATGCGACTTTCTCGCAGTCGCCGCCGATGATGGGGCTCCAATCCCATCCGTTTGGCATGGCGATCAACAATGCGCTACCTCCCGCTGCGGTGAACTTTCGATTCCATGCGACGCTCAACGCCCCAACAGCTATGGTCAAGCACGCGGACGAGATTCCCGTGACTTATCTCAACAAAGGCCAAGCATATTCGTTATCGGTTAGAGACAGTTCATCCGCAGGACCCATTGCCCCAGGAACAAGGTATCGCACCTTCGTGCGTATCTCTTTCGAGGACGACCAGCAACGACAAAAGCCCGGCGTGTGTTGGAGTCTGTGGAAAGAAGGTCGAGGTACCAACGAAGCCCACCAGCGCGGGGGAAAGCTGCAGGCCGTCGAATACGTCGAGGCCGCTCAACCCGCCGAAGGTGACGAGAAGCGAACCCGTATCGAGCTCGAAAGCGCGTCGTTTGACGGCTTCTCGGTCATCTGGACTCCTGGGATCAACGGCTCCGCAGAATGCAGCATTGCGGTTCGCTTCAATTTCCTCTCGACAGACTTCAGCCATTCTAAGGGGGTAAAGGGCATCCCAGTGCGCCTATGTGCCAAGACTAGCATCTTACCACCGGACGATTCGTCGCCACGAACTGACGCAACACAGGAGATATGCTACTGCAAAGTTAAACTCTTTAGAGACCACGGAGCGGAACGGAAGCTGTCAAACGATGTTGCCCATGTGAAGAAATCTATTGATAAGATTAAACAGCAGATCGCGCAAGCCGAGAGTGGGTTGAAGGATTTTGGCAAGAGGAAGCGTGGTACTGGTTCCCAAGCGAAGGCGCAAGATAACCAACGGCCGGGGAAAGTACAGAAACACAAGAGAACGTGGTCGATGTCGTCTACCAGCTCTGCAGGCGGTGGAAATACCGGCGGTCCTCCTCGCGCACCGATCGACGAAGACCTACACTTCAAGCTACAGGTACTCCAGGACATGTTCACCAGCACCCGCCCTATCAGTGTGCTCTATCTTCGAGGGGACGACTTAGACGACCCTGACCTACACCCCGTTAGCCTACCAGGTGAGCCTACGGACTTAACAAAGGTGGAGCCAAGGGACTCTATTGTTTGGCAAGCGCGGAGTGAACGAAACTCGGTGGCTGGGTCCTCGCTGGTTTCGCCATCCCCCAGTTCAATGTCGCTACAGTCGCTAGCATCCGCTTCAGTCGGGGGAGCCCAGTGGGGTGATCTACAAGGTGGTGATCGAGGTGCCTCGCGGCGACTCTCGGAACAGGCCATTAAAGTTCCCAAAAACGATAATGATGGGAACTTGAGCGGCTGGATCGAAGCGCTCGGAGTGGATCCCTCATACAGGCCGCCTCTTGAGAGACGTGTAAGGCCTGTGGCTTGCTTCTACGTCGCCCGCCAGACGCCGAATGATGGGAAACGAGAACTTCATCGGGCTGTATATCTCACTCAACGAAACATTGCGGATTTTATTTCCGGAGTCTCTGCCAAGTGGGGGCTGGATCCTGCGGGAGTCGTGCGTGCTGTGCATGTCCTGGAGAGTGGGCTTGAGGTCGAAATGGATGACGACGTAATCCGCGAGTTATCCGAGGGACAAGACATGATCCTCGAAATTGCTGAGGTCGAACGCAACATTCCGCAGCCAAAACGCGAATGGGAGATGGCGGTCGATGTGCCGGAGACTCAGGCGGACAAGGATTCGACCTGTAGCGCGTTCCGCACGGCAACGGGCCACGAACTACGACTGAGATTCTGATTCAACGAGTGACGATGGATATCCCCACCGGATGTTATAGGAGAGAGATATAGAGGAGCTACTCTTTGACTTGCGTATCCCGGACGGCGGCATGGTTCTTTTGTTATTCGGCGTTTTAGGGGGAACAACGAGAGATACCACTCCCTTCACGGGCAGCAATGTTTACTTCATTATTCCTTCGGGCATGCAGGCAGAGCCCTTTCTTACTCGTCGAACCGTTTTGAAGTCGACGCAGAGGCTTCTTCGGGAACCATTACAACTACGACGGTCCCTGGCACATGCCAAGTTTTGGCTTGGCTTAAATTCACCGATAGAGGGTCAAAAATGGAGGTACTGCGAGTTGGCATGGTTAGGGAATACACGTGATACCCATGGGTTTGACTCTTTTCTTCTTCGAGTGCCGTACACGATTTTGGATGGGAAAATATCACATCATGTATTTATTTGGACGCAGAGTCGTTTGCGATCGACGAAAGGTTCTCTGCCTGGTTCATCGTCGCACTTGGGCTAGATGCCCATCTATAGGGGTTACCAATCTACTGCACAAATACCACCAACTGCTGCGCCGTTCCGTCTTATCCTTCGCGACCACACGCGAAGATAATTTGCCACTATCTGAATGCTGCCGCGGGCATATGCTACTCTCTGTGGCGTCCTACCCTGCCGGCTTCAAAGAAGCCATCCATCCGCATTAGACATAGGCAATTTTACTTGGAGTCTTGGAGCTGCACCAACTGCGGAGCGCATCAGCACAATAATCTCTCACTTAAGAAAGCCATATAGCAAGCATTATATGCCCGTCTCACCCGGAGCTAGACTAGGCAGGTGGCGCCGCCGCCGCATAATCCTGCAGGCGCGCGCGGACTTCGTTCCTTTGAACGGTTCGTTCGGTATCGCAGTGCCGAAGTGCTTTGCCAGTACTTTGAGAATATGCGGCTTATAATACCTTCCGAAAGCGAGATTGCCCGTTCGATAGCCGAAGATGCGCGCGGGGCGCGATCATAGGCTAGGGCTAATTAGTCCCGGTACCCCTTCAAACACATCTTCATATGGTGGAGAGCCCCCCTTTTTTTTTTCCTGTTCTTCAAACTTTTGATCAGAAGTTCCCTGCTGCTGTAGATCGATGGACGTATGTAGTTATGGTACTGCGTAAGTAGGCGGTCAAATGGGGCGTTCCAGTTAGCTAGGTAGAATATGGGCTGCAGCCACATGGGTTTGTGTGGCTTGCCGCTGTGACCAGCTCGCGCATTTGACGGCATCGCGTTTACGCCAAAAGAGTTTCTAAACTTCCGTCCCCAATCACTCACTCGTACCTTTTGTATAGGTATTTGTTCCTTTTTATTGAGACGGGTCTCTCGTCTTCAACTCCCTCCTATTCCTGCCTTTCTGCCAGTCATCATTCTGCTACTCGACTGCCGTAGGGTATATGTATGTAACTAGTCTAGATGCCTAGGCCAAGTACGGGGACCGACACCTGCCAGCGAGCACGAGGTAATCTCTCGCCCGGAGCCTTCAGTCCGCCCTCCTCCACAGCTGGGTTTTTCTTCATCAAACTTCAAACCCCCTTCCCAATTAACTGCCCTCCTTATGATATTGCTTTTTTTCTATATCTTTAGTTCATCTCCGCCCAGTGTCCTGTTCTGACGCCCGCATATGTACAAGGCGCTGTCCTCAATTCGCTAACCGCTGTTGGAGGTTTGCAAGGGTGCGGTCGGAGGTTGACAGGCGGAAACGAAACAGAAGCCCCTTGCCTTGCGTGCCGTGTTATGCGGGTGATTTAGTCATGAATGAAACCCCCTTGTCCCTATCGATCCGGGGGATTTACCGCACAGCAAGCAGCGGTGCCACGCTTCATGGATGGAAACCCCGGGCGGCCCTACAGCATCAGGTACCTTAGCAAAGCACCTACCTAACATGGACCTTAACATATCATATATATGATAAAATTCCCGCGTGGTTTCAGATGAGGAGGCAACCAGATTCGCTCAAGATTTAGTATCGATTTCGGCTGACCAGCCGTTTATGATCATCGCCCATCCGTCCCGACGACAGATAGAGACAAGACAGGCACCCCATCTCCGCGCCACGCACCAATCTCATTCGCCTGGCCTTCATCAAGCAAATGCCACGATTTGACATGGACGCGAACCATGGGATCTCTTTGACTATGGGAAGCGAGCCAGCCGGACGCCCAAGCCATCTGTTTCGGGTCTCACCTAGCATCCATCTTTCTTCCCAGTGGCCGACAGCATGGTGTGGTAGTAATTCACTTATTTCCCAGTCTTGGATATCCCGATTCCTTTGCAGCAACTTATCAGTAAAGGATACCTTGGAGTGAGGCTCCAGCGAGCACCCCTTACGGAGCCGTAGTTGCACTGGATGCACAGGCAGGACGTTGGGTTTCGCCGTTATGCGATAAACCACCCCTTAACGCCGGCCAAGTCCGAGACGCAGTTCCGTTGCCCCCCAATCTCACAGTCTTGAGCCGTTGACCCCCCTATTCTTTCTCCCCGGGATATTGATGTTGACACGGGGCGCATTGAAGCTCGTGGAACATGGGCGGCTTTGCGACGCTTCCAGTAAACAACATGTGTCCGCGGGTCCCTTGTGAACATTTGCACTGGCGCGCCATTTTGGGGGGGCATTCCCTCGTGGGAGCCGCTCGATCAGCTTGACTCAGGTCTAGTATTAGGTTACGTCCAGGTAACCTTCGCCCCCTTTCCATCGCTCTGTAACAGACTCGCACCGCCGTCCTTGCTCTTTCTCGCGTTCTACAGGGGGTTAAGCGAAGAGCTATCATACTAATCTCCGGCATTTCTTTATGACGATGTTGGGCATGCATTGTGGACTTATTATTACCCAGCAGCGGCTACTAATAACTAGGAGTGCCTACCATCGCCAAGTACGGGGACCAGCCTCAACCTGGGATTCAACGTCCGAGGCCTCTGACGTATGTGTGAGTTCACCCCCGTGCATTAGTTCATCCCGACCCACTGGAACCTTTGTCTTGAGCACTACGACCTGTGTGTCCTTAGCGAGCAAAATACTCAGTAAGATCCAGAAGCACCGCCTCAGGTTCATCGCTGTTTCGTGCAACCCTCCGGCGTCCAAGATCGAAGCAAAAGCACCACCAGCCACATGTTTGCATGGAACAAGACTTGTAGTACACGCACGGTCATAAAATTATTATGCACCTAAAGCTAAGGCTCACCCCTTCACGCTATCTACAAGCTGCTCAGGAAACAACTTGCAATGAGTGATATTCATTTCCCCACCTTGCACGGTGCTTCGGGATCGGGTTTCAGGCATGTTCGAGACTAGAAGGACTTATTGGGGTCCGCTAAATCTTGCGGTCGAACCTTATTGTGTAGCTGTCACAGGCATGGGAGGGCCTTCCATTGGACGGACTATCGACCTCTGCGAAAAGTACATAGGCCTAGAAGAAAGAAGCCCTTTACTGATAGGTTGTCCAGCTAGTAGCATGGCCCTGGAGCTACTGAGCGGCTTTGCCTAGAGTGTTAAAGCGGGCTCTGACGCCAAGGCAACCACTTTTACCAACTGTCACGAGGCAGAAGTACCGGTACTTCGGGGGAAAATAGGTGCCAAGTCCGTGGAGAGCACTCGCCACAGTCAAGCCTAGGACCCATCTAAGCCCTTCCGTCACGGGAGGCTTGACCCCCTAGTCTCCCGGTATCAATTGGCCGCACGGTCCTCCAGAAGCAAGGAGCAGACCGGTGATCGCCGGTGACGCTCTAAGATCCAAGCGACGGAAGCGCCTCTTCCCAACTCCATCTCCGACACATCAGTAACCAGTGATGGCGTTGTTCAGTCAAGTCGCGTGCGTTACACGACCGCGATACTACTGTAGGAACACAGATAGTGTGGTTGCTCAGCTGCAGTTGCCCGGAGGTCAGCGGCAGACCAGTCAGTTCTGAGAACGCGTAGTACAGAAGCACAGGGTCAGGTCCAGAAACCCTTCAGGGAGGCCTCCCCGTAGGCCACACGGAATTAGATTACGGCGTGTGTATGTTTTAGTCATTTCCCCTCTTTCCAATAGGCTTTCGGGGGAAGACATGCCAGTGTCAACTGGTCAGGAGACGAGGTCGCAGAACCGAAGACGACCAGGGACCACCGCGGCGTTGATTCGGCGAGTTGTCTGAAGATCGCCACCTGCGGCTCGCCGGTGACATCTTCTTGCAGGCGTTGCCGGAGCCAATCGACTCGCGGGAACGCAAGCTGTTCAGGGGGCAGAGGTGGTTTTTCGCGGGAGCGTACCAGACTGACAAGAGAATCGCCACAGAAGACGTCTTAGTCTTACTCTGACGCCAGTGAGGATTGGTCGGAGGTCCAGCCACACCTTGTGTTATACCCCCGGGGGTGCACTACCTCTTTGAGTAACAACCAGTCCCCGCGGCCGGAAAAGTCTTTTGCGAGCAATCCATGCTCGCTACGATACAAGTCCCCATTCAACATTCAGCATGGTGGTTGGGTGTGGCTAAACGGCACTCGAGAAGAAGGATCCAAGGGTCTTACAGGATGGGGAAATGCCATGCTTTGACTCAAAACGAACTCGCCACCAGTCGTAAGGGGGCTTCATCCACACAGCCACAAGTTCCAGGGACTTCAGGGGCCGAGCAGCTTGCAGAAACAGCCAATTACGGTCCTTACATGCCCACAAGAGTTGCCCTATCCGGTAGTCGATACGTACTCGCCACAACCTCCCTAAGTAGAGTCTCTTCTGGCCACCGGTTTCCCATCCTTGCATCACCAGAGATGAGCATTGCTCAGGCGAGAGTTCACCGAGCCTGGGAGCGCTTCGCTACTGGCAGGAATATGCGACCAATCCCAGCAAGGGAACTGTGGTGTGGCACATCAATGCGCAACGCCCAGCCGAGGGCACATTTCGCCGGCCTATTCATTGTTCAAGCCACAGCCGATCTTGCCTAGGCCACAGGGACAGAGCGCTGTTGTGGTATATGCAGCGGCTCGTCTACACAATGGTTGTTTATCCGTTGTCATTCCAGCATACCCAGCTACACTCAATGCATGTTTGGACTTGTCGAGTCTCACGCAACCGCCGACTGACATTGGCGCATTGCACAGAATCTTATTCTACCCATGTGTGCATAGGGACGGGAAGGGGAACCGCGAAGTCGGAAAGCCGGCACGTCTCAAGCGCGGGAAGCTTGTCGTCTAACTGCAGTCCCATTCCAATCTTGTGGATCACCCGATATCCAAACATACGGGACATCTACTATGTGATACCAGCCGTACGGCGTCATGACGAAATGGGACAGGACAAAGCCAACATTCCCATCTCGGCACCGTGTCTCCCCGCCTCTACAAGTCATCCTGCCAACATGGAGTCGTCTGTCATTTGGTGACGTTCTATGAGCGCTCCCCTCCCCCTACTGGTCGATTCGACAACGCGAAGGGTGGGAGTGCTGGCCGTGATATCAGATCCCCAATTACGTCATATATATATAACCGGGCATAAAAATACGCGGTCTACCGTCGACCTAACGGTACATAACTATCGCGAAAGGGCATGCGGGGGCGGGGTAGTGAGATCATAATTAATTCCCCCGTAAAATTTGCGACCGGCGTTGCAGGACTTGCGTTCACCGTGATCGACAGCGTGAGTTGCCATTCCGATGCTTCGCAGCCCTGTCATGCAAGGCAGCGGCTTCCACCCTGTTAGCTCCACGCAGGTGTCGGCGGATCGCTGCCATATATTACAGCTGGTGATTGTAGCATTCCGAATCCCATGTCAAGACTTCGAAGACCAGCACTCACTCTGCCCATTTCAGGCGACCAGGGCTAAGCATGGGCTATTGTTGTACTCGGCAAATATCCAACTCCCATCCTATGGGATCCTTGGCGACTATAAACACCGATTCCAACTTGATCGCAGCTCGGAAGGCACTGCGGATGTCCTTCTGCCTGCAAGTGCTGTTTCCATATCCCCTGTCGGCTTATACATCGTCCATATATGTCGAGAAGGGGTATGTTAACGATCCTGTTTGCCCTGAACCTAATAGTGGCAACGGCTTAGCGGTTTCCAAGTTTGACGTTTTCATCTGAAAGCAATGTTATAAGTCTGCAATTGCGCCTGTTCACCGTCAGTTACATGAATGTTTTATCATTACGCTGCATAATATGATCAGGCTTTTGAGACAGTTTGAGACAATAGATGCCATAAGTGAATATATCACTGGCATCGCAGTCGCCTACCAAACCACCTATTCGACTGACTCAACGTAGCTATCAATATAAAACGACCATAAATCCAGAGGACTCTCTTGTTCTCCTGCTTCTCTCTTTCCACAGGGACACCTAAATCATGCCAAACTACGCTACTTACAGTTGCCTTACGTAACTTACAACACATTATCGACGACACGACCGCAAGATCGACGACATAGATGCTCTCCGAAGACTACGAGGATTACTACCTCGGCACGGGGCTGCGGCTGCTGGCTCGCAGCTCCGAGGCGCCCTGGAACGGCGCCCCGCCCATGCCCGGCGACCCCTTGGGCAGGCCACTCCCGAGGGCCGCGCGCCCCGTCGGCCCCGACCACTCCGTCGCCGCCCTCTACGACCGCCTGCTGCGAGCCCGGTTCCGCCGCCTCGTCGCCGCCACCGACTGGTCCGCCATCAGCGTGCTCCGGCTCGGCTTTTGTGGTGGTGAAAACGGTTTTCCTATCGTCGTGCTCGTCGTGTTGAACGCCGGCGCCGGCGTCGGCGAGCTGTGGGCGCGGTCCGTTGTCGTGCGGGGCAAGGAGCTGTTGGAGACGTAGATACCCCTTTCATTCTGCGGTCGAGATACGACAATTCATGAGGTGTGCGGTTGTTGTGAGTGCGATTGTGGTTTGTGCGGCCCCGGACTCTGATTTGTTTGAGTTGCGCAGGGCCGGCGTCCCCGACGTCGAGATGGAAATCGCCGAGGCGGCACCCGCGGCGGGCTTGGCGCCGGAGGCAGATACCCTGGGACCCCTGGAGCCGTGCGGTAAGCTGTTTCTGGAGTCATTGCTCCCCCTTCCTCTCTTAGTTCGAAATCCGAAATCTTTCAATGGAGACTCCTAGGAGTTCCATATCTCCGGAAACATGTCTTACCACTCCCGGCTCTCTATTTCATGGACCTGAAAGAACAACTGCTAACGCCAGACGCTGTAGTGTGGGCGAGCTTGCGCATCAGCGCACCGGACAGGCAGAACAGGACCGTCGAGAGCGACGTCTCCAAGGGCATCTTCGTCGACCTCAAAGCGCCGTTTGAGCGCGGCGGACACTGCGCTGTCACCTGTCACCCCATCACGCAAGGTAAGCAACTGCTTAGTCAAGCTGCCTGGCCTATTGCTCCCCGATCTCCCGAACCCCCCATCCACCCTACTGTATCGAGGAGACGATGCTCACATCACGAACCCCGCGTTGCATTAAACAGGGGACATCCCGTACGTCTACATATCCGGCGTTAGCCAGAAGCGGCCGGTCGAGTGTCCGTCACCCGACGACTACGCGCGGACCATGGCAATCCTGGAGGTCAGGGAACGTGAACTGCTGAGGCAGGAGGCTATCCCGCACAGTCACCGGCAGGGCATCACCGCCGCGCACGTCGCGGCGCAGCGGACGACGCTCCTGACCAGCGTGCGGAGGATCCCCGACTTCGGCTACGTTCTGCGCAGTTCCGGGCCCACGATCGACGCGCAGACGGGCTGCCTGCTCAAGTGGACGCTCGTCGAGGTGGGCCCCTGCATGGGGAGTCGCGCGAAGTCGAGCGTGAGTTCGGCTCCCCTTGTCCTCTTGCCGCGCGCTTGAAATGGGCCTGTACCTAAGTAATGATGAGCTGACAAACACTTCGTCAGTTGCCGTGGGCACCAGCCTTGGACGAGCTGTTCGGTACGGCCAACCTGCACAGGATGACCGAGGGCGCAGTGAGGACGGCCAGTCTGCAGCACCCGAGCAACTCCGACGCCCCTCCCGCGTTAGTCTTCAAATTGGGTAGGGAGACGGGGCTGCGGTGCGGTCTCCTGAACAACGTCCGGTCCGACATCCGCAGCCTGCATTCCGCGGACGACGGCAGCGGAGGGCTCGTGGAGTTCATCACCACAGAGACCGTCGTGCTCGATGCCCCCGTGCCGCGGCCCGGTCAGGGTTTCGGGTGGGAAATCCCCCGGTTCTCCAGGCCCGGCGACTCCGGTGCCACCGTCGTGGACTTCGCGGGGGCTGTCGTCGGCATGCTGGTCACGCCCGACGCGCCCGGGCAGTGGGGCCCCGTGAGCGTCGTCACGCCTGTCGACCGCCTACTCGAGAGCATCAGGACGACCCTCGATGAGGATGATCCGCCACCGAAGTGGCTGGTGCCTCATATATCGTTATTGTAGCGTTTCGCGAAACATTGATGAACATGAAGGCGTTAGCTACGTAAGGGGTTATGTGATTTATCGTCACTCGAGGCAAATCAACATTATAGTGCGTGACGAAAGATTACATTACTAATTAATACAATCCATATTGAGATGCGTAGCCCGAAAAGGGCCGGGCAGAGCGAAGGTGTCGACTCGCGACTCGCCCGCCCTTCACCATATCATTGGTCTGCATCATATCCGAGTTATTCATACTCAAATAGCACCCAGATCGTTTCTATGGGAAGGTGGGTTCGTAACCCCTTACTTCCTCTTCAAATCCCCTGTATTTACAGCTAATTCATTGCCTCGCCTACGGACATTTAGACAACATTTAGGTCGCCAAGGGTATGGCTACGTTCATAGTCAGGTGCTGCACGGTTGTAAGATTCGTATTCGAGTCAGAGCATCATTCTATTTGCTTCTATATTGCTTCCTTCCGAGAAAAACAGGGAATGGTCAACAGGATATTTATGGGGTGTCATCATCTATGGCTAAAGCGGATTCTCGCAAATGTATGTCAGTGTACGCGGACATCGCGCCCGTCGATCTAATGGTTAGAAATCTCCATGAAATAACTGGCTTACGTAGAAAGGAACCGCAGTGTGGGATGTGGGGAGGCACGATGGCATGGTACTCGTCCTGAATTTGTTGAGCTTATCGTCTCCACTCAAATGTTGTCGCATCGCGGATCCGTCGCCGGCGCGTACTTCCTGAATGCTCCAACTCCTCAGTCTCAGTGGTGTGAGTGTACCTTCCACTGGAAACGCTAGTTGCGTTAATGGCATTCAGAGTATGTAGTCCAACGGATTCGGCCCGTGTGGGGTCGTACGACACATGTTGTAAATCGTAATTCCTCGCAAGCAGGATGTAGCCTGATACCACGGCTTGATCATAATTCCTTGCAAGGGGATGTATCCTGATAACGCTATACTACCCGGTGGGCCGGCAGTGTCCGACACAGTGATGCTGGGGACAGCTGAACTATATCGCGACACTGAGCTTCGCCTTGACGGTCTATCGGTTGGCAGAGAAGCGGGTGTGACTGCTCCATAATGAGACGATGGCGTATAGCTCCACCCTGCCACACTCTTCCCAGGCCTGTTTGCCCTTGACTGGGGGGACGGCTGTGGAAACCTCTTCATCCGACAAATAGTAGGAGTCTGCCGCCTCGCCAGACTGATAATCGGACGCCTCAGGCGGGTAAACGTAATACTCCTGTCCCTTGCCATTTATACACCCAGGCTCTTCTCCGGATTCGTCAATTTTCACGACAATTCCAGGGTGAGGCAGAGATTAGAACTATTATTCCGTCTGGGGGTGTGACTTGCAGAAGACTTAGTCTTGTGTTCCGAACGATGTTCGGATTTACGAGTCGAAGAGCCCTGCTGGTAATGAGACCCAGTACTGATCTGTGTTTGGACGAATGCGGACCAGAGCTGGACTTACGGCTTGATGGGTGGTGACTGTGTCGCGACGGATGACTCCTACCGGTAGACCTCGGCCGATCGTCAACCTGCGAGATAGAGCTCTCAGGATGGACCGTGCTAGGGGTCGAAGGAACAATGAAGGGCTCCCTTGAGCGATGAGACACCGTAAACCCCTGGCGAGAAACCGTGCTCTCCTCCCTCGTATTGTGAGCTCAAGACACTCGCTCGCTATCTTAGCGCCTGGATTTACTGTCTGCCCGTGAAGACCTACCGTGGTCAGGGATGCCGAAAATCTTCCTCATTGTTGACATTGTCGATAATATAGCTTTACCTTGAAGTACTCGGAATGTTGAATGAGGAAGGGTGAATGGTAAAAGTGGACAAGCTGTGCAACGGTAGGAAATACTCATATATATATAGGATGAAGCATGGTAAACAATGGCTATAGTTCGGGTATAGTGTTGAAGTATGTTCTCTTTATGCCTTTCAACCGCATCAGTGTTTATCAGCCTGACCTTCTTTCAGGAATTGTTACCATACAAAACAGTGGGTGGGAGAGATAGTGAAGGGGATCTTCAAGCCCCTTAACAACTGCTAACTATCCGACTTCGCATTAACCTGGACGAAATCCATTTGATGAATCGTATTAAGTATTCTATTCAACGACTAAGAAGATGCTGGTATCAGATAGCCCATTCGCTGTGGCCGATCTGATTATAGCGGGATTTCAACTCAAATGATGGTAATGGTCCTCTGAAGAACTGGTGCATCCTCTTACAAGCTTCCAGTAGTGAAGCACGTAAGGGACACGCTAGATTCACTTACACAAAATCAGCCAATGAAATTGTTCAACCAGTAAAGCAATGCATAATAGGATGATTCAAAAACTTTTGGATCGTTCCAGAGATGCTCAATAACCACCTACCTGTTCACAGCTATCTGACACCCGGAGTTGGCATAAAAGTAGACCACTTACCTGCTCCGCACCACAGATTGCAAAGTTGAGTACACATACGCAACACACATTCTTCCAGATAATCTGATATCCGCAGTCAAGTCAATATCACTCAGAGGCTGAGCGGAAATGACAAGACATATGGATGACCCTATGATGAAAGTCGACGAGAAAGAGACTGACTCGAGGCCAGGCTCGCCAACGAACGACGCGCCAGCCATCCAAGGTAACGTTGACGATGAGGGCAGCTCACGAAACGCATTAACCATCAATTTGCGAACGCCAGTGGAGGGAGAGGAGGAAGAACTAACCCCTGTGAGCAACCTTCCGTGCAGGATATGTGGCAACAACCCCAGGCAGCTTAACCGAGTTCGATGTCAGGAATGTCTTGAAAAAGAGCGTTATAGATACTACGAAAGGTTGAAGGTAAAAGACCAGGCTGGCCAATGTGTCCAATGCAGCAACCCAAGACAGCCTAACCGAGTTCAATGCGGGGAATGTCTTGAAAGAAAACGTTATAGATACTACGAAAAGCAGAAGGCAAGAAAGCAGACTGGTCAATGTGTCAGATGCGAGAGACCGAGAGTGCCTAACCGACTTCAATGTCGGGAATGTCTCCAAAAAGCTCGCGTGAGCAGTCGCCGGTACTTCAGAAAAGCGAAAGCAAAAGATCACGCTGGAGAATGCCTCCGATGCACCAAACCACCGTTGCCCGGTCACCGATGTTGCGCTAATCATTTCGAGGAAGGCCGAGGAAAGTGACTCTAACGATTCGTTCAGCCAACAAAGCTGCAGACCCGGCAATAGTTCACCGAGAAACGCTGAAGGAAGCGACTATGACACGCAGGGCTGAACGTTCAGGCGACGACAAAGCGGTAGTCGCGGCAGTAGAGCACCAAGAACAAAAGGAGAGGGCAGTTCGCGAGAGGTTGTGTGTGAGGTGCCTAGTTCGTCCCTTCGTAGCTCCTTCCATTTTGTGCGATCCTTGTATGAAGTGTAACAGAGAGTATTATGCTGTAGTGGAAGGGGAAGCAACGGAACAGGGGGAAAGGCAGAGTCCGCATGAGAAGATGGCAATAGCGTATCTCCTGAATGCGGCGGTCGAGAATAAAGAGTGAAGGGGTTATGCGAGCCCGACTAACCTCCTTGAGTATTGGATTATAGCAAAAGATCGGGCGCTCAAACTACGTTACTAGCTCAAGCGGTATATAGTTATATATTCCTACATTGAGATAAATAAGTTAGGCATTAGCAATGGAGTGTCTATTATATGTGTCGAGAGAAAGAGTAAGATGCCCCGGCTATCGGCCCATTGTGTGTTGCCGCTCAACTGGGTGCAAATCTGGCGGATACAAGAATAGCAGGTAGTTGCTGTTTAATTTACCGCCATCCAGTCCTAACCCAGCTTGATATTACACAGTACTCTTGGTCTTCGATTCCGTTGGCCCAACACCAACATCAACACTGACACTTGCCTCCTCTACCACTCCGCCACTATTGGTGGCATTAGCCAGCTTGGCTTTCCTCTGTTGGGTCTTCTCAGTTCGGCGCTCGTTCTTCTCCTGATCTTCCCGCATCCTCCGGATAACTGGACTTTTCGCCCGGATCATCTCGCCGTACCGGTAGAAGACCACCGGGATCGGGATCATAATCACCTCCAACAGGCCGAGGAGCGTACCGGCCCACTGCGGTGTGAGCGCTGCATACATTGCCGGCCCGGCAAGGGGCAAAGTGCCCCCGAAGAAACTGCGCAGTACTGCGTTGCCGGCAAGCGCAGACGCAGCGTAGACGCCGTAAGCACCAGCCAAGTAATTCACCTATTAATTCTAGTCAGAGGCTGAACAGTCCTATCCATGATTGAGGACACGGCTAGGGGAAAATATAGGAAACGGTTGTGCTTAGGGTCATAGGAATTAATAAGGGTCATGGAGACGGCTACAAGTTACTTACGCCGTAAATGAAGCTGAGGACGTTGCCAGCGCCAAATGGTATGCCGCATGCGATGGGCACCGCCCAGTGAATGGTCTCTGGAAGACAAGTCCAGCTGAAAGCCAGCTGACCGACTGGCACCAGAACCGCGCCGATGATCATGACCCTCGCGGTTGCTTCTGGTGGCACCTTGCCGGTCACGGGGTCTTTCGGATGCATGTTGATCAGTTTGCGCCAGAACGGTTCGGCGCATATAGCCGTCATCGTCCCAATCCCCATCCCGAGGAAAGCTAGACCGGAAATCCCGGGACCCCATCCGCGATACTGAGTGAACACGATGGGGTACGCAACGAAGCAGAGATACAGGATGCCAAAAAAGATGGAGACCCTTCAGCCGTGAAGTTAGTACGCGGACAACAACGATCTATCTGGCTTAGCTGGTGAGGTCTTACCAGAGGTTGAAAAACCAAAGGATTGGCTCCTTGAAGGCAAGCTCGAAAGGTCGCAGGAGGTTGATCTTCAAGAGGGAGATGGTGGATACCTTCTCATCGTAACGGCTCCACCATCGCTGATCGTTGGTCTCCTTCCGCATGCGCGAGGCCTTTCGTTGCAAGAGGTTGGGTGCGTAGGTTTCCTTGGTAAGCGCCATGCAGACGGTCCCAGCACCTGCGAGAATCAGGACAAGCCAGTTATTCCATCGCCAACCGAGATATTGATAGACGAATCCACCAATCACAGGGCCAGTCACGGGACCGTTCATCGGCGCGATAGACCACAGGGACATTGTCAAAGCGCGATACTCTTCGGTCGAAACGTCGACGATAGTTCCAGCCGCGTTCGATACCATGACCGCACCGAAAACTGCCCTGTAAAATCAATACCGCGCCCGTTGCATCGGATCAGACACAACACTTACCCGAAGAACCTGACGACGATCATCTCCGCAAGAGAGGTGGCCAGACAACACGGGATGACGAGAAGCGTAAAACAGATCATGCAGATGACGTACACGGGCCTGCGCCCGAACAGCTCACTCGCCGGAGCAACAAGCAGGCTCCCGGCCGCCAGGCCAAGGAGGTACGTCGTAACGCCCAGCGTCGCAACCGCCGTATTCGTTGTGTTGAACTCTTTCAACAGACCGGGAATAGACGCCGTATAGTTGGTGCTATAGAACACGACGACCCACGTGGTGTAACTGAGGGCGAAGATCACCCAGCCCCGGTACCAGAGCGGCCAGTTCCTAGGGTTCTCCGGATCGTCATCGTCGAAGACAACCTCGAAGTCCAGGGGCCGCGACGCGGAGCTACCGATGCTGGTTGTAGTGCGAACCTGGGCCACGTCCGGGAAGCCTTGACTCCTGTTCGATAGCGCCAGCTCGAGCGGGGACAGCGGGTCACTTTCATCGGAAGCGCGCGAAAAGCGGTTGCTGCGCCTGCTGTCTGTCCGGATTGCTTCGATTTCGGCCGGCTTCACGTTCTTCTCTTCACTTGATATCGAGGACGGCCGCGTTACCGAGGAGTGCCCAGCGTCGCCATAGCTGCCGGGTTCCACAATACCGGCCATTGTGCGCTGTCAAGGGCGGTCGCAACCTTCAGTCGAGCTCAGGGCGTATGCGTTCCCAAGACAAAGGGGATATGCGCCAAGCGACAGGTTGCAGCTCAAAAGGGTTGCAGGCGAGCTTGACAGCAAGATAGACGCGGGTCTCTGAAACTCCCTTGCAGTAGGCTCTTGTCTAACCGATGAAAAACAACAAGCAACTGGTGTTTGGTCATGAGAGTCTGAAAGAGAGGAAGCGTATGAGCACTGTTAACCCAAATAAAGCGATCCTCCTGTCACTGATGACAAACATAGTCGCCTGGAGTTCACAGCAGTTTTCCTTCTTTTCCCTCTCCCAGCCGCTGTAGATCCCCAGTAGATCCATCCAAGCCCAATGGTTAATTTCGTGGGGCCCTGGTCGCTCCCCGAGATTGCGCGAGATGAGGAACTGGCCGACCTGCAACATTTAGGCTAGCGGCATTTCCACGGAGATAAGATCGCTATGATCTGTAACCGATGGGAGACTTCTACGGAAGTACCGCCCGAAGATTGCACACTCGGTGTTATAAGAGTCGCGTAAGATTGCGTTACTTAACTCATCTCGGGATTCCGAGAATTCGCGAGGAATTCTTGAAAGCCTTCTGCATATTCCGCCTGTAGCACTGCCGATAGAACCCCATTCGCCAAGCTTTTTACGAAGCGCCAAACCGGCGAGTCAGCTGCATGCTCGCGATGATGTATGCGGCGTGTCCGCGCGGGATAGTAAGGATGACTCCAAAAACCCCCCTCGCTTACTACCGTTGCAAGCCGGCCGTTAGCTGCATCCATGGAACATTTCCGCAGTTGTCAATTTGATATCTGCAGGATGGTCGGGAAACTGGCGTGGACATCCCTTTCGCTCCGCTGCGTCATACGCTCGATGAGTTGATGCTGGAATTATGGTTTACGCCACCTTCTTTTCTTTCTATTGCTTTTGCATATGTCCTCAGTCGTTTGAACTACACACGCTGGTCATGTCGCCGCCCCTGTGCCAACCCCGTGAGAGTCGGGATGCATCTAAGCATCACGTTAGCCTAACTCTTAGACTCGCTTTAACCTATCGTACTCCCACACTGCAATCAAAAACTCTCCTATTGGCTTCCAGTTTTGATATTAAGTTTCTGAATAAGTATCTACTGCCGGTTACCTCGGTCATTGAATAGACACCCGAGGGATCTCTCATGATGATGATAAGGCTATGTTCAGGTAACAAGTTGCGATCAAATACCGCTCCTGCCACATTCAAGACTTGAGAATACTGACTCTGATCAATTCAATACCAGGGAGCCATTAATTCTAAAGTAATTGGGTCACAGGAACGACTGTGGGTCCTCTCTGCCGTTTGACGATATACTCACCATGGCATACAAGGTGTTGCCAACAAGGAAACCTCTACGGAGCACGCGCAGCTGCATGCCAACATACCAACGCGCATACAAAGGTGTACACCCAATCAAATTCCTTACTGACGCCGGATCCATACTAACTGTTGTGCGGTTTCCAAGACGCAGGTTTGCCGAGTAATATGGAGTGTAAATACGGCGGCTTGCATACTTTCTACACAACTAGCTGTAGGGTGGTGAAGTGCAGTGTCCTCGGAAGCGCAGCGTTGGGTCCTGATGCCTGACCTGAGTAGTCATCCGCGGCTATTTCGATCAGATATGATGGCTGTTTGATTTCAAGGCAGGCCTCTACCCTTAGAGGGTACTCTAAACTTGTGAAGCCAGGGGGCTAAATGGTTAACGCTTAACAACCAGCGGAAAATTGTTCTTTCCATTGCTGTCACTGGTGTCTGCCTTGCCGAACGCAAGGTATATTGCTTTAGCTGTCGTCGTACTGCGCTCTCGTGTTGCAGCACTTTTTGTTCTTTATCATGTGAACGGTCCAGCTTGCTGTTACAGAAGGTTAGAGATTTCGACACGGTATTACGTGCTTTCAGCTTTCCGCAGCTTGTCCATACGACCTTTCTCCTTTTGGGCAGGAGCGGGCAAGTTTACTGTCGAAAATAGGCTGAATACCCGTTAGATCTGTATTAAGTGACCAGCCATCAGGCTTCGGCGACTGTATAATTATATATACACACAGGAGGTGTGGGTCATTGTACATCTACTTTAGCCCCCATTCTTGTCTACCCCCATTCCAGCAATCTACCATCCCTGAATTCTGAGAGTGATGACCCTTCTAGGAATTCCCTGCTTAGGTCATGAGCTTTATCGTTATATCTTCCTACACCGCCATACAGGCCCGCAGGACTCCAATAGCCAAATGGTCGGAAGGGTGACAGCGTGAAGACTTGCGAAAGTCACAAAACACCATCCGGGTTTTAAACGCGTAAGCATCAGGTCAAGTGCAGCCAAGCCTGCGGCGGCGAGTTCGCATCTGACCAAATTATTTGCGGCCTGAACTGAAGAGGCGTGGTCGGGGTGGAAATCCACCAGAAGTGTATTCAGAGACTGGAACGTCAGTTCTCGATGCTGTGTGTTTGGCTAAATGTTATGAGGTCTTACCGTGAACAGGACCTAGTTAGTGAAACCAATGAAGAATTGAAGTATCAGGGGTATCGCTATATGCTAGTTGCACAGTCAAAAAGCACCTTCGTAAGCGGGCTTATTAGGTATACTCACTGCTTTTACTTGAAGAGCCCATCCATATGCAATGATGAGTGGCGTGCAAAGTAATATGGAATATTTGGTTGTTCGGAAGCGAGCATGTTCGATCGTGAAGTCCAAGAGCTCCTCTGTTCTGTGACATGTGTTGCCAAGTCCCAGCTTCCGGGCCATAATCGCATAATCTCGATCGATTATTTCCCCTGACATGATCGAGGTTAACGTGAACCCAGTCGACTCAATTCCATATTAACTTACCAGCTAGAAACGCCGCTGCTGCACAGGCGACACCGAATGGGATGTATATCAGCTCTGAGACTAGTCCCGAGACTCCATAGATCTCAACGAAAATGGTGGATAGCGAGGCCTGCAAGCAAGAGTAAATAGTGTAGTAAACGCCGTAGCAAACCACGGCAATGAGGGTGGCACGGTTTTTCAATAATGCGAGGACAGAGAAAGGGTTAAGGAGCAAAACCCCACTTCCCTTCTCCATCTTCCGGACTTCTGAGGACCTAAAAGGAGGTTTTAAGGTGGAAATAAGAGGTCGGTGAGACCACGAAACGGGGCCACTGCCATCACCAACCAGTACTCTACAAGTTTCTGCCATGTAGAGGGTGATAACTAGGAAGACGAGAAGCGATGCAATGGCCAAAAACCAGAATATTGAAGGCCAAGTCCACCGCATGAGTAGAAGTTCACTGAACAAGGGAGCAACGCTTGGTGGTGTATTCAGACTAGTTCGTTCTTTCGTTAGTCTCAGACTTGTGTATGGTGGTGATCTTGACTCGACCGCATACAAGATAGAGATGAATCCTGTATAGCCACCTCTTTCGGCGGGAGTCGACAGGTCACCGATTACCCCATAAGCAATGGAGAATGTGCCTAGTTCGTTTAGTACCACCCTTAGAGCGTTTCCACGGTGAACACACCTGATATCGCAGCACCTTGTAACATTCTCAAAGTCATCAAAGCAGCAAATGACCTTTGCGTAGCGAGACCAATATTGACAAGGCCGTAGATATCAAGTGACGCAATAAAAACCGGACGCTGCCTATACCTATCTGCCACGTCGCCCGTGATGGATGGAAATATACTAGATGCAATCAAATATGATGTAACAGTAAGGTTGATGCTTTCCACAGAGACATGCAAGTCTCTTGCTAGGAAGGGAATCACGGGAAAGTATATGAAGCTGCTAGCAGTAGAGAACCAGCCTGCTAGACCTGCAATCAAAATGATCCATCGCTTCTGTTTCGTAGTAAAAGCAGAATAGCCCAAAGCATTCGCTTCCGTTCCGAGGGCCAATTGCCCATTTTCCTGTTCATTGGGCGAGCGCGGGGCTTGTGACTTGTTGTTAGGAACATGACCCTGATCGATCAAGGTAGGCATGTCTACGATACTACCATTTGCGATGTGGGAATAGGAAAGAAGTGGTGGGACAGAAGTCTGTTTATGCCCGGCGTCCGGCCAGTTCACTGGCCGAGGGGAGATTGGGAGCAGGGGTAAGTGACATGTGACGTCTGCTCAATGGATGGAAAATATATGCTTATATTGTATGCGCATATCTCGATAAAACAATAGGCACCTATCGCGTAATGATGGCAGTGGGCCTGTATCTGGAGATAGAAGATGACGATGGGAATAGAATTTACTAATATTATGCCACTCCTTGACCAGGATATAATCTTCTTGAGCTTATATTAAACCTGTCCTGTATCATCTCTTACACTCCCACACACCTGTAATGCTCCTACATCGTAATAATTTGTTAGAATATAATGTGGGTACCCCCTCTGAGTGCCAGGATCAAGGGCCCTACCTGTATATATAGGGGGCTTCGCCACTGAATGGTCAGAAAGGAGACTGGCATTCACAGTTATATATACATACCTATCCCGCGAACCACCTTCTAGGCGGTTTCCTCCGCCTTTCACTCCGTTCTACAACTTCCTCTGACATCACCTAAAGGCTATAACCTTGGTTCCGTTCCATGAAGTTGTTCCGCTTGGAAACCATCGAGACCTTGAGGGGGCTTCGCGATGAGCCGACGCATCGCCTCTTTGGCTCTATTCTCAGTCAGCGGGCACATCAGGTTAGTCCCTTAATGGAATAGTTCGTTACACACGTTTGGAGTAGTGGTGCCCATTGCGGCCACATTCCGGCGGTGCAGATATTGTTTCGTCTGCAAATCACCAATCATAGATATTCAAGGCTTTGATTCTCTTATCCCGACTCACATAGCATATAAGTCATGCCGATTACAGAAGTCTTCCTGTGGCTCGGATGCTCTAACTTCGTTCTTGTACATGTCTATGAACTCCATGCTAAGGGCATATCGAGGATCCCCCATGCATTGGAGATCCACTAGGATATATTAGCCAGACAATAACTTACTATGTGTGTGGCCCTTATGCTCACTTTCATTATGGCCGTAGAAGCAACAGGAATCGAACAATATGGGCTGTTTCGTCTCGACATCGATTTGAATGTTTCCATCCCTAAGGTCACCATCTAAAACCACCGATTTAGCATATACATATACATATATTCAAATTCGAAACATGAGACCTATGGCAACTCGAACCCTTCCTGTTGAAAGAGTCAGGTTGGAAAATCAGAGGCACTTACGACACAAGGTAGGCTTGATGCTCCTCCCACCTGTCTGTAGCGGTCGCAGAAGTCGTCGTGTGACTTTCTGGATGAACTGTTCGGCTACTTCTTCCAACTCGGGATCCTTTCCACGCTCTTGTTGTACATAGGTCAGGTTAGCACGGGAGAGCCTGGTAAAGTATTCCTCCCAGTTATCGGTCCAGTCATCGATCATCGGAGGTGGGCCATAATAAGTCATCACATTAAAGCCGAAAAGGCCCGTAGGTGAAATGGATGACTAATGTCAAGAATTGTGGAGTTGGCGGTGAACGCACTCATAGGTAGCGGAACTCTGGGATGAAAAAGGACTTTGATCGTTCTCGAAATAGTCCCATGCAACCGGGTGGCGTACGTTGTCCGGTATATAACTCGCCAAAGCTTTCTGTGTTTCATATTCTGCTCTAGACATCTCAACGAATCTCTCCTGTTCGACGGCCTCCAAGTTCCGTCTTAGCTAGCAGTAACGATTTGCGCCTGACTTTTCTCACCATTAGGAAATACTCCTTCTCTTCGCCGTCAACTTCTGCATCGACTTTGAGTCCAGTTGACCACTAGGATGCGTTAAAGTTAGCACAAGACATATATTAGGTCACCCGTGAAGAGTCTTCTCTTGGGTGATAGCGAGCGCGCAAGATACTACCCCCTACCAGGCGCTATGGGACCATCGCTCGACCTGTAGTGCTCGATACGGCGACTGTCTCTACTTCCCATTAAAGCAGCTTTCTAGGAAAGACCGCACATTTGTTTTGCCATGTTTGTTGACGGACAGTATCTGGCATCCTTTAGGAAGAACTGCCAGCGTCCTCGTCAGCACCCACTCCGACCCCGGGTTCTCTTCATTACCCCGCCTGCAGTACCCTGCAAGGTAGCGAACTAACCAGCCAAAATCGTCGGGTCCAGTGTATCAGTATCCATCTCTCTGCTGGCAGACAGTATATACTTGTCGAATTTCCGATGATTGTCTGTAATGGAGGAATCTTCATTCCGTCTAAGCCTTTCTGGTGAATGAATTTATCTTTGCGACGCCCAAACCCTCAAGTTCAGCTCAACTTACCAGGTGGCGCAATACGCGCGATAATTAAGCGCCCAGTTGAGCCAAGCCCCTCTTTGATTGGATGTCCCCGACAGAAGGATAACCGCATAACCAACGGAGGCCGCTTAGGATAAAATGAAGACCGACCCTTGTTAGTTGTCTGTAGGAGACTTTGATGCCTAGGGCGCTTCCGCTGTCAGAAGTACCTGCATCTTTCATTCTCTTAGGCTAGTACGAGCAACTCGTTATTTGTAGCAAGGTTAGAACTTAGGAATGTCTGTAAGGACCATAAGGGGGACACCGATGCTGGGGATTGAATTCTGACATGTCTCCTATCAGGGCTCTGCTACCCCGACCCGCCTAAACGAGGCTAGCCAACTCCCGCGATGCGAACGGATTGGCTCAACGGACAGCTTTGTTGCAGGAGCCTCCTCTGGCGGTACCGACACCGACGTGATATCACGACGTGGGCCTTTACTTAAGAAACTTTTTACGAGTTCGCGGGCGAGGAAGCGCAGCGAAAGGGATGAGGATGAAGGTGCATGGGGTCCCCTGGGACTTCGGCTTCTGCACTCTTCCCCGGAGCCTCTGATCGATCTCATATTTGTACATGGACTGCGAGGAGGTTCGATTAAGACATGGAGAAAGGGAAACGATCCTCGATACTTCTGGCCTCGGCTCTGGCTACCCGCAGAACGCGATTTCCACCATGTGAATATCCATAGCTTTGGATATGACTCGGATTGGGCGAGTACGAAGTCGAGTATCCTCAACGTACACGACTTCGGACAGTCCCTCCTTGAGGAAATGAGGAACTCGCCTTATTTGCGAGAAGACCGCAGTGTAAGGAGAGCAAGACCTCACGCATTTCCTATCGCTAAGAAATGAAAAGCGTCCTATAATCCTTGTTGGCCATTCAATGGGCGGGCTTGTTATCAAAAAGGTAAGTGGACGTTCGCCAAGTGCCATATCATCCGGCCTAGCGACAATCTCGCGGGTCATTACCTATTGACATTCTTATTCATAGGCATACATCTTGGCGAGAGACGTGCCTGACTTCAAGGATCGTATCCGGTGCATGTTCTTCCTCGCTACACCCCATCGAGGCTCAGACTATGCTGCAACCCTCAACAATATTCTCATGGTGTCTGGGGTCATGTCCTCCCGTCACTATATCACGGATCTCATCACTGGCTCGACGTCAACGGAACTGATCAATAACGATTTTGGAAAGTATGCGACCGATTTGCAGATCTTCTCGTTTTATGAGACATTAAGAATGAACCTTGGCATCTCGTCAAGTCTGATCGTAGAGAAGAGTTCGGCTATACTTGGTGAGGTTCTCATCCACTAACTGCGAACATCATTGACTGATTGTTGGGTAACTGTAGGGCCCGGGTTTAGGAACGAACGGGTTCAGTACCTTAACGCTAATCACAAGGATATCTGTAAATTTGACGGGCTTGATGATCCTAACTATATCACGCTGAAAAATGCTCTTGTTGGTGCAATTCAGGACTTGTCCAAAGATGGTAAATCTGTTTCATGTTCATACTGCATATAAAAGCTGATCATGTTTAGTTCTTATATCCAGAAGTCAAATGTCCAAGGAACACATGAAGATGTTGAAAACATATCTTGGCATATGGCACCAGCCAGATGAACATTATCCCAAAGTCAGGGGCTCATGTAACTGGGTTGGCGTTCGAGACGATTATCAGAATTGGAGAGATCCTCCAGATGACCTGCTCTCTGCCACGGAGGCCAAGATGGAGTTCAAAGCCCCATCTTACTATTGGGTTCATGCGAATCCCGGGACGGGAAAAAGCTTCCTTGCCGCTCATGTCCTGTCCGAGCTACAGGAATGCAAACTTGAATGCTCATACTACTTCTTTCACGTGGGCAGCAAAACCTCGTGTTCTCTAGCCAATTTTCTGAGATCAATAGCCTACCAAATGGCTGGTTCGAATGCCCTTATCCGCGAGAAGCTGATTGCACTACAGCAAGAAGGGCCGTTCTTCGACATTGATAATCCCAGGACTATTTGGACAAAGGTATTCAAAAGACGCATATTTCAGGTAGGTAATCCCCACAGCACGGCCTATAGTCGATGCTAACCTTTGAAGACACATCTGCATACCCCACAGTATTGGGTAATAGACGCCATGGACGAGTGTAGCAGATACCAAGAATTCTTCACCTTGATCAAGGGAGAGCGGTCGAGGTTCCCTTTACGCATTTTCATAACAAGTCGGAAAATCCCAGATATGCAGCGCTTACACCATCTCTTAGAGGCAACGGCATCCTTAACTTGCATTGAAATACCGATGGAAGCGAGCCTGGGTGATATCGAACTTTATATACAAAGCAGGATTGAAAACCTGCCCATTGACTCCACGGCTGACAAGCAAGCGATTGCGAATGAAGTATTGGAGAGGTCGAATGCTTGCTTCCTATGGGTTCGCCTCGTTCTGGACGAGTTACAGCAAGTCTATTCCCACGAGAGTATCTTGCAAGTTCTCCGAAGCATACCGGAAGGTATGGTACCATACTACGAACGAACAATCGAAGCAATGGCCGAGAACAAGATGGAAAAGCACATTGCTAAAGCAGTACTGGGCTGGGTCATTGCAAGTTCACGAAGTCTGTCTCTATCAGAGCTGTCACAAGCCTTGAAGCTAGACATTAATACTGTGCTTGCAAGTGCCAAGAGTGCCGTAGAAGGGCTTTGCGGGCAGCTGGTTTCCATCGAACATGATACTGGCTTGGTCCGTCTGGTTCACCCAACAGCGCGGGAATTCCTTTTATCCGAGAACGCTGGCGAGTTCTCTGTTTTGAAACCTCAGGTCCACGAACGAATTGCACTGGCCTGCTTGAAACTCCTATCGAGCCCAGAGGTGCAACCTCCACGGAATCGAAGATTGTTAACTCAATGCCAGAACCTGGCAGAAGGGTCGCCCTTCCTTGACTATGCCCTGACGCAATATTCTGAGCACATACAATCTGCCTCTTCTGAGACTGACGAGCTTTTGCTATCAATCAACCGCTTTTTTAAGACGAACGTCCTGTCCTGGATTGAAAGGCTGGCTCAAAATGGGGATCTACACAGTCTCATTCGGGCATCCAAGAATCTGAAGGCATATCTGGACCGAAGAGCACGTTACCGTTCATCCTTAAGCAGCATGGCCAAGCACATCGATGGCTGGTCAGTGGATTTAAGTCGTGTAGTCGCAAAGTTTGGCTCCGCACTGTTACAGCACCCCTCTTCGATTTACTGCCTCATCCCTCCGCTGTGTCCTACCGGGTCTGTTATTCACCAACGATTTGGTAGGAGACCTGATGGCTTGGTAGTCGTGGGTTCCAAACAGGCTGCATGGGACGACTGCATGGCATCTGTGGTATTCGGAGAAGACAGTATAGCATCGGCGGTTTCATGTGGAGAAAACTCCATTGCCGTCGGCATGGAATCGGGAAAGATCAACATCTACAACCATCGAAGTTACCAGAAGGAACATATTCTCGACGTGAATTGCCCCATCGATCTCGTACACTTTATAGACGGGTTCGTAGCGGTATGTACAATCAGGTACATTATACTCCTAGACACAAAGGGAGTGGTGATATGGCAGAAGCGGCTAAGGTCTCGCTGCATCCTTCTAGCTTCCGCTCACAATGCTGTCATGGCTGTGTCTCAAATGGGTCACCTACTGAAGTGGGATATTTCAGATGGAAGCCTTCTAGAGGATCAGTCATTTGCATACAGAAGCTGTGATGACCATATCGAATCGAATGGACCTGTCTCCAAGGCCCCCTCGCTTGCCTCGGTCTCCCCAGACCTGGAAATGCTTGCTCTTGGTTATAGGGGCGGCACCGTCTGCCTTTGGGAGCTCCGGACCGGCGAGCTTGCAGGATGGGCCAGAGATGAGGAGAATAAACTGGCTTCTGCGCTTCTTTTCAACCCGAACCCTAACATCAGTCTTCTCTTAATTATCTACACGAACCACGATCTCTCATTGTATGATTCATGGTCTGGAAACCTTATGAGTACCCACAAGGCTTGCGGAGTGGGGTTTCTGTCGGCAACCTGCTCTCCTGATGGAAGAACGCTTGCTACCATTGATATGCATGGAAATATCCAGATTTGGGACTTCGAATCACTTACGCTCTTGTATCATGTTTTGTCTCCCTCTATCTCATTCCGAATCCTGAGCTTCACATCCGATGGCTCCAGCATAGTGGATGTATCAGATACCTGCATGCGTATCTGGTCTCCCGCAAGTCTTGTCCGGAAGAATACCGAAGAGGACAACAGTGTCAGCGATGACGCATTCCAATTGGCCGTCACAGAAGGTCAATATGAGACTCTCAGATCTTCGAGAATCACTGCTCTCTGCGCGCATTCTTCACTTCCCATTGTCTTCGCGGGGAAGTTTAATGGAGAAGTCATTGCTTTCGGCACGAGAACAGGACAACATAAGTATACACTCTACACGCACGCGCACTCGGCTTCCATCACCGTGTTATCAGCCAATAACGCCAACGTCAACATGATCGCCTCGGGTGACGTACATGGAATGGTGCAGATTTGGAGTCTCAAGGTAGGGCCATCGTCTGTGGTGGAATGTGAATCATTGCTATTACAAGTCCATCTGCCCGCACAGCTTTATCAGCTATGTTTCAGTCCACAAGGAGACCATCTCCTCGTAGCGACGCAGCGTTTCGATCGAGTCTATTCGATCAGAAGAGGCTCCTGTGTTGGTTCGCTGGACTTTGAGCCTAGTGAAAGAAGAGTTTGGCGCTGGATCCATTCATCTGGTACGACGGGGGCTGGAGAGCAATTCCTCTTGCTAAGTGATCACGTTTTGAAGAAGTTCAGTGTTCGAGAATTCCCTTCGAAGATCGACGCCACTCAGGTTCACGTACAGTATCAGTTAGGGGAGGGGAGCGAGGAAGCGGGTCTCGACTCAGCAGCCATTTACGATGAAACATTGGTTCTAGATGTTCGCTTCCATTCGGGTTATGTCTCATCTTCAGTGATGTTCTTGTTCGACCTCAGCGGAAATTCGGCGGGCAAGGAAATAATGGTGCTGAATCCATTGAGCGACCTCCCCCCCAACCTCTCCAAGCGCTTCATTGGATTCAGTGAACGGACCAAGAGTGTCCTCTTTCTGCACAAAGACTCTTGGGTATCGAGCATAAGCTCAAAGAACCTGGCACTCAACCAATACATGCAGCACTTCTTTGTACCGACCGAGTACGTATCTACTAGCAACCACGTGCTGCCAGTGAGTACTGCGAACGATAGCATTGTCTTCTGTCTCCAAGGGGAACTTGCCGTTGTAAAAAATGGCCTGAACTTCCAAGAGCTCAAGTCATACAGTTGACAACGCTCGCGGAGGAATATTGCATTGTAAGCCTTCTATCTTATCTTCAACTCTCCAGGCATTGTGTTCGTTGGCAAAGGTTATTTCAGCTATTCCCGTTGCACGATGTGGTTCCTTCCAATGACACTCTCCGCTAACTCCCGTTTATTAAAGCAACGCGTAAGGTTAGGTATACGATATACATTTTCAAAGAATTCTTGATATTATATTAAGTATTCTTCGTAAGAACTCCAAGCTGGTATTGTAGATATTGGCCTTAATAAGTTCGTCGCAATGTCCGACCGCATCGCTGAAGTAATGCCTGCCGTTGTTAATCTCCACGGTCAAAACAGAGTTGGCCTCCTTCTCGACATTCTTGCCTCAGGAGTCTTCTACAGGTTTCCCATCGATCAGCATCTTGATCGCGCCGGTCGCCTCGGCCATGGGCGTCACCTCGACTCCCCGAACGCCGTGTGTTCCCCAGGGCGTCATCACGTTAGTCTTGATTCCACCGAGGCATATGGTACGAGTGCGGAGGCCACCGAAGTGATCAAATGGAAATGCGATATAACGCATGTAGTTCACGGTCGCCGCCTTCGCACCCGCGTAAATAGGTGCGACACTGCGCCCCGTACTGTTCCCCCCATTAGTTTACGCTCGCCACTATAACCGCCTTCTGGACTTACGAAGGCAGTGAAGCTCGAGTGGAATAGCAACAGGGGTTCCTTGCCCTCCTCAGGTGTCGCTCTGAAGTAATGCTGAGCCAGCCAGGCCGTGTGCACGAACCCCTTGAAGCTGATGTCGATGATCGGGTACTCCGGCTTCGGCGGCGGGAGCGTCTGCACCTTTTCGTAGAAGTTGGCCCTTTCCATAATACCGGCGTTCGCGAAGACGAATCGAAACGCCCCGACAGCGAACATTCGCGCTGGAAGGACACTCAATGCTCTCTTTCGTCCATTTGTTCGTACTCACGAGCGCTAAGCTCCTTGAGCAACGAGAGGGGACGCTGTGGGACAGGCCTGTTCATCTAATCCATTGTCGATGGTATTATTATCGCTTAAGAATGACCAGCTCGGTAAGCATGGTCACCGGGGTCGACTGGGGGAGAATAGCTGGGATTAATCGAGGTGAACTCAAGTCTTATGTTGGATCTTGGTTAACGGCTCCGGCTTCCGTGATTCTGTAGTAAATACGAACGCCCCTTTTCGGTAGCCGAGTGAAATAGTATAACTGCTATAGACAAAGTCTCCATAATTGACCGCCAGAGATGCCAAGCTACTGAAGGAAGGTATTTCGGCCGGATCTCCGACGGATGCTTAGACCCCACTTGGATGCTTCATGATGCCGAAAGTATGGTCAAGCAATTCGCCCACAAGAGTTCGAGGTGAATAGCTCGGAGAGCTTCTCCCCCTGAGTAGTGGGAATATAGTGTCCCCCACCCACATCCTGAATCGATTTCCCAGCAAAACACCCGATATTCAAAAGTTTATAACAAAATAAATAAACATAACCAAAACCTAATACTTTGCATACGGATTATTTAAAACTTGTTATTTATAAAGAAAATGGAATTAAACTTAAAAAGTTATGTACCCTTATTAAAATTAACGTTAAACCTTACCTAATTTAATAATTCAAATAAATCTGCTATAATTAATTTATAAAATAAATATAAAGGTAAAAAGTTTCATAGAAAATTTAAGAGGTAAAGATAATATTGCATGATAAAATACCAAATTTACGTTATAAAGTTTTATAAAAAAACTTAATATATAATATTATATATGTCTTAAAAAATTAATTGAAATATTAATATTAACTAAAAACGTATCATAATATGAGTAATAGGCCTTAAAGAATTATCTTATATTAAGAATTTTTATGTTTTTAAAAACTTTATAAATATAGTGTAAATATAATTCGAATTTTTTACAAAGTGTTTTTTATTTATACCTTACAATTTGAACAATAAAATATAAAAATACCAAACCGCACATATTAATTTAAGTTTCTTATTTTTTTTTAAAAAAAAATTGCTTTTCCTTCTTATAATTTTATTTTTCTTCTTTTAAATATAGTAAATGTTAAATTTTTAATATATTATATTAAACTTTTTAAAATTTTATCCCTAAAGTATTTACAAGTTATTTTTTTATGTAAACTTTTATATCCTTAAGGAAAGTTTTAAAAACAAATTCTTATAAAATATAGCTTTATTTCAGACGTATTATACCTAATTGTTTTGTTACACGTAATATATATATTATGTTATATTGTACGTTTAATTTAACAAAGATGTTATATTATAAATTTTATAAATAATATCAAATTTTTAACTTATAACGTAATAGATTTATTTATTATATTTAAAGTATTTATAATTTATTAATTAAATAATATTATAAGATTTTATTTAATATATTTTAAAGGTAAACATTAATAAAGTTATATAAGGGTAATTTTTATATTATTCCTAAAAGCAACTTTTTATACTAAATATTAGTTGATATATAATGTGTTTATTCGTTATTATGTTTATATTGTTATTTATAATATTTTTTATAATTTCTTTTACTTTTTACTTTTTTAAATATTTTATATAAAAATTTTTTAAAAATCATATACCCAGTATTTTCATTTTTCCACATTAATAGAAATATATTACGCCTATGTTCTAAGTATAATATTTTTTTTATTTATTATATTTTTATTTTAATTAATTATTTACTTTTTTATATAAATATATATCTTTTTATAAACCCTTAAATTTTGCTTTTATATAAAGTATTTTTATAAAATTTAAACTTTATTACGATATCTATAAATAGCTTTACAACATATTTAAAAAATTACGATTTCATATGTTAACGTTGTTTTGTTATTGAATTTCTAACAATATGTCCCTTTGGAAGTTCGAATTCAGGAAGTGGGTAAATTCAGGATGTGGGTGGGGGACACTAGACACGGCGTAACATCGGATGCGAGCAATGGTTAGTAACGATAAGCCCGTTGGCCATGATTTGTAAGATCGCATCGTAGCTCTCCGGGGTTACTACGATAGCCCGATAACTCCGACGGGTGGGGCGGCCGGCCGGAAAATGGGGCAAGAATTACATCACAGCAATCTCCGAGCCGAGCTTGAAGATCAAAATTATGCACCCAGTCAGCGATACCATATAGCTCCAGCTGGCACATCGAAGTATATAAGTGAGGCATAGAAGTTGATAATTTTTTTCACCCAAAGCAGTTCATCTCACACATTTAGGTAGACCTCTTGTATGTCTTTGGTCCGCACCATTCGAACGACATTACACGTGTTTTCGTCATCCTAAAGAATCGCAGCTACCTTATCACATATCCATCTGGTCCAGCGCTCCCAGTTTCGCAGAATGGCATCTTTACCGAGCACGATGAAGGGTGTGGTTATCGATAAGACGGGGGGTACAGAGGTGCTGCAGCACAAGACCGACCTGCCAGTACCTGAGCCTAAGGAGGGCCAGATCCTTGTTAAGAACGACTATGCCGGAGTCAATTTTATTGACACGTGAGTTGCTCCTTTTTCTAGAGAGAAAATGTGCGAGACGTTGGCTGACCCGAAACTTTAGTTATTACCGATCGGGGCTTTACCCCCTCCAAAAGCTTCCCCATGTTCTCGGCTGCGACACTGAGGGTACCATTGTGAAGACTGGCGGCGGCAACTTGCTCGGTTTGAAAGAGGGCGATAGGGTGGTGGTATCCCTGACGGCGGGTGCTTATGCCGAGTACACAGTTGCGCCGGCAGAGAAGGCTATCAAAATCCCGGCTGGAATACCTGAGAAGGTCGCAACCGCGGCGCTATTGCAAGGCCTTACGGCGCTGACTCTGATCCGTGAGGCGTACCATGTCAAGCAAGGCGATTGGGTCCTCGTTCACGCCGCGGCCGGGGGTACGGGGCTCTGGCTGTGCCAGCTGCTGAAGGCCGTCGGCGCCAACACGATCGGCACGGCCTCGACGCAGGAGAAGGTTGACCTGGCGTCCCGGGCGGGCGCCACGCACGTGATCAACTACAGCCACGAGGACGTCAAGAGCAGGGTTATGGAGCTTACGGGCAACAAGGGCGTCGCGGCAGTGTTCGACGGCGTGGGAAAGGCCACCTTCGACCTGTCGCTGGAGTGCCTCGCGCGGAAGGGGAGCATGATCTCGTTCGGCAACGCGTCCGGGGCCGTGCCGCCGCTCACCATCGCGCGTCTGGCCGCCAAGAACATCAGGCTCATGCGCCCCTCGTTGTTCAGCTCCATCGTCACGCGCGACGAGCTCGAGGCCTATACCGACGAGCTGTTCCGCTTCATCCTCGAGAACAACCCCGACATCCGCATTCACGAGGTCTACCCATTGAGCGATATCGCCAGAGCCCATCAGGATCTTGAGGGCAGGAGGACGACCGGGAAGCTGTTGCTTGACCCTTCCAAATGAAACGTTATTCGGAAATGTTCAAAGCAGAGAGTCTCTGTACGCTGGCTTACCTATATGAGTGTTGTAAGACACCAGAGCTTCTTAATCGTTGAACCTAAGAGTCGTGCAAACTACACCATCTGCGTTTGAATATGGTGAATCGGTCCATCTTGGATAAGATTAAATAGGACACTAGGAATCAATGAAATCAATTACGCTACCCAAGATCCTGTATCTGAGTTAAAATAAGTGGCGTACCCTTTTCCATACTTACGTAGCTTAGACGCTCGGGGAACTGCATATCATTCCCGCTGTCATTACCACTATGGTTTTATCAACTGTTTGCTTAGCGACAAGAGGCGAGGTCCGAGTTTCGCTCTTAACCATTCATTTCACCTTCGCACTTCGCCGCAGGAACCTCTTCAGCCTGTCTTATGAATATCGCCAAGTAAGGTTGGCTTACGGTTAAGCATCATTTATGTAAGCTTGTCAGTGGTCTTCAGCTTTGGTCCACTTCCTGGCTGTCACGAACTGGTTCGCCCCTCACCGGTCCCGCTGCCTATTCAATAGTTCTAGCTCTGCCTGATACCGTCGTCCTACCTGGGCAGTCTCGCTCTTAGTCGAGTCGGCCTGTTTGTTCAGTCTCCTTGTCCAATGTCCTCGTTATCAACCGATTTGTCTTGCCTGTACCAACCGTTCCGCCTGTCGCCAGACGCACTGCCTTTGACCGGCCGCTCTGTCTATCATCGGTCGCCTTACCCATCATGAGTCGCCTTGCTTGTTACATGTCGCTTTGCCTGTTCCTTCATCGTTCCTCCTGTTGGGCGTGATGATGGTGGTGCGTAAAAGGGGTGTTTAACTTATCCTCTTATTCGAAAAAGACCTTTCACGAAAAGAGAGAAAGGAAAAAAGAGATAAAAGTAACCGAGTACTGCCACGACCAAACACGCTGCGGCCTCCAGGAACGGTGGTAGCGGAGAAAACCCGACGACGCAAGTGGGTCAGGTCACTTGACGGATCACTAACTCTCAGGAGGTGAGCCAGTGAGCCGGGTCACATATATACGTTCATTACTTCCATAGTCTAGATCGCGTCAGCTTGCAATACACCTTCGTCACCCAAGACACCCTTGGTGTTACGAGACGTGAATACGTTATCTATTATTGCTCAGACGATACGATACTTCTGGCAACGTAAACCCGTACGTTTAGGTTTAATAGTTGGTTAACTAGCCTAGCCGTCACAAGTACACCCCGCTTAAAAACTAACCATATTAAAACCAGGGCATTTGACAATTCTGGGTTTTTCTTAGTCATATATATGGGCCTCCTTAATGTGACGCATTCCCTCGTCCTTAGCAGCCCCAATTACATTACGCATCTACCTCTGTCTGTGCTGTTAAGTTGTTTGCATTTTCCCTGCATTTCTGCGGCACGTTGAACGAAACCGGGTCGACGAGCGGCGTCGTCTGCATCCGCCAGTAGTCGGCGAGAGCGAGGTTGGTTCCTACGCTCGGGGGCGGAAGGGTCTGCATGAAAACAACCGGCGTGTCCGTTGCGTAACGGTCACTGTACCAGATCCAGAACTGGCTCTGGGACGTCGTGTCGAAGGGGCAGCGGAAGATGCGCGTTGTCGCGTTAGGTGATAGCTGCGGATTGTTCTTGATGGTGGCGACGATCTCTGCGTTGTCCTGGGCTGCCCAGTCAGGCGGCGGGGGCCCGATGCCTTGGATCGGCTTGCCGCACTTGAACTTGCCGTCTGCGTTCCGCCAAATGATGTACGTAGTGCCGGGGACGTGCTGGAGATTAGGAGACTGCGGGAGGACCGTCGTCAGCACAGCGTCGACGCAGCTCGCCTGGTTCCAGTTAAACATGCGGGTGCGCTGCAGCCGCGACGGCCAGTCGTAGAGCACCTCGGTGCTCATCGGACTGGGGTCGTTAATGGCGGTCATCGTACAGGTCATAAAAAAGCGCGAGGGCCAGCGCGGGATGGGAAGGCCGTCACTGCCCGGTGAGAGTCCAGGCACCAGCTGCGAAAACTTGGCTAGGTTGGCCTTGCGCTGCTTATCCGTTGTACCCAATAGTCCTGCCTTGTCGAGCAGGACTAGAGTCCCGAGGATCTGTGCGACGGATCCATCGAAGTGGAAGGCTAGCAACTTGATCAACAATCCATAGAGACTATGTAGACGGAAACCTCTTCACGCACAGGTCAGGGAAGCAGATTGGGGTAAATCGTCGACTCCAGTCAAATCCTCATTTTGTAGGTCGCGATGACGACCAGGAGTGAACGTCGGCCAGTTTATAAAGGCGAAATCTTGCAGTACGGGAATGTTGTCGGGGTTACTATCGATCGAGTTCATGGTACGCCACGGGGCGTTAGTGTCGTCCCGAAACCAATGCTGGTAGGAGAGCGTCGTCAACAGCAGGAAAGCGCAAAACCAGCGAAAAAATCGGTCTAACGTACCCACATTGTGGTCTTCTTTGTCGCAACTGTGTACCACCAGTTTGTCTGGACGTCCAAGATAGGCAGCTGACCTTGATAATGGGCCATTCTGGCAATCCAATTGTGCTCAGGTATCACCCTGGATGTCGGGATAGGACGGGAATATTGACCCCCGTTGATGGAGATCTGGAAGTGCGTGTTGCCGTCCTTAGACTTGTACAGAAAGGAAACGCCAATACCAGTGGGAGTATACATGTCGAACCGCATGCAAGTCGACTCTGCATACCAAATCTCGGCCACACAAAAAGACTGGTTGTCCTTCTCGAAAGGATGCAGTAGCGCTACCGCGTGGAAATTTTCTGGCCAAAGAGGGCGCCGGGAGGGGGTTGGCTCCTGGAAGAGAGGCCGCGGGACGGCCAGCTGGTAAGCAAAGGCTGAAGGCGGCTCGTTTACGGCCGGCCCCGTAGAGTTGGGCAAGTTGCTTAAGAGAATTGTCTCTTTACCGTTGATGTGGCCGGAACATATCCAGTGCAACATGGTGCCGGGCCGCTTGTCCCAGACGGTAAGCGGAATATTGGAGCCGATGTCTGATGGATTCTTTGGATTATGCCTTGTTGTGAGAAGTATGATGGTTCCCGTGTCCGATGGATGGCCAGGTGTGTTACCAGTCAGGTAGACCATGGCATGATTCTTGTCTACCGCCCGCGCTGTTGATATCGAGATGCCATACAAATCCACTTTTGGGAACTCCCATAAATTGAGAGTGTCGCCGTTATGGTTCACGACCACGACGCGATAGTTCCGGGAATCGACGATCCAAACTCGAGACCAGGGATCAACAGCGACAGCATGGGGGAGGTTGAATTTGATCAGCGGGGAGGGTCAGCACCAATGCCGTCCTTACGTAGAAGATCCAGGTCCTCCAAACACGTACCTGGTTCTTTATTGCTGGTCCAGAGCCGCCGCCCCACACGGCAATACATTGGTAGAACGAGTTCAACACAACAACTCGGTTGTAAGGGCCACCAGCGTCTCCATCCGTGATGTAGAATTGGCGAATGCTGACATCGAATGCGACGTCCGTGACCTATTTTCCAATATTAGAAGGGCACGGGCTGTCCTCAGAAGGGGGAGTTTCGGTCGTACCTTTCCGAGCCTAACAGATTGGCCCGTTCCTGTACCCTCAACGCTTTCACCCTTAGCGGAGGCTCCACTCCCAGGGATTTCAGGTCCAATTTTGAACACAAATTTACCATCTACATCATAGACACGAATAGTAGATGAACCCTCGTCCGCAACCCATGGCTGCAGACCTTTTCCGGCGTCGATTAGCTTGATGGAATGGCCAGTTTTCAAATCTGGATCTGTAGCGCTAATTATGTCTTTGCCGCTGGGATCTAGGACAATTAATTGAGGACGGACCCGGCGCAGGAAATAGGCACGACCGGTGGAAGAATCGATAGCCGAGGCGGAGACGTGGGTGAGAACCGAGGAAGCCTTGCTCAAGAAGTCACTGTCGACATATTGGAAAGTCCCGCTCCGGAGTGACGTTGCGGCTTGGGTCGGGTCTTCTCCCTCTGATGGTTCGTGAGGAGGTCTGGATGGATCAATCCGGAAGTGAGGAAGCCGCAGTGACGCCATCGGTATGGTCCTACCTCTTCTTGGGGATGTGTGAAAGAATACCGTCGGCGTGGTGACAGAGGAGAGGCACTAGCCAGCCCGAGTAACTGGGGTCATGCGATACTATATATGCGCTTGCTTCTCCTTCAGAGCCGCTGAGGAAAGGGCTGGGGCCTGAATTACGTGTAGGGACGGCGTCGACGATTCTTCTAACCATGATTCGGTCCCATTGGCAATCGGGGAGTTACAGTGAATCCGAAGACATCGACCACTAGGCGGCGCCTTCGGCTCGCTCGTGTCTCGTCTCCCAATCAGGGGACTGCCGGTGCGGGGCAGGTATATCTGCTTGAGGGCTTACATGCCCAAAGGCCCATCTGCCCAAGGGATTGCATGCCCAAAAGCAAATATACCCAAGGGCTTCTCTGTCCCATGGCCTACGCGTCCAAGAGGTTACGTATTTGTTGTGCTCTACCAATCCAATGGCGATGGGCAGCCGAGGAGCGTACTCAGTGACGATACAGAGCCACAGACCAGGAGCATCAACCCAACCATTCCTCGTGCTCCCGCCGGTCATTCAATTGCCGAGGTAGGCACAAAGTAGACGGGGAAAACGGCTTGCATAGGATTCTATCATCACTACGAATCGGGTTCCATGAACTGCCGACAGATGACCCTACCGCGTCGCGGACATGGCCTAGGGCGCACCAGCCGACGAGATGTGGGGAATCGCCTCCCGGTACGAGTTTTTCTACACCATCTGCACCATCTCAACGGCTGTTGGCCTTCCTTCATGCGTCTGCGTCGTACGCGGGAACCTATCAAGATCGTCGGCCGCACCTCAATAAGCCATCCGCTGCGTACAGTTCCACAATGTTGACACTTATTCCACCACGGAGCGCTCTCCACGAGCGACAATGATGGAGAGACTTAAGAAAGGGACGGGCAATCATAAAGATGGGGGGGACTCCTAGGAAAGACAGCGTAGTAAAGCAAGGAGACAATGCGGAGACAGCGATTCTGGTCGCTGCATTTAGGTCGGTCATCCGCTGCCTAGCTTCTTGTCATACCTATTTGTGTATCAGCCTTATCAAGGTCACTTTCCATAGTTATCCGTAATAAATCTCATGTCGAGGCCCGCTTAGGAATGTTGGGGAAAAGAAGGGGGCTCTCAGAGTCTTTAAGGCTGACCACTTACCGCCGTCACCTGTTACACTCTGCATTGCCGAAATGAGGCCGGCTAATGGCTGCAACATTGAAGAGGCGAAGACATACGCGAAGCATTAGTCTTGATTTCATAACTGGCCGGACGAAGGCTGGCCCTATACAGCCTCTGCTTTGATGGTGTCGTCGAAATTAAGGGAAGGATTTGGCTACGGTGGAGCTGATAGTCGACCTCTTTTGGGGGGCCATGGTTTGAGACATTCCTCAAAGCATGCGCCCAATGGCTCGATTATCGCGGCCGCGACCCAGTATGCCGGAGAGAGAAGGTGTCTTCCGCGTAACCAAGCTAGGGGAGCAGAATATCTACGTACAGGGAAACAGACCAGTGTTTTTTTGTTACGACACAACAAGTAAGGTCTTAAGAAACGGTCTCTAGGCGGACCGAAACAGGACCTAAATAGGCCAAGGTACGTGATCTAACTCCGAAAGACTCTAATGGAGCGTAAGGGAGCGTATGCAGTTAGATAATATGGCTCCGAAAAGCTCCAACGCAGCGTAAAGGAGCGTATGTAGTTAAATAATATAGCTCCGAAAGGTTCTAACTGAACGTAAGGGAATTACGAACAGTGATGTTAAACATACCTTAGTTTTTCCTGTCAATTGGCAATGCTCCGTTATTATTCCCCGCCACCTCTTAACAGTTCTATACTGTTTATAATAACTTAACAAGTACGTTATTAAATAAAGTTAGGACTCGCATTATAGGACTTTTAAGGCCCGTTAATTTATATTCCGCAATTACTTTATTTTTTCAATTTCTCTCGGTTAAGTTATGTACGAGTGAAATTATAGCGCTAAAAGGGTAGAAGCATTCTGTCGGCTAGCAGGGGTGCGTTAGCACCCCATATACTGAAGAATCCCTTTGATCGGAACATATTTGTTCCGTAGCTAGGATACCTTAAAGTGCAGTGCGCGATTAGGGCACCTGCAATTAGCTATTAATATATAACAATAACTGATGTCCCTTAAATCTAATAATTAAAAGTTTTATTCGCTTAATTCGCGTTAAATATTAACTAATTAGCTGTTGCTAAAACGATATAAGCTATATATAAGTTATAATTATCGAAATACATTAATAATAATAATAGCGACGTTCTTTCGTTATTTATAAGGGACCTACAAACTGGGATCGTTTTAAAGGCGAATTCTGATCGAAAGGGTACGCGTTTAATATATGAGATTATAGTGATTGTAATTAAAACTCTTAGTGGCTTGTTAAACTTATCAAGCCCGATATAACCTTTTACCTAAAAAGACAAATCCGTTATACGATACGAAGTAATACCCTAGGTGATTTCTTATATTTATATTCTTCGGAGATATTACTTCAAAAAATCGATTATATTAATTACTTAACGAATACTTTTAAGATAAATACCGAAGGTAGATCAGTTCATAATTAGGATTTTACAGCGTATACTTATAAGGATAAAAGTACGATAATTTTCGTAGAAATATTCAGAATTTTACTAAATAAGTTTTGTTTTTAAGAAAGAACTTATAAAAGTAGTACGTTAACTTGGCCGAATCTGGTAAGATATATAATAGTAAGTTTTAATTAATATCTAATGGAGATACTGCGAAGAGTTAAAATAAAATTCGAAATTAATAAAACTTTAAACGAAGAAATTATAAAGTATTAAAAGATTATATCTTAAAGATAACAATATAATATTCCGGAGACGAAAATAACAATCGTGTAAGTTAACAACTTATATATAGTATTAGTTTTTATTATCGGGATTTAGATGATCATTTTATAAATGGTAAAAAAAGCCGAGATCGGTAATGATACGATTAGTTACTAAAAAATAACGGTTAACTTTTTAAATTATTAAAGTAAAACTTTTAACGTTTTAGAAGATATTAATAGAACCTTTTAATTAGAACGATTTTAATTAGGAAAATACTAAGATTATTAATTTTTAACTATAAGGAAAATTTTTAAGCCGTAGGTCGAAACGATATAATCGTGAAGGTTTTTATCTTAACCGAAACGGTAATAAGCGAAAATATTAAAAGTAAATGCCTAAGGTATCCGTTATAAAGCATGTTTAAACGTTTACTATACATTACCTAATTGCTATTACGTATTTCTTAATAAAGCTTTAAACGGTTTCCGTTTAAACGATAAAATGGTAGCATGTATTGAAAGCCAAATTGTTTCCGATGAGTTTAAAAGGAAAAGATTAACCGCTTATTAAAAACTATGGAAAAATTCATTATTTAAAAAATAAATTAACTTTTTTAGAAAATACAACGAGTCTTAACATGTTTTTTAATTTCTGGTTAACATAATATCATGAATCTTACGTTTTACCCGTTAAGGAATTTATCCATTTTACACTTAAAGTTTACGATAAATATTTTTAGATTAATAAATAGATTTTTAAATTTTGAACTAACCGTATAAAGCGACGGGGTGTACCTGGGTAATAGCGTTATTTCGATTAAAAGGTACGAAAAAATTACTATAACTTTTCGAAATCTTAACAGTATAAAAACGTTACGTTTATACGATATAACCTAGTATCAAAATTTCGTATATAGTTTAATATTATTCCCGTAATTCTAAAAGATAAATTATTAGTAAAATTATAAAACAAATAATACTTATATTCGAAATAAGTCTAATTAATGTAATCTTAATTACTTATAAACGAAACGTTAATTTATAAATAGCGAAACTATTACGTATTAATAACGGTATTATATAGTACCTAAAATTAGGATATTTAGGTCTCGAAATAATCGCTTAAATCTAATCCTATTTTAAAGAGTTCGCTTAAAAGGTTTTATAACAATCGAATACTAACTATGTAATAAGACGAAAATTAAAAAATAAATACGCTGTAAGTAAAAAAAGGGAATATCCCGATTAAGATAAAAAATTCCAATTAACTTTATAAAGTTGGAAGAAACGTTTAAAAATATAAATATATAATGTTTACTATTAATAAATACTTAGGTTTCATCTAGAATATTAACTTAAAAATTAAAGGTAAAACATATTAATTACCGCGTTTTAATACCCTTTAAAGATTTTAAAAAGCGAAGATAAGGTTTTTTTATGAGTAATTAAATGCGATAACGAAATTTTAAAGCGATTATTAATTTCGACATATATTTTAATCGCTTTTTTTAATGTTAGGTTTAAACTTTTAACACCGTATACCTAAGCCTAAAACGGGAGTGCAAAACGTTGAAGGGGTATAATTAAAAAAAAAGCGATTACGATACAAAATAACGTTAAATTCGTTTCGTTTTTTAACTATATATATTTTTTTAAAGCAGTAATATATCTATAGAACCGTACTCCTAAATACGTACTTTTTTGATAAAGCCTATACAAAATCTATTATACCTTCTTAACGTATAAACATAGGATTATAATACTTAATCGGAAATCTTAATAATCTTACTTACGAAGATATAAACATATGGCTTACGTTATAATAATTACCGCAATGAAATAATAAAATATTTAAAAGTTAAATCTTAAAGCGTATATCAGTTACTTCGTTAGTTACAGCTTTACAGATATTTACGAAATTTAAAACTTATTAATTAGTAAAGTTCTTATTATTCGAAACGTAAAAGTTAACGAAAAAGCTATTTTTTTTAGATAATATCAAAAACTTGAAAAACGACCTTTTATATATTATAAAAAAATTACAGAAATTATTTTAATAAGCGCAAATAGCTAATTAAAACGATAACGATCTTATATATATAGAAAAAAAGATGTAATTTTAAATGGAATAATTTAGTTACCGGTTAAATAAAAGCCATAACTTCTAAAAAAATACTAGCGTAAAATACGTACGAAATAGAAAATATTAAATCTATTCGTAAAGAATTAATTGTTTTTATATAACTACTATATTCAGACTATTATCGTCTTTTAAATTATTACCGCAGCTAATGTTTACTTTAATATCTATTATAATTATTATACCTACGGAAAAAAAATAACTTTAAGTTTTCTGTTCTTTATTAAACTTAAAAAAAACAGACAAAGACGAAAACATTTTACGAGTAATTAACGTTAGCCCCTCGTCTATTCCGTACTAAAAAGATATTATTCAAAACGAATACGATATATAAGAAATCGTATTTAATAAAAAACGTTCTACCTTTTTTATAAGGAAGTACGATAACCGGCCGGTAAGCTACAGAAATTTAAGGAAGTTAATTACTTAATATACGCGCTACTGTAATCGGGGGGGATAATAATACTTTAGCATATAAAAAAGCATTTAGATTATAAAACCGAGTACATAAACGTAGTTTACCGCCACCGCCGGAAGGTCATATAAAACTAAAAATATACTCATTAGGGAAAATATTCCATATAATCGAAAAACCTTACTTATAAAGCTATAAAAAGATAGAATTTTAAAAAGCTGTTAATTCATTTCCTACTAAAAGAAATAAGTTTTACTATATATATAGATTTATATATATAAGTTTAATAAGTATAACTAGCTTTAAAACTATATAGTCCTTTTTATTGTAGGAAATAATTAATAATTTAAAAACGTTTATAATAATGAATACGCATTTATATCTACTGGAAAGTTATTCCGAATTTTAATTACAATCGTAATTAAGTTCGACTTAAAGCTTAAGTAATATAATATTATAAACGCTTTCTTAAATATTAATCTACCTTACGAAATATATATAAAGATACTATTAAAATGCCCATAATATGATGAAGTTTTTTTAATTAAAAAGGTAGTATATAAACTAAAAAATGACTTTTATTATCGTAAAAGATTTACTAAAACGTCTACAAAGTTGAGATTTAGCTCTTTTTTACAAACCTTATTATTTAATTTATTAAGATGTATTTATTTCCTCTTTATAAATAATATTATTACGATATATCCGTAAAAAAAAAGTTAAAATCTCGTTAATTAAGTAATCTAATAAATACAAAAACGGTACACCTTTATAACAATAAAACTTATAGTAATTTCTTGATATTAAAATAGTTAAAAATAAACTTAATAAAAAGAAATCTAGTTATCCTAAGCCAATTTTATAAATAAATTAGCTAATCTAATCCTTAAAAACAGTTGAAATAATTTCTTAAAAACACTTATAATAAATATTAAGTTATTATCGAATCTTAAATTAAGCTATTTAAGTTCCGCTAATAAATATTAAAAAGAATCTATTTTATTCTTTATATAACAATAGTTACGCGACCCGATATATCATCTACCGTATCTTAACTGGTCTAATTTAATTTAAACCTTAACAACGTATATTATAAAGCTACCGATCGAGTTATATTATACCTAATTAGGACCAAATGATTAACGTTATAATTCGGGGATAAAAATTATTAAATACTTGAAACGACATTTTTAGTGGAAATAATACGATTAACCGACAAAGTTTTAAAATTTACGGTATTAAACTATTTAAAAAAAATAAGATAATAAGTGAATAAACAAGATATAATAATTGTTTTTATAATAAAAACGAAGTTATTATTCCTTACATAAATTATAAAAAGAGGTTTATAATATTCGACTAATTTAAAATTAAAAGTTATTTTAAATATAAAATCGTTCAAGATATAATACGATAATTAACAAACTATACAGTTTATTAATATTAATATCACCCTACTAAGAATAAAATTGAAGGATATAAATATATGCAATTACTGATTACGAAAAACTGCAAAAAAAAAAAAAAAAAAAAAAAAAAAAAAAAAAAAAAAAAAAAAAAAAAAAAGACTTAATCAAAATAGATTATACGCTTATAGGTGACATATTAATAAATGGACTAATTAAAGCCTTATTACGCGAGCGTTTTAAGTATTTTAAAAATAATTAAAACTGATAAGTATTATAAAAGCTTTTATTAACGAAAAACTACCCTGCGAGTAATTTTTAAAAAAGAATTACTAATTAAAAAAACTTAATTACCAGAGAACAATAGAATAAAAAGTTAGGACTTTAAGAATTGTAACGATTAACGCTGTAAATACTCTAAGGCGTTAAGGGGATTTATAGGCTAGTAAGGGTACGTTAGCACCCCATATATTAAAAAATCCCTCTAATTGGAACATACCTATTCCGTAGCTAAAATACCTAAAAATGCAGTGCGCGTTTAAGGTACCTGTAACTAGCCATCAATATTATACACCAATAGATATCTCTTATATCTGACACATTCCTGCGAAAACAATAAGGGCTAACATTCGCAACTAGTACATGCTAGAAAACTAAGATATATATAATAAGACATATACGAATATATATACGAATATCTTAACAGCGCCACGTTTTCTGATAATAAAAGTAGTATATTTAATTTCGATTTATCTGGAACAATTAATTTATATATATATATTATTAGATATTAATACCCAATTTAAGTCCGAAGTTAAAGTTTTAATTTGTACCGCCGCTTAGTTTTTCTTTAAAAAATTAAAATTTTAATTATATATATCGGGCCGTTAGAGACTTAACGACTCGTTAACGGCTGTATTAAAAGACTAAGGTATGTTTAACATCACTTATTACGAAAAGATATAAACACTTATTTGTTTTTTTAATTATATAACGATAGTTTGTAATGTAATTTCGATGTTAAAAGTATTTTTTAATATTACGAAACGTAATTAAATTATTTTTCTATATTACTTAATATTTAATACTACTTTTAATGATATATACGCGACGTTTAAATTTAAAAATTCGTTAGTTTGTTTATCCGTTATACTTATAATTTCTTTTAATAATACTGTTAAACATTATTTAATACTTTTGATTATAGTATTGATAAATATTTGGTATAAAAATATCAAATAATTTTAAACTAAAAGATAGGCTTTAAAGATATAAATCGAATATATATTAACCTAACCTAAAAGTACTAATAGTCAAATTAATATAGCGGTTATTAAAATTAAAAACTAGAACCGTACGAGAAGAAAGAGAGGGATTAAATCTTTTGTTATTTAAATACGTTTATATTTACCTTTTTAAGAACTTAATAATCTCGTGGACCAGTGCCATAACCTAGTAAGCCTGGCCTACCCAAACGGTCGGAGGGCATAGAAATTAATCCCATCCTCGACCATAAGTCACGTAATCGGCTTAACAAGCTCAAGTGGTTTAATTAGATGTAAAGGGTTAAACCTGGCTCAAAAGTTTCGAAGCGATTTAATCACCTAAAGGAGGTTTAAGCCGGCTACACTCTTTAAGTCATTAAAGGATATATGCGCTCTTTAATTCTTAGTTAAATAGTCATAGCTGATAGTACAACTTCGTTACCAAAAATACCTTTAATATTACAAAACGTAACTAAGTTACTATTATTTAATTAGTTATAATCTTATGATACTTTTATAAGTATAAACTCGTACATTTAATTTTAATAGTTTTTTAACTAATTTTACCCGCATTAGTTGTAATTTTTCTTTAATAAAACCGTTAAACTGTTAACAATATCTAGAATTATTAAGACATCGACTAGGTTTTAAAAAACTTTTATCTAACAATGTTAAGCTCGTATCCGGATGTTAAAAGGAAAAGTCTAACGACTTATTAACAAAATAAAAAGCGTCGTACCTATATTAATTATTACTACTAAGCTGAAACAATAAAAACCTTAACCTTATAGCAAAAAAGGAAACTCGCAAACTTTCCTTACTTAAGCACCTATTTACCTAGGTTTTTTAAATAATAATAATAATCTAAATTAGATTTTTACTATAAGAATATATCTTATTAAAAACCTGGCTAATTATTTCGAACTTATTATAAAAAACTTAAAAAGAGCCGGAAATAACTAGGGAAAATTTTACTAACAGGATTATTTCGGTATGTACAACTCCAGAAACAAAATTCGGTTTAACTTTAAGAATTCGGACGAAAAATGATTCACAGCCTTAAAAAGATATAATTTAAAATAAATAAAGCATGCAGTTAAATATGTTGTTATCTTAAATCTTTAAACGCTAAAACAGAATAAGAAAATAAAAAAGAACTCTTTAATCGCGGTATTTTATAAAGAATTTAAAGACGATATTAAAATTACAAATGTCCGGATTAAACGACCAATGGTTTTAAACGGGTACGTTACGAAAATTAGTAAATTTAATAATCGATAATATAAACAATGTTAGGGATAACGCGGACGGATTTACAGTAAAAATAATACTCGAAATTATAACAAACTTAGGAAATCGGCGAATAGTAACGCATTTTCAAAAAATAACACATCTTATCAGACGGAACCCGGACCTAAATAAATTAAAACTATTTAATAGCGGAATACGGACCCTATTAAATATTAAAACTATAGTAAAACATTTTATAAAATACCTTAATATAGAAAACTTAATAAATTTCACTAAAACAAGCTTTAAATTTTAAGCTTAGCTAGGAAATTTAATAATAATTAAAATGGAAACCTTTTACCATAATACGATATAAAGAAAGCCTTCCAAAATCTTATTATATAGAAATATAACAAGGTTAAAACAAACGCTAAAAAGCTATCACAAATAAAAGCTTAAAAACGACAGCAGCGATAAAAAATATAACAAAATCTATAAAAAAGCCATTTTCCTAAATATAATAAAAATAATCATAATCGCGAATTACTGAAATAATAAGAGAATAACTTTAAAAATATTAAGGATGAATAGAGATAATTCTATCGAGAAATAGTAACCATTATAGCAAACTTTACGCAAGTTATTATACGCGCCTATAATATCTAATTTATAAGAAAAATGGAAAATTGAATATTAAACGCTTTTTTAATATGTAAAAATATAAATTTAATTACGTCAAATAATAATAAAAATAATCTTAAAAATTAACACTAATACTGTCACTTATAGAACAAGCTTAATAAGAACACAGTCGACAAAATTACAGTAACGGAAAGCGCGCCAAAAGGATAAAAATTACTACAAAAGAACCTTTATGATTATTCACATATAAACAAATACCGATAGCAAAAAAAAAAAATAACTTAGAAAAGATTTAACCTCGCTATAAAGCAGTTAATTACCGACTTTTATCATTAATTAACTACTATAATAAACTTAAATAATAATAAAAAATATAAAAAGGTTAGCATTAATTTTTAAAAATAAGAAACAATATCTGGTCGGGCGCATTTCCCGTTAAAATAATATAACGTACCACATAAGCTTACGGGATAATATTTTGACACAAGGCAATCGGACCTCGGGAAACGGTCTCTTGGCAAACGGCCGAAACAGGACTTAAGTGGGTCAAGTTACGTGAGATAGATTTACTTGGATTGAGATATCCATCTCAATTCACTTTAGGATATATACACTCCTTAGATTCCATAGTTAGATAGCGATAGCTTGCAATACAACTTCGTTATCCAAGACACCCTTAGTATTACAAGACGTAACTACAGTTATCTTTGATTGCCCAGTTTACTACGAGACTCCTGCCAACATAAACCCGTACGTTTAGGTTTAATAGTTGGTTAACAAGCCTAGCCGTCACAGATGAACAAGCTTACAGGATAGTTTTTAGCAGCTCGCGGTAACAAACTTAATTTGTTTAATTATAATATATTAAATTAATTAAATCTATTTGATTTTTCGTCGTTCAACGTCTTTATATTCTCTTTATAAGTATGAGCATTATGTTCGAGTTATTATAAATGTTATAATTCCTTTTTTTATTTAAATCTTTATACGACGATTACTTTTAGCCGTTATTAGATGCGCTTATTTGTTCTTATTTTCCTTTATAATTTTAAAAGTTTATGTATTTTATAATAAGTATTCTTTTTTTTTAAAAAGAACGTTTATTTTAGTTTCTTAATATTTATTAAGAATATGGTTCGTTTTAAATATTTAGTCGTATTTTTTCTAAAAAAGCTCGTTTTTATATAAAAGTATTAAGTTACTTTTCATTAAAAGATTAATTAACTTAATTATTTTTATCGTCGAGTTACCTTAGTAATTCATTTTTTTAAATAATATCCCTCTTAAATTATATCGATAATATTTTTAAGATTTTTCGTAGGTAAGAAAATAACGGAGTTAATAAAGGTAATTATAAAAAACAGTTAATATAAGTACGACTAAAACTTTGAACTTAAACAACCTACTTAAAATTGAATAAAATAATGTATATTTTTGCGAATCCGGATTTAACATTATCGGTTGTTATAATAATTTTAGACGTATCGTAAAAGCCGGCGATAAAATATTTCTTGATAATACAAATAACATAACGTTATATAAAACCTTTAATATATAATAACGTACTACACTACCGAATTATATACACCACCGAACTATATACCTTTTAGTATTTTAACATAACGAATTCAATTAATTAACATCAACTTAATAAAAATATATCGCATTTATTTATATTAATCGATTCTTTTTTTCGCTAAACGTATTTATAACTTTATCATAAATACGCGCATTATATCCTAATTTACTGTAAATACTATATTTTTTTCTTTCGTCATAACCTTTATTTAATAATTATTTTTAGCTATTATTAACTACATCTTTTTACTACTTTTATCTTTTCCGGCCTGAAAAACTTATTTTTTTATAATAAATATCCTTTCTTTTTAAAAACGTTTGTTTTTAATTCTTTTTAATATCTACTTAAAATATAATGAGTTCGCACAATTCAACGGTTTCTTATTTAAAGAAAGTATTTTTATACAAAAATATTAACTAATCTTTAGTTTAAAAATTAACCGATTTAATAATTTTTATCCGTAAATTACCCTAATAATTTTAATCTTTGTTTACATATAACGTGCTTATTTTATTACCTTTTTAATATTCTTAAAAACCTTCGTAAAGAGGGAAATAAAACCAGCAAAATTTAACGGGAAAACGATTAATGTAAAGATAGTTAAAAGATTTTCGAACTCGAAAAAACGATGTTAAAATTAAATAAAAGGAAGCAATTTACGGCGAATCCGGATTTAATATTATCGAATATCATAATAATTTTAAACGCCTTATAAAAATCAGTAAAGAAATTCCTTTTGACGATATAAATATATTAACGTCGTATTAGACTTTCGATATATAATAAATTAGCACGTTTGAAAAAAAAATACGTTAAAAATTAAACCTTATATAAAAATACGTAAGCATATAAAATGTAATAATACCGTAATTAACGTAATATTTTTAGAATTTTATCAAATAATAACTTTCGCAACTATCAAATATAAATAAACGTTTGCAACTTTTTCGTACTCGTTCGAATATGTTAATCGAATTATTAAACCTATTTTAAACTCAATTCGTTAGTTATTTAATTATTGTTATTTAATACGATTTTTTAACCGGTTACTGGTAATACATTATTATAAAACCAAACCTTTTAATAAGTTTTTCACCGCTATAATAATAAATAATAATACAATCTAATTTTAAAAATTAACAACTTAAATAATTATAACTTATTTTTTATTCCTTTATTAAACTTATTTAAACTTTTTCTACCTTTCGATATTAATAATTACTATAACATACCACATCACCGAATGCAACATATTACTCAACGCAACGTTTTTTTGGCATTCCGCAGCAACAAATTCAAATAACTTCATAATAATATATCGTATTAATTCAAATTTATCGGATTTCTTTCTCTAAACGTATTTATAATTTTATTATAAATATACGTATAATGTCCGGGTTTACCGCAGACGCCATATTTCCGTTTTTTCGTTTTAACTTTTTTGCGACGATTACTTTTAGCCGCTGCTGGCTACATTTTTTCTATTACTTTTCTTTTTTCGGCTAGAAAAGTTTATCCCTTTTATATAGTAAGTATCCTTTCTTTTTAGGAACGTTTATTTTTAGTTTTTCGACGTTTACTTAAAATATAGTTAATTTCGCGCATTTAGGCGGTTTTTTATTTAAGAAAAGTAACTTTATACTAAAGTATTAGTTAATTTTTAGTTAAAAATTAACCAAGTTAATTATTTTTATTAGCAAGTTACGTTATATTTTTAATTCCTTTTTATAAGTAAAGTTTTTATTTTATCTTTTTCTTACTATTTTTAAGGATTTTCGAGCGTAAGAAATTAAAACCGGCGGAGGTTAACGGGGAAACGGTTATCGTAAATGTGTTTAAAGGAAATAAAAATTCGGAAAAAACGGTAGTAGGATTAAATGGAAAAAGATTAATTCCGGCGAATTCGGATTTAATATTATGAAACGTTATAGCAATTTTAAACGCGTCGTAAAAGCTGGTAAATTTTTTCTTAGCGATATAAGTATAATAACGTCGTATTAAGCTTTCGATATATAATGAATAAATACGTTTTAAAAGAGAAAAATAAAATTTATTAAAAAATTAAAATTTATACAGAAAATGCGCAGGCATCTAAAATTTAATAATATCATAATTGGCGTAATATATTTTGAATTTTATCCAATAGTAGTTTTTGTAGCCGTTGAAAATAAATAAATGTTTCGATTTTTTCTTACGTATTTGAATATGTTTATCGAAATATTAAATTTATTTTAAATGTAGTTCGTTCGTTATTTAATTAATATTATTTAATAAGGCTTTTAAATCCGTTATTAGTAATAAATTATTACAAAATTAATTTTTAAGTTAATTTTTCTACGTTATCATAATATAGAACCGTATAATTTAATCTTAAAAATTAATAATTTAAATAATTATAACTTATTTGTAATTTTCTTTTAAATTTGTTTAAATTTTTAATATATTTCGACATTTGTAATTACTAAACTTATTATTATAAAAAGTTTTATTAAAAATCCGATTTCGTTAAAATTGTAAATATTTTTTATAATACCGTATTTTACGATAATAACCTAAATAAGTTCTAATTATTTGCGAAATAAATCTGGATTTTCGTATAATACCCGTTAATAATCGACATTCCGATTTAAACGTATTTAAAACTTTTTTTACCGTTTAACAAATTTCGACGCTTAGTTAATTCCGACGCGTTCCGTAACGCGTTAGATAAGTAATAAATTCGTTATATTTTTAACATATTAAAACCGGATAGGAACCCGCTTGCGTATTTAAGTTCAAAATTCGGTTAATAATCGATTTTTTTTCAGTCGGTGTTAATTTTTACAAATTGGGTATAATATCGGTTCGGGCGCTTTTGCCGGTAAAATGATATATTAAGGTAAAAAGTAAGATTTTATAAATAAAACCAAGCTTTTTATAAATAAATTTCAGGTTTCGTTTTTTAGTTTAAATAGCTAGGTTTATTTTCGTTTTTTGTAAGACGCTCTATATTATGGTTGTTGAGAAATAGGCGATTAAAGATAAGTTGTTAAAATAACTGAGAAAGCGTAGCGCTTAGTGGTGTGTTACGATCGGTGGTGTGGTACGTTACTTATCATCATAAAAAGATTTATTAAAAATCTAATATCGTCGACATTATAAATATTTTTTATAATACTCTATTTTACGTTAATAACCCGAATAAACTCGAAATACTTCCGAAATATCTCTAGATTTTCGCATAATACCTATAAATAATCGATATTTTAATTTAAACGCGTTTTAAGTTTTTTTTCTATTTAATAAAATTCGTCGTCTAATTAATTCCGACGCGCTGCGCAACGCTTTAAACAAACAATAAATCCGTTATATCTTTAACATATTAAAACCAAATAGAAAATACTCGCATATATAAATTAAAAACTCGGTTAATAATCGATTTCTTTTCGAGTAGCGTTAATGTTCGCGAATTAAAAAATTATCGGGTCGGACGCGTTTATCACTAATTCGCGTTATTAAAATAATAAATAAAACTTTATAAATAAATCTAAACTTTTATCACTATATTTTAGGTTTTATTTTTTAACCTAAACGGCTAAATTTCTTCTCGCTTTGTGTATAAACCGTTCCATATTGTAGTTATTAAAAATAAATAATAAAAATTAAGTAATTAAAATACTAATAAAAAATGTACAACTCGGTAATATAAATAACACGGTGATGTAGTACTTTAAATAAAAAGATTTTAATACGGAAAAATAAAATACGTCGAAAGGTTAAAATCACTAAAAGAAATAAATAAATCTATAAAATATAATAATATTATTAGTCTTATAATAACTTTCATAACCGTCGAAAATAAATAAACGTATCGAACTTTTACTACGCGCTTTAATATATTTTAAACCTATTTTATTTATGTTTTAGTTATTATCGTTTGTAATAACCTGATAATTAGGTAAAAATAGGTTATCGGCGAATTAACGCAAAAAGGGGTTTTTCTCGGTAAGGACAATAAATAAAAGTAGGGGTTAATTTGCACAATTAATAATTTATACTATTATAAATTTTTTTGATCTTTGTACTAAGTTTATTTCAATATTTTACGCTTTTTATTATTAATAATAATTATATAAATTACTATAAAAAATTTATTAAGAAGTTATTTTCGCCGGAATTGTAAGTTTCTTTTTTACGATATTATATTAGGCGATTATAACTTGAATAAGCTTAAATTATTTACTAATTTATCTTTTAATTCTAACGCGTTTTAAGTTTTTTTTATTGTTTACTATAATTAAACACTTAATTAATCCCGTCATATTTTACAACAGTACGTAAGTAATAGGTTTGTCATACTTTTAATATATTAATGCATGATAGAAAACGTTCGCGTATTTAAATTAAAGATTTATTCGATAATTGATTTTCTTTTAAGTCGGCATTAATTTTCGCAAAATAGAAGAAGTATCGGTTCGGGAGGGTTTGCTTTTAAATTAGTCTTGTTATATAAATAGGGTTATTTCGTTTATAGAACTTAGCTATTTACAACTAAATTTCGGTTTTTTTTTTCTTTTTTTTAAGACGCCTAGATTTATTTTAACCTCTTTATAAAGGGTTGTATAATATTAGTATTAAAGAATAAATGTTAGCTAGCAGGGGTGCTAAAGCACCCCATATACGGAAGATTCCCTCTGATCAGAACATATATGTTTGGAGACTAGATTACCTTAAGTGCAATGCGCGCTTGAGAGCACCTGCAACTAATTATTCATATAACAACGACTAATATTTTTTATATCTAACCATTAAGAGTTTTATTCGTTTAATTTGGGTATATATTAACTGATTAAATACTTTTAAGACGATATAAGCTATATATTAGTTATAATTACTTAACTATGCTAATAACGAAAATAATAACCGTATCGTCGACGTCTTCCGTTATTTATAAAGGACTTAAAGATTGGGATCGTTTTAAAGGCGAATTCCAGTTTAAACCTTACGTATTTAATATTTAAAATTATATCAATCTTAATTAAAATCTTTCGTAGCTTATTAAATTTACGGAACCCGATATAACTTTTTATCTAAAAAGAAAAATTCGCCATACGACGCGAATTAATACCTTATCTTTATCCCTATTTATATTTTCTAAAGAAACTATTAAAAAAATCGAGCTAATAAAATACTTAACAAATACTTTTAAAATAATAACCGAAAGCAAAGAAGTTTATAATTAAAAGTTTACGGCGTATATTTATAAAAATCGGAAATACGACAATTTTTATAAAAACATTAAGGGCTTTACGAATTAAGTTTTAAAATTAATATTTCCAGCAATTAAAACAAAATATTTTATTCAGGAAAGAATTTACGGAAGTAATACGCCTATCTGGCCGAATCCAGCAAAATATTAGATAGCAAGTTCCAGACTAATATTTAACGAAAATACCGTAAACGGCTGAAGTAAAGGTCGAAATTGATAAAAAAGCTAAATAATTAAACTATATAATAAGAAGAAAGTATAGCCTAAAGATAGCGATATAATGTTCTGAAGACGAAAACGACGATAATATAAGATAATAACTTATATATAATATTGGCTCCTATTATTACAACCTAAACGATTACCTTCTAAATAGTTAAAAAGGCTAAAATTAATAACGGCACGATTAATTATTAGGAAATAACAGCTAACCATCTAAATTATTAAATAACGTTAAGATAACCTTTTAATTAAAATAATCTTAATTAGGAAAAAGCTAAAAATATTAATAATTAATTACGTAGTAAAGCTTTTAGGAAAAAGTCGAAACGAAATAATTATAAATATTCTTAAACGGGTCGAAATAATAATAGCAATAAACGAAAGCGTAATAAATCGGACGCATAAGGGATTAAGTATAAAACTTACCTAACCTTGCATATATGTTACTCTAATGCTATTACGTATTTTTTAATAAACTTTTAACGGAATTTACCTTAAGTAAAATAGTTACAGGGTTAATGTAAAATAGGATTACCTTTACTTAATCTTTAAAGGAAAATATTAACCGTTTATTGAAAACTATAAAGAATTAATTACATAAAAACCAGCTTAACTTTTAAAAAGAATTTTTGGCGTATATTTTAAGTTTTAATTAACGTATTATATTAGCAATTACAGTAACCAAATGCAGTAGCCTGGCGTAAACTCTCTGTTAATGTTGCTCTAGATCAAAACCGGCTGGGCCAAGCTTCTATTATATACTCAAATCTATGCTCAAAAAGCTTCTTCCAGATAAAAAATATTCCAAGCTACATCCTATAACCTAACCCACTAACCGTAAATACCTTAACGTATTAACTACCAACACGCCCTCTTACTTTAGGTAATTTCAACTATTAAAGCTTCGAAGATAATTAATTAAGTTTTAATTTATTAAAATGTTAAAGTTTTATTTTTATGAATTTTAAATACCTTTAATTCGTTTTATATCTTTTCAAATTCCAAGTTCGCTACGGATCTCTCGAAATCAGCCCGGTTAAGAGGTTTTATAATCCCATCTACTGGGTTATCTTTACTTTTAACGTACTAGAAATTAATATTACCTTTTTATACCTCCTGCCGTACGTAATAATATTTAAGTCGAATATAACTTTTTCTCTAGGTTACTTATATCTTTATCACCTATTTTAGCGTATTTATATTATCTTTTAAAATGGGAATAAGGCCTTTTAGCGTAAATTTCAACTTTATCAGGAAATTCTTAATCCTAATAACCTCTGTTACACCTATTCCCGCTCTTACGTATTCTATTTTGATAATATATTTAATAACAATAGCTTATAATTTTAAAAACCATAAAACAATACCCAAACTATAAAAAAATACGGAGCCTATTTTAGACTTAGCTAACTTACTATCTGTGAAATTTATATTTACTACTCTAAATAAATTTAGGTTATTATATTTCCGGTATGGATGCTTTTCGTCTAATTTCTGGTACCGAAAAGATAAATTTATAATATTATTTAAATATTATAATAATCCCTTAATGTATTCCTAATACGTTAAGGATAAATTATTTATAAAGCTAGCTAAAATTAACGCTATAAACGTTATGTTCGGTTTATTAATGTAACTAAAAAAGTTAAATTTCCCTATAAGGCTTACGTAATAAAATATAATTTTCTTATTAATTACGGTTTTATTCTTGACGACGTATTACAAGTAATCCTTAATAAATAACAGAAGTTAATTCGGTATAATATTTAATTTTATTAACTCTCGGAATTTTTTATATATTATTATTATTTTAATCTAACATTTTTAATAAATAACGAACGCATAATTCGTACCTCTAAGTACTAATACGCGTCTTTTAAGTTTTTAATAAATACGTTTTTAACGATTCCGTTAATATTACATTTTAAACGCTGTAAGTTAAGGCCTATAAGCAAAAAATCATTGACGTACGAAATGATAACGTCCCCTAATTAATCGTTACGGTAAATCGCATTATCCGAAATTAATAAACAAATGCCCTATTTCGCTAATATCTTTTTAACTTTTATTTACCAAGTAATTCCGGCTTGCTTTAGGCCGTATAAAAGGTTTATTAATTTAATAACTTTTTTAAGGGAAAACTAATATACCTTTTTATTCTTTAAATACGTATTAAATAACTTTTAACATAAAAAATTACTTTATATAAATATCCCTTTTTACATTATTATTTAAGTAAGTAGTAATAAAATCGATTTAAATTATATGCCAATCTAATATTACAGCCAAAGTTATTAAAATTCTTCAGTAAATAACTTTTACGGTATTAATTATAATTTTGTTATAATCGATTTCCTTCTGTTAGGTAAATCCCCTAATGCAAATACGGACCTTATACTTCTCTAGCTTTTCTGTAAACGTATACTTCTTTTTTAGCACCTATTTGGTATTTATCAAGTGCCCGTAGCCCCTATTATCTAATATACAATAAAAAGTTTCGCTCTGGAAGTTTTCTTTAATTTCAATAAAATAATTTTAAGCCATATTTCGCGTTTTAAGCTTTCCATTACTTCCTTCAATAACGGGCCGTTATCTACTACGGCGTACAACCTATAGCCATCTTTACTATCGGCATTACTACCGTTATTTAATAACGGGTGCAAACAAAAAAATACGGGTACGGATCGTACGAGTACGTACCGCAATTATTAAAATTATCGCCCTTTTAGGTTAAGGCTAACTTTAGCTTATGCATCAGTTTTGAGGCTTTATTTAAAGCCTTTAAGACGTATAGTTCTGGTATTATTTTCTTTGCGTCATCTTTTTTACGTTTCACCTACTTAATGTCCTATTTATATCATCCTTTAAAACGTCGTTATAGTTCTTATTTTTCACTTCAATGCTTTATTATTTCTAACGGTATTTTAAATACTTTTATACGGGTTACGGAAATAACCAAATAATGTTTTTCGGAATAAAGGGTTATTGTAATTTTTCTAAGTTTTTATAAATAATAATATCCGGTATTATTAGTAATTTATTACCTTTTAATAACTATATTTTATAATTATATATGCCTTAATAAGTTAGTAATACTCTCTCTACTTTACCGGTTACTAATTTCTCTAACTTAATTTTAAAATTTTTATTGATTAATATTATATGCTTATTACTAAAAATACGAAAATAGTTATTATCAAATTTATGGAACTTTTTAGGGTTAGATTTAAATACGTTTTCGAAATATTTAATTAATATCATATCTCTTATTATTAATTATCCCGTTTTATTAACGGTATACGTTATAATTTCTATTACAAAATCCTAAAAACATATCGGTATTTTTATTTACGTTATAATCGTGCATAATTCGTCCTAAAGAAATTATATACCGCGTTCCGTAACTCCGTTTGAATACTAATTATAAACGTTAGAAATTACTAGTTTAATATTTTCCATTACGCAAAAATTCTTAATTTATATTACGCCGAATTTTTTACTGCTATTAAAGCGTAAAATTAGTATTATCCGTTTCCTACTTTCCGTATTTAAGGGTAATATTTCTAAACTCTTAATTATCCGCGTAATATACGTATATAAACTTTTTTAAATTTCGTTTTTAATTTTAAATAAGTAATATTTTTATAACGTAATAAATCGGTTGTAATAAGCCCGAAATTACCGTTATTTTCGACATTAATAAGCTTAACTAAACCTACGTTATATTAAATAACTTTTCCCACATATATTCTTTTTTTAGAGGGGATTCATGAACCATATTCTCCTTATTTTTCCCTCGTTATATACGGTATAAAAAACGATTTTATATCGCTAAAATTCTGGTTTATCCGCGTAAACCTTTTAATAGTATAAATAAATTGTTTAATATTAAAGTACTAAATGCAACGGTGTTAAAAAATAATTTTCTTTACAAGTTCATTTATTATAAAAATCTTACCGTTCTTGAATACTTTTATAAAGGTTACCTTTAAATTATTTACTAAGTTACTACCGTTTTTCTTACCGAAAGGCCCTCCCAATCCGTATCCTTATTAATAATTATCTTTTAAAAATTCCGGGCCTTTAATAATAAACTTTAACTTTCTATAAAACCATAAGAATTTTTTTTATAGGAAATGTTAATAATTATTAATTTAATATTATTAAGGTTAACCAAAATATTTCTATCCAAATAAATTCTTTTTTTGTAAAATATCTCTTTAAAAAATACTTTGAAGGGAAAATCGCTAATATATAATATATATTTCACTATAACTTCGTTATTTTCTCTCTAAATACTTTTTAAGCGCCATTTTATCATACTGATAAAAATAACAATTACAAATCCTTCGCCTGTTATAATATAAATTCCCTTACACCTATATCTAATATCGAATCTTTGTCGAAATGGCCGATATATTAATAATATTAAGGTTCGTACCTAAATTTTAAAGTAACTTATCTTTATCATTTTTCATAAAGAAATATATATATAATAATATAATATTACCTATAACTATTACCTTAATTACTTTAAAATAATTAATTACTTATAACTTAATATACTTAATCGCTTATAACTTAATTCTAATAAAACTATTAACGCTATTAACTACTATAACTTTAACTTAATCGGTTTTAATAACTTTAAAACGTTTAATCGCTTAAAGCCTAAGGCTTTTGGTCGCCTACCACCGTAACTTAAAATAATCGGTTTTTTACAACTTAAGATTCTATAATTCGGTTTACTTAAAGCTGTTCATCTTTATATAATCGGTATAATTAACTACTATAACTTTAATTACTTTAACTACTTTAACGTTTTCGATTATTAAAGTTATGGTAAAAACAACTTTTTAAATTATCGTATCATATTACTATACAAAATCATAAAATTACTAATTCTTAATATAAACGCTAAAAGTTCTTTCGTCTAATCGGTATAAATTTTTAAGCCTTTGAAAATAAACTACTTATCGCTTAAACTACCATTACGGATATTGCGAAAACTGTTACTCCGGTTATTCTAACTACTATTACCACTATTATTACCTTAACGCTAGCTACCATTTTAACTTCGTTTTCCTTTCTTGCCCTTATCGTTTTTTTCCTTTTATAACTCAAGGTAATCCTTTATTATATACTCATTTTTGCTATAGTTAAAGTAAAATAACTACCTATCTTTATTTTATACGGGCTTGCCATCTCGAATATTAATACCCTTACCCTTCCAGGCGTTAATAAACCGTCTGTTACTTTACTTGTTATTAAATTAATTCTAAAATATGTTATTAAAGTTATAAATTAATTATTAAAACGGTTTTCCATAATAACAAAAAATATAATAATTTATTTCTCTGTTTTAAATCGCATACCGTAACTTTTTACCTTCCGGAAAAACTTTTAAAACTTAATAATAAATTATATTAAGTTTCCTTCCTTGCAAATAACCTTATTAAACTTTGTTTAAAATCAAATTTACTTAAATGTACCTATTATTACATAAACTTTCCAGAACGTTCTTAACATTTTCGCACCTTTTTTAATATATACAATTAACTTTAAAAGCGCCTTTTTGTAAATCTTAATAATAATTTTCGCTAAATATAATTAAGTTAATTAATCTAATTTTATCCCGTTTTCGTAATTAATTTTTTCTATCGTAAAACTTAAGACGTTATTTTAAAACTTTTAATTCACTTAACTTACTACATAATTTTCCTTATCCAGAGTAAAATTAAAACGTTTCCAATGTAACTTACTATCTCTACTACTAAAATCCTTTTTTCTATCTTTTAAGCTAAGGCCTAACTCGCTAAAGCTATTTAAACTACTAAAGCCATTATTACAAGGTAAATTATACCGGTTTTTCTTCTTTATTAAGGAACCCCAAACGAATTTAAACTAAAGAAATTATTTAAATTATCAGAGTTATTACGTGCCACTTCTTTTCCCTTAAGTGGCTTAGTTTTTAATTTTTTCAGGAGGTCCGGAAGATTAAGCTTTTCGGTAAACCGCCCTTGAAACTTTTTTTCGTCTTTTTTAATAAGTTAATCTTTTATATATCGCTCTTTAATACGATAAATACTTCCTTAAAACTACCTACCTTAAGCTTAAATAAAGCGCTTTCTAACGTTTTCAGATATATATAAATATTATGCGAGTTTTTAAAGCCCCGTATCTTTTATTATTAAAACGCATTTAATAATTACATTATCGCATTTTCGAACCGGTTTATAATATCACCGGTATTTCGATTTTAAAGTTTTACTTTTTGCTTTTATTATTTTAACTTTTTAACTTTATATTCGACCTACTAATACTTATCTTTTCGAATTTTAACGTTACGTCTAATACCGTTTATGTTAGTAACTAAAAAATATAAAAGTTATTTAAATTATTAATGGTTTATTACATTTGGATAAATGTTTTAGATCGGTTGCTTTTCGGCTGTTAAAGTAATAAAATATCTTTTAAAAACGCTCCGAAAGTCAATCTTTTCCCTACTGATATCCTTAACGTAAGCTTTTATTCCACCTTTTCCTTACTATAATATTTTTCGTCTTAAAGAACGTTTCCATCATGGGAAAATTCCTACTGGAAAAAAGGGAATAAGGGGTCGGGTTTTAATAAACCGCTTTATTTAATAAGAAGCTACCCGGTGATTTATTACTTATTCGTTATCGTTAACTCTTAAACTTTTTACTAATTAAACGACTTCTTTTAAAATTTCCCGCTCTTTTTATTAACTTAGCTTTGCAAATAACCATTTCGTTTAATGTATTAAGTTATTATCAACCTAAAAAATAGTACTATATTAGCAATTACAATGATTAAATAACCTAGCGTAAACTATATATTAATATTACTTTAGATTAAAACCATCTGGGCCAAGTTCTTATTACATACTCAAATCTATGCTTAAAAAGCTTTTTCCAAACGAAGAATGTCCCAGACGGTATCCTACAGCCTAACCCACTAGCCGTAAGCACCTTAAAGTACTAACTGCTGACATAATGTTATAAACGTCGCGTTTTACCTCTTTAGAAATTCGACTATTTCAAACTTCAGATTTATAATACATATTTTTAACTTAATTAACAGGTTTTTAAATTATAGGATAATAATTTAAAGCGATAGTATATACGTAGGGAATAATTTCAGACTAGTTAATAATTTAAAAAAGTAAATATAAAGCTTTAAAGTTTTAAAAGCCTTAAAGCATTACGTTTATATAACGTAACCTATTACGAAAGTTTTGCATATAACCTCCTATCTTTGCGGTAATTTCAAAAAAAAAGATTAATAAAATAATAAAAAACTAATAATTACATGCGAAATAAATATAATTAAATTATTATTACATTAATAAATAACTTTGATTAATTCATTATTAAAAATATTAACGTAATAATACTTTATACAACTTTATTTACTTATAAACGATATGTTATTTTATAAACAACGAAATTATAACCGGCTGGGAACGGTACTATATAACATTTAAGGCTAAAATACTTAAAGTTTAAAATAATCGTTTAATTATAATCCTATCAGAATGAAATCCGCTTAAAAGGTTTTATAATAGTTAAATATTAAATATATAATAAAGTAAAAGTTAAAAAGTAAATATCTTGCAAACCTAAAAAAGGAATTTCCTAATTCAAATAGTAAATCGTTATGGACTTTATAAATTCGAAAAAACCTTTAAAGGATATAATACGTTATGTTTGTTACTGATAGGTAGCTAGACTTTATTTAAAATATTTACTTGAAAAATCGAAAGTAAAATATATTAATTATAACGTTTTATATTTTTTAAAAGTTATAAAAAATCAGAAAAAGGTTTTCTCATAAATTTTCGAATATGATAACAAAAATTTAAAAGATTATTCGTTTCGAAATAAGATTTAATCGTTCCCTTTTAACATTCAATTTAAACTATTAATACCGTATACCTAAGCTTAACACAAAGATACAAAGCGTTTAAAAATATAATTAAAGAAAAATTCATTACGATACGGAATAGCGCTAAATTACCTTCGATTTTAATTATATAAATTTTTAAAAGGGTAATATATTTATTTAATCGTACCTCTAAATACGTATTCTTTTGGATAAAGTTTAAACGAAGTTTACTATATTTACCTAACATATAAATAGAATGTTATAATACTTAATCGAAAATTGTAATAAATTTACCTTCGAGAATATAGTTATATGGCTTACGCTATAATAATTACCGCCATAAAAAATTAAAGATGTTAAAAATTAAATTCTAAAACGTAAGTTGATTATTTCGTCCGTTATAAATCTCCGAACATTTACGAAATTTAAAACGTATTAATTAATAAAGTTACCGATATTAAAGGGGTATAGTTTAATAAAAATTTTATTTTTTTCAGTAATATTAAAAAAATTAAAAACAACTTTTTATATATTATGAAAAAGAAAGGTACAAAAAGAATTATGACAAATAAAATTACTTAATTAAAACTTAAGTTACCTAAATGTACAGATATAAAAAGGAAACGAAAACCTAAACGGAATAATTTAATTACTGGTTAATTAAAGAGGGTAATACTAAAATGGTACAAATATACGAAACGTACGGAATAGGGAAAAATAAGTTTAATCGTATAAAATTCATTATTGTTATACGACCGTTATATTCGAATTATTACCGTCCTTTAGCTTATTACCTTTATGAATATTTATTTTAATAACTATTACGATTATTACGTTAAAGGAAGTAAAAAAGATAACTTTGAGGTTTTATCGCTTTATTTAACTTAAAATAATAATAAAAAATAAAAATATATTATAGGTTATAAACGTAAGCTTCCTTTATATTCCATATCGAAAAAATAGTTATTAATAAGATTATAAAATATAAGAAACCGCGTTTAACGCAAAACGATTAACTTATTTTATTAGTATGATCGATAATTAGCAGGTACGCTACGGAAATTTAAGGAAAATAATAACTCGAAATATGCGTTATTTTAATCGGAAAGATTTTAATATAAAAATATAAAAAATTTTAATTCGTAAAACTAAATACATAGACGTAATTTACCACTATTATCGCGAAATTATAAAAAGTTAAATATATACCTATTAGGGGAAATATTCCGTAAAGTCAAAAAAACTTATTTATAAAGCTATAAGGAGATAGGATTTTAAAAAGCCGTTAATTAATTTTATTTTAAAAGGAAATAAATCCTAAAATGAATAGAAATATAAGTTTACAAATTCGATAAATATAATTAATTTCAAAAATGCAAAACCCGTTTTATTATACGAAACAATTTATAGCTTAAAAACGTTTATAATAATATATATGTAGTTATATTCGTTAAGAGGTCGTTATAAATCTTAATCGTTATTGCGATTAAATTCGACTTAAAGCTTAAATAATATAACGTTATAAGCATTTTTATAAATATTAACATATTTTACGAAATATATATAAAAACGCTTTTAAAATACCTATAACGTAATAAAGTTTTCCTAATTAAAAAGATGTTATATAAATTAAGAAAATTACTTCTGCTACAATAAAAGGATTTTATTAAAACGTTTAAAAAGTTAGGATTTTACTTTATTCCTTACGAACCTTATTATTTTATTCGCTAAAAAATGCTTATCTTTTTTTATAAGCGATATTTTTACAACCTATCGCGAAAAGAAGTAAAACTTTATCGATTAATTAATTTAATAAATCCGGAAACGGTATATATTTATAAAGGGGACAAATTTACAATAAGTTCTCGGTATCGAAATAATTTAAAATATACTTAATAAATAATATACTTATTGTAAATTAATTATATAAACAAATCAATTAACTTAATCCCTAAAAGAAATTTAAGTACTTTCTTAAAAACACTTTTAATTAACATTTAATTATTATCGAATTTTACTTTAATTTATTCAAATTTATTAACAAGTATTAACTAGACAATCAATTTCATCTTTTTCGTAATAATTAATACGTAACCCGATATATTTTTTACGGTATTCCGACTTATCCGATTTAACCTAAACCTTAACGACGTATATTATAAAGTTATTAACCAAATTATATTATATCTAATTGGAATCAAAACGTTAACGTTATATTTTAAAGTTAAAAATTTGTTAAATATTTAAAACGATTTTTTTTTTTACGGATAATACTATTAACCGATAAAATTTCTAAGCTTACGTTGTAAAGTTATTCGGAAAAATAATAAAATAACGGGCGAATAAGTAAAATATAATAATTACTTCATAATAAAAACGAAATTATTATCCCTTGCAAAAATGAAAAAAAAACCTATTTAATTTTCGATTAATTAAGAAATTAAACATTATCTTAAAAAAAAACTATTAAATATATATTACGATAACCAATAATCCAGAGGGATTATTAACGCTAATATCGCTTTACGAATAACGAAATTACAGTATATAAATATATATAATTATTAATTACAAAAAGCTGTAAAAAGAAATCCTAATTAAAATATATTATACGCTTATAAACGATATTTTAATTAACGAATTAATTAAAGCCTTATTTCGCAGCCTTTTACAGCATTTTAAAAAGCAATTAAAACTAATAAATATTACGAAAACCTTTAATTAACGGGAAAATACCTTACGAATAATTTTTTTTAAAATAACTAATTAAAACAATTCAATCCCCGGAGGAAAAGTGGAATAAAAAACTATAGCTTTAGGAATTATAACGATCAACGCCGTAAATACTTTAAAGCGTTAAAGGGGTATGTCAGCTAGTAGGGATATTAAAGCACCTCATATACGAAAGATTTCCTCTAATCGAAACATATATATTCTAGGACTAAATTATCTTAAAATGCAGTACGCGCTCGAAACCACCTGTAACTAATTATCAATACAATAACAACTGATGTCCTTTATATCTAACAATAAACGATTAAAGATAAGTAATTAAAATTATTAAAAAAGTAACTAACTTACTTATATAACCGATTTACTTATGTAGTACGTTATCGTATAATTAAATATCGGGCTTCATTTTTTTAGGTTAAATGGTTAAGTTTATTTTTACTTTTTTTTAAGCCGTTTTATATTATAAGTGTTCAAAAGTGAATAATTAACGTTAGGTAATCAATATATATTAAAAATGATCTCGTATGTTTATCTATTTTATAAGCTTATATAGTACACTCATCGGTCAAATGAATCCGTGCGCCCACCTATTTCTCACTAAAATATACCATTTTAACACCGACTGTAATATTAAAAGCGAATGATAATAAATTAAGAAGAAATTATAATATTATAGAGCTTTACCTAAACCTATCAAATTATAAATTTTATTATAATTTTAACTATAACGTTGGAAATTGTAGCTACTTAAAAGTTAGTAAAATCTTTATCCCATAGAGTTTTACACTTTTACTATGAAAAATCTGCTTATTAGTTATTATTTAATTTACGATTCGCTAGGAGCCCACTTATAATATAGATAATTAGGTAATATACGTAATATATGTAATTGCTTATGCAAATAGGGAATTTTTATATTTTTATCATTTTTATATAAATTGTTATATTAAATTGAAAAAGGTGTATTTTGGTGAGAAAAAGGCAAGTGCACGGATACATTTGCACCCTTAGTATATATTAATATAGTAGAATATAAGATTTATAAATATAATTACACCTTTTATAATTAAATTTCAACATTCGCTTTTTAGCTTAAATCGTTGAATTTACTTTCGTTACTTTATAAAAAGTTTCATAATAATGGTATTAAGTAATAAACGATTACAAATAAATAATTAAAACGGCTACAAAGATCTCTTACTTATATATATCTTTTATGTAACGGCTAGGCTAGTTAACCAACTACTAAACCTAACGTACGGGTTTATGTTGGTAGGAGTACTATGGGAAACTGGGCAACGAGTAAAAGGTAATTTAGTTACGTTTCGTGATATTAAAGGTGTTTTAAGTAACAAAGTTGTATTGTAAGTTATCGTTATTTATCTCATAAAATAACGAGCGTATATATTTCAACCTTGGCTTATTATATTTAACTAGTTTAAACCTTTAAGCCTTTAAAGCCTTTTAAGTTATATTTTCTGTTTAACTAGTTTAAAATGTTAAATTTTTAAGCTTTTTAAGCCGATTATATAACGTTTTAGTTTTAGTCGGAGTTTACTTTTTGACGTTTCAACCGTTTAAGAAAGCTAAGTTTGTTAAGTCTTAATACGATTTTCCCTTTTTTAAGATTTTTATTCCAAAAATCGAATCGTTTGTTTGTTATTTTTGGTAAGTAATTTTTTTCCTTGTATTTATTATGTCGGGTTGTATTAAAAGTTTCGTTTTTGAAAGGGTATTAATGTTTTAGCTTTTTTAAAACGTATTACACCTTTTAGTTTCGTTATACTTTTTAATTTCCGTTATTAAAAAAAGAATATATATTATAAGGTGGTTCGTAATTTTTTAAAATATGCTTACTATATTTAATATGGAGATGTTTACGACGTTTTCAGTTTTTCCGAAATTGAATATTAAAAGTTATAAAACGAAAAGAAACCGTTTGAAACGGGAAAAAAAGTAAATCCGAAAGATCTTACGAATTGCTGTAAATAAATTAAACCGTTTATTAAAGTAAATACGGTTTCTCCGTTTTCGAAATATCGAAATATTTCGTCGTAGTATTTAAAGTAGGAAAACGATAAAGGAATTCGAGCGTTTAAAGACCGAATTAAAATAGCTACAAACTATAATATCCGCGGCTACGTAAGTTATAGACCCGTTAGATTGGGGCAACGTCGATATTACTAACTAGTTAATTATTAATTAAAGCGCGCCTATTATTGTTAATAAAAATTCTTTAATAATTGTTTCGTATTAATAAGGTTTTTTGTAAATTGCTAGGTATTTTTAAAATTAGAGTAACCTTTTTGTTTAACTAAATATTAAGTAAATCTAGTAATCGTTTTGGTGTCGAAAACTTTTTTCCGTTTTATATATTTGTTTTTTTTTTTTTTTTTTTTTTTTTGGTTGTCCTATTCGGTATATATTTTAACTATGTCCGCCGTTACTTCGAATAAGTACATATGGGAAATTAGATAAAATTTAATTTTGGATGGTAATTCTAATTGGTAATTTTGGAAAAGCTGATATACTTAAAGTTAAATTTCTAATTTAGACGTTTTGTTTGCATGTTTTTGGTAGTTATGTAGATTACGTCTTTGTTCGAAAAAAAATAATTTTTCCAACCATTTTTAGTTATAATATTTAGTTATTTAGTTATGTATAAACTTGAGGTTTATTTTTATTTTTTAGGGTAACTACTTAAATCGTTTTAATGTAAAGATGGTTTTAATATTAAGCGAGCCTTTTTTTTTATGTTTTCTTATAAAATTTTAGGGTAAATTCGAAATTAGGGTGTAACGGGGTTATTTTAATATTTTTATAGTAGTTAATGTTATAGCATATTTGAATTATTAGTAATTTTTAAACCCAATTATTTTATTCGTAATTAACGTAATATCGCAGGTACGTTTTAGGCGTTAAATTTTGTTGTTTTGTTTGCCCGTTTATTTAAAGTCGGAATATATTAAATAACTTATAATTTACGCAGACTTATATTATTAAGTTTTATTAAAACTTAAAAATGACTACCGTTTTCTATCCGAAATAATTTCGTACGGTAACTTATATATATTAAAATATTTTTATAAAGAATGTACGGTCTTTACTCGGCATTTGTCTTTTCGTTATAAGGTAAGAAATAAAAGAATTTTATAAACCGATCGACGATTACGAAAATATTATCGTAACCTACGCCCGTAGTTAAGTTTTATAATAAAGAAAGTTTAGTAATAAAGTTTATAATAATAAAGTTTTACGGTTATTATATAATTGGTAATGGTTATAATTTTCCATATAGTTTGTACCGTCGTGTTTTTGTTTTAGCTTAAACGTTATATTAATGTAAAACTTTTTGTATTATATTTTTATTTTAGGGAAATAATAGATACGTTGAAGGCGTTTTAGGGTTTTACGGATCCCTAAATGTCTATGTAGTTGGTGTTCGTATATTTTTCGTATAAGGTTTTCCTAATACTTTTTTAAGACTTATAATTTATTTTTTTGGATATAATATTATTATATATTTTAATTTTCTAGTGTATGTTTAAGGACATTATTTGTATTACTGTAATTTGTCGGGGACGTAGTTATCCTTTAGTAGTGGTATTAAAAATTGCATGGTTAACCTTAATTTTTTTAAGGTCCGATCGATTACTACGGGCGTTAGTTTTGCCGTTTTTTAAGCCCTTACGGTAAGTAATAATAAAGTTATATTTCGTTAGTTTTATTACGCAGAGAAGTTATCGTATTGTAAGTTATTTAGTTATAGTAAATTAAGAAAAAATTCTATAATCCGTGTAAACTCTAACTTAATATTAGTTACCTTTAAAAAAAGTTTAAATTTGCAGAACGTTTTAATAATAATTATAAACTTTTATTAAGGATAACGTAACGTAATTTAGATTTTTGTAACTTGTAAAAAAAAGAAAGTAATGGGGTGTAGTATTTTTTAATTATTCCGTTACCCGATTATTACGTTTAAAATATAGTTTAACGCGTCGGTTTTTAATGTAAATAGGCGCTTAGGATTATATATAATTAATATTAGTTAATCTGTAATAGTTTTGTTCATTTGTTAACAAGTTTTTTCCGTTTTTAACGTTTATTAAAATCTTTTTCTTTTTTTTTAGTAAATTTGTTTAAGGGTATCGCTGTTCGGCTAAAAGTTTATATATTATTTACGGTAGTAGGCGTTACTTAATTTCGTACTATTATAATTTTTTGAGGGTTTATTTTGATATGTTTGAGAGTGATAATATGGTTTAAATATTTAATTCTTTACAGAAGGAATTAGTTTCTTTTTACGTTAATTAGTAAGTTAACGTTTTGAAGTAATTGTAACACTTTATGGATATAATTTTTATGTTATTTTTTAGTTTTCGAAAAGATAAAGATATTGTCAAGGTAATAGATTATAAAGACGTTAAGATATTCTTTAAAGATGTAAGTAATTATACGTTAAAAAGTTGCTAATACGTTAATAACTTTTATAAAAGTGATAAGGTATTTGTATAGGCTATATTTGGTCCGAAATACATTTTTTTATTTGTGGTTTTTTTTAATTTGAATTAAGTTGTTCCTATTTTTAGGGTTAAGGGTAGTAAATTATTAAGCTTTATAAAAACAATTTTTTATTTCGTTGACTAAGGGTAATAGCATTTAGTTACTAATAATAATATTATTAAGTTATCCGTAATTTATAATTAATCGTCATTTTCTGTTTTTTATTAAGTACGACGAATATAGGATATTTAGCGAGTAATTTCGATAATTATATTTATTTTTTAATCGATTTTTAGATATTTTTTATTATATATAATTTTATTTCATTAAAATTATAGATATGATAATTTTTAGTAAATACTCCTTTTTTTAAATAATCGTTTGTATTTACAATATTATGACGGTATATTAATTAGTATTTTTAATTTTTCGAATTGTTATTATGAATAGTTATTATGAATAGTTTTTTAATTGTTATAATTTTATTCGGATGGTGGTAATAATACGTCGTATTCGTTTATAATGTTTATTTTTTTAATTATGTTCTTATAGGTAGTAAAGGTTTTGTCGTATTTTTATGCCGGTATCTGTTGTTATTTTTAATTAATATTACAGTTTTTGTTCTTTTTCTTTTGTTTTTGTTCTTTTTCTTTTGTTTTTGTTCTTTTTCTTTTGTTTTTGTTATTGGGTTATAAAGCGAATTTTCTTTAGTTAGTTTCTTAATCGATTATGGGCTTATATTAGCGTAATTATGTTGTTTTTATAATTATGTCGTAATTTTTTAACGGTATAATGTTAAGGTTAACTGTTTTGTTCTTTTTTAGGATAAAAATATCGAGATAATTAATTTCGCGTGTGATTTTTCCGTTGTTATAAAGCAATGGTTAATTTTCGGCGGTGTCCGTAATGTAAGGTTTTTTTTTTCATAGTAATCTGAATCGGTTAACTATTTTAAATATGATATAGTTATTTTTTAAAAGTTTGTTATTTATTATAGCGATATATTAATATGTTTTAAGTCCTATTTTTAAAACGATAAAGTTATCGTTATTCCTTATTATTACTAAAGTTCTTTTTAAGAGTTTTTTATTTCCTTTTGACTTTATTATTTTGCGGTTTTTTATAGCTAGCTTTCGTTTTTTAGGCATTTTAATTAATAAATCCGTTTATTATATTATTTATTTTTATTATATAATTATTAGATAATGTTTTATTATTACTTATATTATTTTCTAATTTGTAAATCTTTTTGTCCTTTATTTTATATTTTTAATTACAACATCTTTTCGGATTGTTGTTATATATTAATATTTTATTACATAAAAACTTTTTTTATCTTTTATAGCGTGTTTTACGTACGAGTATTTTCGTTATAGCTTTAAAGGTTTTTATCGGTAGTTGGTACTTTGAGGTGCTTACGGTTAGTGGGTTAGGCTGCAGAATGTAGCCTGAGATACCTTTTGTCTGGAAAAACCTTTTTATGCATGGATTTGGATATGTAATAGGAGTTTGGCCTAGACGTTTGTAATTTAGTTCAACATTAACATATAATTTACGCCAGATTATTAAATTTAATTATTGTAACTGCTAATATGGAAATATCTTTTGGTTATTAATTAGCACTTAATAGGTTAAACAAAGTAGTTATTTATAAAGCTGAATTAACGGAAAGAGCGCGAGATTTTAAAGCGAATCGCTTAACTAATAAAAAGTTTAGCAGTTAACTATAGCAAGCGAGCAATTAATTCCCGGATAGCTTTTTGTTAAGTAAAACGGCCTCTTAAAACCCTTATTTCCTTTTTCTTGATAAGAACCTTTTTAAAATGGGAACGTTTTTTAAGACGAAAAATATTATAATAAAAAAACAGGGAGTTATATCAAATGTGGCAGTAAGGAAGGAATTTACTTTCAAGGCGTTTTTAAAAGGTATTTTATTGTTTTAATTACAATTAAAAATAAACGATATAAGACTTTTATCTAAAAGTAATAAATTATTAATAACTTAAATGAGCTTTATATTTTTTTAAGTATTAATATAAGTCGTATTGAACGTAACGTTAAAACATAAGCGGATAAGTATTAATAGCTCGAAAATAAGGTTAAAAAGTTAAAGTTTTAAAATTAAAAAGCCGGTAATATAATAAACCGGCTCGAAAATGCGATAATTTAATTATTAAATACGTTTTAACAATAAAAGACGCGAAGTTTTAAAAATTCGCGTAATATTAGTATATAACCGAAGGCGTTAGAAAATACCTTACCTAAAGTTAAAGTAAATAACTTTAGAAAGGTACTTATCGTTATAAAAAGCAATATGAAAGAGATTAACTTATTAAAGAAAGCGAAACGAAATTTAAAAAGTGGTTTATTATTAAGAACGTTCCGAAGATTTACATAATAATAAGTAAATCCCGGCAAAGACTTTTTTTAAAAAAACTTAACAAAGTTATTTCTAACGAGAAAAACCTAATATAATTTATTATTAAGTTTTAAAAAATTTTCCGGATGGTAAAAAATTATAATATACGATTTACAACGGAAAAATAAATTATGATATTCCTTATTATTATAAAAAACCACGTTAATAATTAGTGTAAAATTATTTAATTAATACTGCGATAAACGGATTATTCCTTTTAGTAACTAATCGACGATTTTAACAGCAAATCCTATAACCAATTTAATAATAAAAAATAACGAACGGTTCGTTAACGCCCGGAAAGGTAAAAATAATAATACCCGAAATAACGAACCCGTATAGAATAAAAATAAACAGCTATTTTGTTTTAATTTCTGGTAAATATAAGTATATAACGAAAAATTATCTTAAATTACAAAGAAATAAAAATAATAAGGGCAAAAAAAAAGTAGCCAAAATAATAGCTAACGTTAGAGCAATAATAGCAATAATAATCAAAATAACCGAAATAATAATTTTCGCAACATCTATAATAATAAATAAAATAAAAAATAATTTATTTTTGAAAGTTTAAAAACTTTGTACTTTTTAAATAAAAAAACTTTTAACGCTTATATTAAGAATTAACAATTTTAAAACTTTATGAGGTAATATAATACAATAATTTAAAAAATTGTTATTATTGTAATTTCAATACTCAAAAGCGCTAAAATGATTAAAATGATTAAAGCTATAGCACTTAATTATATCGATTACATAAAAATTAAAAGCTTTAAACATTTTAAACTATAAACAACTTAAAGCCTTAAGCTATAAGAAACCGACTATCTTGAGTTACAGCTATAAATGACTGAAAGTATTATACTTTAAGCGACTAAACGTTTTAAAATTATAAATACCGATTACGTTAAGCCATAAGTAATTAAGCGTATTAAATTATAAATAGTTAATGGCTTTAAAGTAATCAAGTCGATAATTATAAGTAACGTTATATTTTTACATATATATTTTTCTATAGAAAATGACAAAAATAAGTTATTTTGAAATATATGTTCGAACGTTAATATTATTAATAATATTAATAATGTCGAAAAAAAATCGATATTAAATGTTAAATTTAAAGCAATTTATATTATAATAAACGAAGGACTTATAACTACCATTTTAATCGGTACTATAAAATAACCTTTAAAAAGCTTTTACGGAAAAAATAACAAAGTTATAATAAAATATACGTTATATATTAACGATTTCCTATTAAAATTTTTTATTAAAAGATATTTTATAAAACAGGAGATTACCTAAATTAAAATATCTTAGTTAACTTTAATAGGATTAAATTGATAATTATTAACGTTTTTCGGAAACAATTTTTTTATAACTTTATTAAAAGTTAAAACTTATTATTAAAAGCTTAAAATTTTAAATGATAATCATTAATAAGGATACAGGCTAAAAAGGGTATTCAGTAAAAAGGACGGCGGTAATTTGGTTAGCAATTTAAAGAACGTTTTTATTAATATTTTTAAATAGAGCAAGGCTTTTATAATTAATAAAATTATAAAAAAAAAATATTTTTTAATACCGTCGTTTTTATTACTTTAATATTAAACGATTAATTTAAATTATCAAAAGGTTTACGAGGATAAAGTTAAACTTTAACGATATAAAATAGTTCTCTTATATAATTTATAACGAAAAAGAGGTACGGAAAATGCCGTTTATTAACCCATAAAAAAAATAACTAACATAAGAGAAATTATTTAGTACGACGGAAAAGCCGTTAAACTTGTTAATATCAAAAATAGCGATTATTTTAAGCTTATTACAAACAACTTATTACGTTATAAAAAGTATTATTTATTTAAAATGAAAAACGAAGTTTAAAAAAACCTATGCACGTATATTACGCGGATAATTAAACGTTTAAAAACGTTGTCCCTAAATACGGAAAATAAAAAACGAATAATATAATTTTTACGCTTTAATAGCGATAAAAAGTTTAACGTAATAAAAATTAAAAGTTTTTACGTAGTAAAAATATTAAATTGTTAATTTTTAACGCTTATAATTAATATTAAAACGAAATTACGCAACGCGGAATATAATTCTTTTAAGACGAAACGCGTATAATTATAACGTATACCGTTAACCGGACGGGGTAACTAATAATAAAGAATATAATATTAATTAAATACTTCAAAAACGTATTCAAACTTAATAAGTGCCATACGTTTAATAATAATTATTTTCATATTTTTAACAATAAGTATATAATATTAATCGATAAAAATAATAAAATTAAATTACAAGAATTAACAGCTCGTAAAGTAAAACGAATATTATTGAAATATTAAAATGTATATAATTATAAGATATAACTATTAAAAGGCGGTAAACTATTAACAATACCGCATATTATTATTTATAAAAATCTGGAAAAATTAAAATAACTTTTTAGCTCTTAAAATATTATTCGGTTATTTCCGTAACCCGTATAAAAACGTTTAAAATACCGTTAAGATTAGAAATAAAACGTTAAAATACAGAATAAAAATAATAACGTCGTTTCAAAAAACGATACGAATTAAGAAATTAAGTAAATTAAACGAAAAAAGGACGTTAAAAAAAGACGGTTCCTAAGCTATACGTTTTGGAAAGCCCGGACGAAACTTTAAAATTAATACGTAAGCTAAAATTGCCTTTAACTTAAAAAGGCGATAATTTGGATAATTACGATTTAAACGGTTATAACCCTTATTTATACTTTTTTTTATTTATTATTAATTAATATCGATAATAACGGCTCTAAGTTATACGCCGTAATAAATAACGGCCTATTACTAAAAAAAAGTAATAAAAAACTTAAAACGTAAAATATAATTTAAAGTTATTTTTATTAAAATTAAAAAAAAAATTACAGCGCGAAACGTTTTACTTTATAGCAAATAATAAGAATTACGAGCATTTAGTAAATACCAAATAAGTACTAAAAAAGAAATATATATCTATAAAAAAGCTAAAAAGTATAAGGCTCGTATTTGCGCTAAAGGCTTTACTTAACGGAAAAATATTAATTATAACGAAAGTATAATTAATATTATAAAAGTTATTTACTAAAAAGTTTTAATAATATTAACTATTACCTTAGATTAACATATAAGTTAAATTGACTTTATTGATATTTACTTAAATAATAACTTAAAGGAAAATATTTATATAAAGTTTTTTCTTATGCTAAAAAAATATTTCAACATATACCCGAAAAATAAAATTAAATATTAATTCTTTCTTAAAAGAATTATTAAACTAATAAATTTTTTATATAGCTTAAAGCAAACCGGAACTATTTAATTAAAAAAATTAAAGAAATATTAGCAAAATAAGACATTTATTTATTAATTTCAGATAACGCGATTTACAGTAACAATAATTTCAAAAATATTGTCGTTTCGTACGTCGACAATTTCCTACTTATAAACCTTAACTTTTAACGCTTAAGAAATATTACTAACAAAATCGCGGAAAACGTGCCTATTAAAAATTTAAATAATATAAATTAATATTTAAACGTACGAATTATCCCTTTGCTATTTATTAAAAACGTTAAATTAAATTATTAATAATATGATAAAAAGATACTAAAGTTACTAAAATTAAATACCATACGGTATTAACTTACGCTATTTATTAGAAATTATTTGTAATACGTAATAAAATATAAAAACGTAATTAACAAAAAAAATACCTACGAATACGTAAGCTTTATAAGAAAATTTAACTTTTTTAATTATATTAATAAACCGGATATAACGTTTATAACGTTAACTTAAATTAAATTTATAGACAACCCATTACCTAAATATTACGAATACATTAAACAATTACCGCAATACTTAAACAGAACTATAAACTTATCGTGTTGGTACCGGAAATTAAACGAAAAATATCCGCATCGGAAATATAACGAGCTAAATTTATTCGAAATAATAAATATAAATTTTGTAAATAATAAATTAACTAAACCCATAATAAGCTACGTATTTTTCATAACTGGGGTACCCGTTTAATAACTTTCTAAATTATAAAATATTATTATTAAATATACTACTAAAACGGAATACGTGAAGGTAGACATAATTATAAGGGAAATAACTAAAATTAAATTTAAATTAAGAATTCCTATTCCTATTTTAGAAAATAATATAAATGCGCTAAAATAAATAATAAAAACTTAAATATCCTGAAAAAAGCGCCATATTTAATTAAAATATTATAACGTACGGTAGAAAATATAAAAAAGCAATATTAACTTCTAATACGTTAAAAACAAAAGTAACCTAATAAATAAGCTTACAAAACCCTTAAACAAAACTAATTTAAAACGATCCATACCGAACTTAAAACTTAAAAAGATACAAAACGAACTAAAAGATATTCGAAATTAATATAAGGCTTTAATTCTTTATAAATTAAAATTTAATTAATTATTTTCGAAAATATAATAACCAAAATTACCTAAAGCAAGAAAACGTATCGGCAGTTGGTACTTTAAAATACTTACGGTTAGTAGGTCAAGCTGTAAAATGCAGCCTAAAACACCTTTTATCTGGAAGAAACTCTTTAAGCATGGATTTGGATATGTAATAAGAGCTTGGCCCAGACGTTTGTAATTTAGTTCAATATTAACACACAGTTTACGCCAGGCTACTGCATTTGATCACTGTGACTGCTGAGAGTTTTTGGTAAATTGTATAAGGTTTACGGAAATTTCTTTTTCTCGGGGTTCGTGGTTATAACTAGTTTAAGGTGTAGGTTGGCGATTAATTATCGCGTAGTTTTGTTAAGTTTTATTTAGGTTATTTTTTTCTGTAATTGATGTTTATAGCTGTGGTAAAAATAAATAAGATTTTTTATGGATATTTTTATTTTTCGGGTTAATATGAGGTTGTTATAATTTTATTAATTTTTTTATTAGTTTTTCCATATAAATGATTATATTAATGTTAGTATTTAAGATCGGGTTTTTATTATATTATAAAATCGAATTTTTGATATTATATACGTAATAAACCTTTAGCAATGTATTATTTTTTTTCTTTATAAATTAGGTATTAAGGTTTGGCTTAATAAATAGCGTTATGTTAATTGTGTTAATTAATTCTTCCAAATATTACCGTTTCCGTCCACTTTTGATACTTTTAAAGTTATTTTTAAGTATTTATGTAAATTATTATTAATAATTTTCTTGTTATTTTTCTTTAAAGTTTTCTTATTCTTTATGATTCTGTAGTTATTTACGTAAGGTTTTTTATCATTTTTATCATTTTTATATACCTTTTTAGAATAGCTTTTAGCTTTTGCTCATCCTTGTCATATTTTTTTTAAGGGATTAGAGAGTTTTATTTCTCGCTGTATTATAGTTAGCGCTTTTTTTTTGGTTGTGGTAGGATTATCTTATAAGTATTAAGGTTTAAGATTTATTTTATCGCGATTTTTTAAGTATCTTATATTAAAACGATTTGTAACTTTTCTTATCGTAGTTTTAGCACTTGATCTATTACGTATTTTATCGCTAAAAGGTACCGATTTTTATAAGTTTTGCAGTAGTTTTATAGGAAATATTTAGATATCGTAATGTATTAATATTAACGGTATAACGTAGTTTGTTATCGTCTTTTCTTTTAGCATTACGAGTTCGCTAGGCGTATTATCAATCGTCGATTTTTACCACCATCGCGATGTAATTAGTTAAGTATTTTAGTTAATCCATTTTAAATAACTTTTTTAAGTCTTTTTTAGGCTGTTAAAAATCGGATTATTATTGCTTTTTATACTTAATTAAGTTTTAACAAATTAGATTAGTTTGTTACTATAGGTAGAGATAGTTTTTTTTTAATTGTAATTATTCGATTTTGATTTTTGCTTTTTTTTTGTTTATTATTCCGAAAGTTTTTATAAAGCTTTACTCGAACTTTTTATAATTGTTATAAACCTGTATTACTTTTGGCGTTTATTATTTTAGGGGTACCGTAATATGTTTTTTAATAACTGGTTTAAATTAAATAACGGTCTCCTCAAAAAGCCGTCCGGCCGCGAATTTAATTTAAAAGGTGGGAGTAATAAGTCGTATTAGAAAGTACCTAAAATACGTACGATAATAAGTTCGGAATCATTGTAATTTAATGGACGTTTTATTAAAGGGTTTAGTCTTAAAGCGTTTTAATATTTCTTTTAGTATTTTATGAAGCGTTATTTGAATATGTTCGCTTACGTTAGCAGAATTATTACCGGATATTTATCGCGTTTATTTTTCAAAAAGTTTTTAGGTAACTTGGAGAATTAAAGTAAGTTCTGAGTTATCTCGCTTTAATTGGTTAATACGTTAATTCATAAGATCCAAACGTTAAAAAAAATTCGGGTTAAGGAAACTTATTGTTTTTTTTTTCGTTTAAGTTTATATTATTTTTTAAAACTTAATAAGTAAGTTATTTGTTAATAAATATGTTATCAAAATATTACTCAAAATCTAACGATATTATTAAATAAAACCTTATAACGGATAACGGTTAAACTAATTAACTAATTATTAAATTTAACGTATAAAGTTATGTTAATAAGAGTATCGTAGGAAATTAGGTAACGAATAAAAGGTAATTTAGTTACGTTTCGTAATATTAAGGGTATTTTAGGTAACGAAGTTATATTGCAAGCTATCGTTATTTATCTTATAGAATAACGAGCGTATATATTTTAATTTTAGCTTACTATATTCAACTAGCTTAAATCCTTAAGCTTTTTAAGCCTTTTAAGCTGTTGCTTCTGCTTAATTGGCTTAAAGTGCCAAACCTCTTAAGCCTTTTGAGCCGATTACGTAACGTCTTGGCCTCGGTCGGAGTTTACTTTCCTGACGTCCCGACCGTCTAGGATAGACAAGCCTATTAGGTTCTAACATTTTACTTATATATATAGAACGTTATATATAACCTTAATTTCTTTTAATTATAATACACTTATAAACAAGATTATGTAAAATTCTGTCTGTTATAATATACTTTAAGCCTACCTTATAGGCTTTTTTTAATTTAAAATTTAAAATAACTTTATTTTACTTACTTTTTAAAAGGTTATAAACTTTAAATACAAATAACATTTAATAATAGTAATAATAATAAAAAACATTTCTTAATATTTTAGCTAAACCTCTATCGATTTATATTATAATCTAATTATCTTTGCTTTCAAAAAACGATTAAAGCTTATACGTATGTAATTACGAAATTTAAATCTCTTTTACTGTTAAGATTTGAGTAAATTCATATAACTATAAAGGTATCGAATAAAATTAAAAAATAGAACGGAAGTTAAATCTAGTTTAAATTAATTTATATAGGATTAAAAATATATAGTCGTTATTTTTAAATGTTAATAAAATTATTTAATATTATTACGTAAATTATTTTCGTTATTACGAAACGTAATTAATTACATTCTTATTTATAATCTTGCTATGCAATTATTAACATAACCTGTACGACTTAGGTTTAACAGTTGGTTACACTCCTAGCTGTTATAGTTTATACTCCTTTTTTTACCTTAAAAATCGGCAGAATTACCTTTTCATATTATCGAATTTTCAGTCACATCTGAGGTCCAAGCTTTGATGTAGATCTTTGCTAGACAATATTGGTACGTCATCGGAGTCAGCGCCCTTGCTTCTGTACTCGACAAAACTCTGAACCAGGCTGTGTTCGAACGGTCCAATCTTGTTCAGCTGAGTAGCTATTGAATACTTCGAATTGCCTAATTCGGACATCCTTTGCGCGGATCGGCATTAACAACCCAGCTGTACCACCATCTCTAATCCCGTAGTTAGAATTTCCTTCGGGGATTGCTGCCCAAAAAGAAATAAGAAGCGGAGATATCCCTATAAGGCGCCTTCCGTCGCCTTGCTTTGCCCCGGTTTTTACTTACAAAGTTCGCAGCGAGGCTTACAAGGCGAAATAATATTGACTTATGGAACCGGGCGCTGAAGCGGGGGGCTTCGCATTAGCCCTGCGGGTGACCCGCATGACGTTAGCAAAAATGCGCAAAGACTCGGGTACATCATATTTCCTAATAAGTACCCACATGCTTTCGCGAATAGGAGACTTCGTCTCCCATATAAGCCCAGGGACGATAAAAGTTTATATAAAATGGAGGGATCACCACGAAGGATGTAATCGGGCTTCCTTGACCACATAGTTTCCCACGAGCCCTAAACAATTGACTTAGTGTTATATGAATATGGTGACGCACACCAGAAATTCTTTGATGCTCTTTCTATCCGCTTCGCTCGCTCAGGCGATACCGCAACACCACATCCCCAGGAACGGCGGAATCCAATGGGGACCCTGCGAGCACGAGACGGAGGGGCTCCCTGTTGAGTGCGGGAAGCTGGCTGTCCCACTCGACTACACCGACACATCGTCGAACCGGACTCTCGATCTGGCCCTCATTAAATATCCGGCGCAGAATGGACCCTCTCAAGGATCCATCATGCTGAACTTTGGAGGGCCGGGCCAGGATGCGCTAAACAGCATGATTGGATATGCACCGCTGCAGGGCCCGTAAGTATTCTTCCTCCGGCGACTCCTCAGAAAACACGACTGATTACAAAGAGAATAGCGTCACCGGTGGCCAATTTGATCTCGTCTCCTGGGACCCTAGAGGAACCGGCCAAACACTCCGATTCCAATGTTTCGAGCCGGAGGAGCTAGGAGTGGTCTACGCGCAAGGGAACCCATATTCCTCCGAGGCTGAGGCCGGGAAGATCTGGGCCGAGTCGACCATCCTGGCCGAGTCGTGCGGCGCGACGCTCAACCATACTGGTGACCTTGTCGGGATGGCGTTTGCGGCGAGGGACATGATGCAGATAGTCGACGCTTTGGGGGAGGATGGCATGCTTCGGTACTGGGGTATTTCTGGTGGCACGATTCTCGGTGCCACGGCGGCTGCCCTCTTCCCTGACAGGATCGACAAGGTGGTCCTCGACGGCGTGATGAACGCCCACGAATACTACCACAAGGCCGGGTACGCACATAGTCCCCTCGCCCAAATTTACGTGAGAGACCGAGTAAACTAACACAGGATAGTGAGCCCAATATGCTCGCCGCCTCCGACGAGACATTTGAGGGCTTCATGGCCGCTTGCTTCGAGAACCCCACCAAGTGTCCCATTGCCTCGGTGTGCGACTCCCCTGAGTCGGCCCTCGAAGCCGTGCTGGCCCTCTTTGAGAAGCTCAAGACCGAGCCGATTCCCGTCTTCCCAGAGGAGCTGCCGCCTCTCCTCCTCGACTATTCGATTATCAGTTCCCAGATCCTTGGTATACTCTACCGCCCCGCGGCCTACCACGGCCTCTCCATTGCGCTCGCAGGCCTCCTCCAGGGTGACCCCACCGCCTGGGTCTCCATTTTCCTCGCCCCCACGTCGACGACCATCCCCCGGCAGGCCGAGGCTGTAATGGGCATCCGCTGTGGTGATAAGATTCCCAGGACTGATTCGCTCTCCGACCTCGACGCTTTAGACCAGGAATTCCTCGAGACGACCAAGTACTTCCCTGGCTGGGCCCGCGGGCTCTATGTTTACGCCTGCGCCCAATGGCCCTTCGAGGCCAAGGAACGCTACGAGGGCGACTTCCGGGTTGCCACCTCCAACCCTATCCTCTTCATCGGTAACACGTACGATCCCGTCACTCCGCTCGTATCCGCACAGAACATGAGCTCGGACTTCGAGGGGAGTGTTGTCCTCCAGCACAACGGGTTCGGCCACACTTCTATTACACAACCTTCGAATTGTACGAATGAGATTATTGCGAACTACTTCGCCGACGGAACCTTGCCTCCGGAAGGGACCATTTGCGAGCCAAATGTGCCGTTGTTTGGTGATGCCGAAGAGCTTCCGGTCGACGGTGAGACGGAAGAGACAGAGTAACGCCTATATGATTCGTTAGCGGATTAGTCGCTGCTGTGTTTTACTGGTTCTCCGGATATCCTGTGTACTACTAGACGGTCAATAGTCTCACAATAGAATGATATCGCAACCAGAACCCATAAATGAGAGTCTCGTTTCAAGAGGTGATCTCACAACCTCGCTCCGTTCCCTGAGAGTAAATATCAGGCTGGAGCTACTCTTCTCACACATTTCCGCATCCCTTGATCCTTAAACATTGCCTAGTCGAGGCAACGCAGGATTTCACCCAATCGATCTAACCCAGCCCGATGACTCCCTTAAAACCCTGAGACGGGCCGAATTGGCCATTATTTTAGGAGGTGGGAATAAATATGAAGATCTTGCGCCATATCGAACGGTGATGAAAAATCGAATAAAAGGATCTGGGTCCGCGTCGTTTTATGATCGTAACTCGAAGGATCTTTCTCGTCTTTCTCGGGTCTCCTTGTCTGCCCATGTGATATTGATTTGGTATCACTGTCTCTTTGCGATTTCTGTTATCATGGCGCAAAGCTTCCTTCTCGCTGTCTGCTTTCTGCGCAGGCAGCCTTCTCCTCCAGGTCGTGAATGCCCAGGTCACGACGGCGGTAAGCGTGCCTCGAGCAACGGATCCCAGTCAATTTTTGTTACAGTCGTAGTCAACGGCCGTCCCGGAGGTCTACCTCCCCATCGCCGGTGGATCTCAGTCGCTCATGGCCGAGTTCCAAGCCAACATTGTCTCGATGGTGCGTGGCCCACCCCAATCGCGCGCCCCATGCGTACTGGAATCGGAGTAGGAGGGCCAAACGATGGTGTTTGCAATCAGTTGTACCGACGGGCCGTGTAATCCCATCGCTGGCGGGACAGGTAGCCTCACCTTCGCCGCCGCCCCCGACAGTAAGTTCCACGAGCCTGGCTATCAGAGTAAACATCGTTGACGCCTCCAGCTCATCTACACTGCTCGCAGGAGACATGTAACTCAGCCCTACTCTCCCAAATTCCCCTTCTCCTGAATGAGCGGCTGATGCACCCTAGATAGGGACTACGACTAGCAGTGCACCCTAGAAGGCTGCCCCCTCAACAACCGAAGTAAAATTTGTCGAGTCGAGGGTACAATCTGACGAGACAAGCGTTGACATCCTCAACCTAACGTTTACGGAGCGCATGCCGCTTTCGTTAGATCACGAAGTGCCGGAGCCGACGGAGATCCAGTGTCCTACTACTAGTGCGCCGGCGGAGTCTGGGGCTGGGGCAGGTGATGCGGATGGGCCGGAGGAGATGGGGTCCGGGGATGATGGCGGCTAGGACAGTACGGAAGAGTCTGGGGCGGATACGGACGGTGAAGAAGATGGGAATGGTGGGTCAGCTGCGGTTGTGTCGTAGAATAGAAGTATCTCTGTTAGTCATCAAAAGCTTCCAGCACCCCGGAATAAGCTTATTCCGGAGTGCCCGCAGTATATAGAGAGCTTCCCAGTCACAGCTCCCTAGAGTTCAATTCTAGTAATGCAATTATCGCTTCTCACACCTTATGTGACCTCATCTTTCAATAAGCTTAACTGTGACAGTTTCCGAATGCGCTCCTGTTGGGACTCGTGGCTGGTGCAGCGGTTGGCGTTGCTGCCTTGGTGCTTTGAAAAGAGGATGGGAGGATGGTGTTAATCTTCTTACGGTTTTTCCGCCGGGCTGATACTTGAAGGGCCGACTTAGGTGCATATAGAATCCCCTGCCGGATTCGAGGAAAGTATAGCGACCAGCCCAGGGTCCTTTATATGAACCCTGAACACGACTTTCTCTATCTCCGCCCTTATTGGGCCAGGGATACCCTATTCGGTTTCATATACGACCTTAAGGCCTATGATTCGAAGGAGATCGACCTCCTCAACCTCGTCACCACATCGGCTGTCAGTCATGAAGACATGGGTTTCTTCAACGAGCTGGGTGATATTCTAATTACTTCAACAATTCTTACCCGGTCATAGCAGAAGCGGTAGCCGTCAGGCGAATGAGCTGTGACCCCAGGCCAGTCGCAGAGGACCTCAGTCACGTATACGTTGAGGGCAATGACCCGCAGCACACCTTTGCCCTCTGGGGAAGGGCTGCTGGACAAATGGGGTGTTCAATCTTCGAGACCCACCCAATACCATATCCTGATTGCCCGCTGGCAGACCTAGGGATAAAAACTACGGGGATGCAAAACACTGGGTTCAGATGGAGCGTGGAATGCTGTTAGAACACCAGGAGCGCTGCTCTATGGCAATAAAGTATGGTTCAATGCAGTCTGTCCAAACCCGTGAAAAAACTGAAGAATTTGGTAAAGCCGGCCCTCGGCTTTTGGTCATTCCCGATCGAGGCATTGGAAAGGTTCGATCACCGGGAAGTCGTGGACCTAACGGACTATTGGTCTGAGCTTGCCTTGTTCGAGTTACCTTAATGGGCATAGCTAATAGGAACTGCTGTTGTTTAGCGAAGGTTAGGGACAAACTTGATACAAAACGATTACATAGCCCCTTTTCTAGCGATGTGGACTTGGAGTGACATCCCTCAGCTCCAGGGCTTTTCAACAAATAGGTCAAAATATTGCCTTCAGTTGAAATGGAGAGCAGATTGCATGCGAGTGGTAACTCTCGTTATTACTCTAAAAGCGTCCAAAAAATGGAGCTCCGCGACCGTACCGAAATCGATTACTATATTGGCGCCCCTAATAGAGAACTAGAACCCTATACAGCATATAAGCCTACGCTTCGGAGAGAAGAAGGCTCGCGAATTCATGCTATAGACCCACCAACTAAAGGCATATAACATTTGATGGCCTCTCTGTAAACCCGGTTTCCTATATCCGTCACTGTCCCTCTCTCCAACTCTCAACAAGCGAGGTTATCAACTCAATCGTAACTTCGACCCCCATTGCGTACTGATCCTCAGTCTCCAGATACGGGACATGCATGAAGACGACATCTCTCGCCCCGGTCTTGCTCTTTTCCACGAGGCCCGTATAGTAAATGAAACCACAAAGATAGAATCCGACCTCATCGCTCCACCACACATCATCAGTCACGGGGTTTTCCGGCGCACTCGCGTAATCGAAATCGTTCTCCACCTTCACTTCCACGGGACCGCCCGCCCTCGCACTTCGCCAAGCCTCCGTTGCGGCGGTCCCTAGATCTTGTGTGTCATCGTCATCGAACGGCGGAAACGCGATGTGGCTGGTCCTGTTCTGCCACAGCTCCACGACCCTGATCAGGTCCAGATCCGTCTCCAAGGACAGCGGCTGGTCGGCCCACGCGGCCTCCTGTTCGGCGACGGTGAAGACTTTGTCGTCGACGTCCGGGATGTTCTGGTATCCGTACTTCGCCAGCCTCGATTGCGAACTCGACTGTTCCACTGCGAAATAGTCACGCCCCGCGGCCACTCCCGTATGCAGGACGATATCGTAGTCGTCCTGGGCGTAGAGCTGCGGCACCAGTTCGAAGACCGGGTGGTAGGCCACGCGTATGGCTTCAGGGTGGACTGTGACCTCGATATTGTTAGGAAGTGTTCCCGGGAGACGTGAGACGATCTCCCATGAGGGGTTATCCCAATCTGCGAACCGCTACAAGACTGGTTAATATCTTCGTTTCCGCTCACGGATAGCTGTAGGACCTGGGAAGGGGATTGATACGTACTCCGAAGCCTGTAACAAGGACTTTAGTCAACGTCGCGGGGGAAGGCATTGTGTAAGTTTTATACAAATTCTATCGAGACCGTTAAGCTTAAGTATTATCCTCATGATTCAAGATCCCTCTTCTTGACGGCTGGGGATGTAGAAGCTCCTTTATATAACCATATGATAACGTACTGTGGGGGTCTGAGCAACAATATGGTGCGCCCTTTACGTCGAGGATCGGTCGAGAAGAATCGTTATCCGTGCTTACGGCTATCCTTTGCTGCCTAGCCAAGCATTTCGGTTGCGCTTGCAGTACATGGTCGTAATCGCCAAGAGTGCGTTTTACAGAATCAGAGGTTACGGGTTGAGCGGCAGCCAAGTTATCTCGGTCACATGTAGATGCCAGGGAAGTTATTGCAGTCCAGTGCTCTTAAGCCCGTTGATAAGGTTCGGCCAGCCCACCGAACGCCATGTCAAGAGAGATACCCGTTCGGAAGGTTTCCAAATTTGACTCTCAACGTAGTTGGGCAAAACAGGTTGATTCGTGGTTTTAACCTCAGGATAACTGCCAGAGGCTAAGGGTTATGCGCGTCATCGAGATATCTACGGATTATACCTACGTAATCCCTATGAGGCCGCTGCGGGGCAACGGCCACATAGCTAGCTGCTCATTCCCCTCTCAAGGCAAGAAGAGCAAGTTTCAGACTAGTCCTTAACATACACCTATTGTTCCTCCCACTCTGATCCCAAGAGAAACTGACATGTACAAGGCCTCCAACACTAGACCTACCTGTAGTTCTGGCCATATACCCTCTTCCCTCCACAGCGCTGCGGTGCGCCAGGGATTCCCCCACACTGCCCGATGGCCGGGGCAGACCGGTGGTGCCGAAAAGGAAGGTAGCAGAGCAACGGACACGGCGGAGTAGCATCCACCCGACCTAGTGAACGCATTGTCAAACGGGGTTCGTCGTACGAGGCTTATCGGCCGACATGGCATCGAGCAGCTTCTGTAGCGTTCCCGATCTGGCCAATAGGTATATTGACTCGAAAAGCAACCCCTACTTCGTGCCCCTCCACGCCGCGAACCATGTTTCAGTGTGCCGATGGATTCCCTTGACTGGCGGCGGCAGCCGATTGGATAGCATAGCCTTGCAGGCCAAGCTCGAAGGATCCCGGGCTCCAGGCATCCCGATACCGATACGAGCTGCGGGCCCGTCGCTATTGCGACGCCTCTAATCACGACAAGGCATTCTCGCCCTCCAAGTTCAGGCCTCTTGACGTTGCCCGCTGCGGGGTGTGATTGGTCTTATCTGCAGAAGCTCATTATGTCACGGTGCATGCCGGATGGCACCTCACAAAGCCAAAGTCGACGCAAGAAATGCTCATAGCCTTAGATATAGAAACATGATCATGCGTCTAGGTTAAGCCTATAGCCACGGCAACATAATTGAATGAAAGATATTGCGATAAGCTACCTCTTACGCCCTAACGGTGTATATATGTCATGCAATTACTGTTGTTAATGTTCTATAGTCAAGAAGCCTTGGTACTATGTCCAGGAGGTATATGGGTTGTGTTCAGTTTCTTGGGTGGAAGCTACGAAGTCAAGGCGACGCGGGAGCGGATACTACCTTCCCCTAACCCCGAATCCTACCTTAGTGATTTGCCCTTGGCGTGCATGATGACAAAGACGGAAACGGGACGAGGCTCCTGGACACATGGTCCTGGATTGGGGCGCAGTACCTATGAACTAGGAGTCCGCCACGCAATCTTCCCCACGCCATATCTAGCCCATCTATGGCTCAAATCGAGTTGTTTCTTGCATCCCATGTCACCAGAGAGCTGCGTCTTTATTCTGAGATTGAGGCCACGAAAGAAGTGAACAAAGGTGTTACTTAATGTGCGTTTGACGCTGCTCTTGTTCTTCATATCCCCGGGAATACGGCATCACCCATTGATATCTCGGCAGCTAGTCTATGTCTAACTCCGTATATTACGTAATCGTCCAACATGATGATCGGAGCGGGTAACGAGAAGGCGCAGTCCCTACCTGCCTCTTACGGCAATAACCCTAGCAATTACCGACTCGATAATGACCATGGGTCTACCGTACGAAACCCGTCTTCTGATTTCTAAAAGTAAAAGACCAATACACCGCCAATCCCAAGGTGATGATGTCTCGGGTACCGAAGGTTCACCGGCAGCAGCTGATGCTTGGATTTCGGGTTATTACCCAATATTACCTTTGGCTCAGAACGGGTTTGGACGTAGGGAATAAAGTTTCCGGTTTAAGAAAATGAGAGGGCCAAAGATGTTAGGATTTTCGATGGCCATAGTTAATATAGGGCCTCTGGCCTGACGTTTCGTTTTTCTTGTTACGCGTTAACTTCCAACTGTACTTCGTAGTTATCACACTTACTAGGGAGCAGATACACAGCCCTTGAGGGATATTTTGATAACTAGGAAGCTAGGAGCGGAGATCCCACTTGTGTGTGGGCGATCCAGTGATATATAGGGGCTCTGGGCCTCCGGAAGAGGAATAAGATTGTTCCGGATGACCCCTGAAGCTGTCGGGGGGCCCTTTTCTGTGACAGTAGTTTAAAGGGGAGGAGAGGGAAAAGGGGGGACTACGTACCGTATCCAACCCAACACCCTTAACAACAAGCCCTAGTTTACAACACACTCTACCTGCACCACATACGCCTTTCCTTCGACACCAAGCGAGGCTGAATGGCCTACCGTGCTAGATAGCCCCCTTTCTTCGATCGACGTGCCGCAACCATAGCCCGTTTAAGGTCCCAAACCGAGTACAATTAATATGACGACACATTATAGTAACCTAACGAGGCGGAGGCAAGCAAGCAAGTGCCTTCTCATATACTCTAGGCTATGGTAGGTCCAAGAAGTAATCAGTCATCGATCGGATCAGCGCGTGGCATGGCGCCTTCACCAATCTAAGTTTAAGAGAGCTCTTCACGGGCTAACTTAGTTACATACCCTATGGACAGTGATATTTGCCAGGCACTAATGGCACCATGCCGGCAAATTATAGAGGGCACCAGGTGAGCAGGTACCGCCACTACTAAATATCTGAAGAATAACGGGCGTATCTCATGCGTAGGAAGCCAGCAGATGACCATTTGTGTGCGAGCGGACAGGACAGGGTTGCAAGTATCAGTGTAATACTCGCTTCGACATCGACCGAAGATATCACGCTTTGGACCCAAGTCACACGCCGCGCCGGCGGCGCAAGGGCAGGAATGATACCAGAAGGACTAAACTCTTCGGCCGCCACGAGACAATCTGCTAGATCTCATACGATCCGCCTATTATATTCTAAACTCTCTGACCAACAAAAAGAAATCAAGGTTTTTGATAACCGATGTATGCGATGCACAGCAGCAATACAGCCCCCCATTAGTCGTCATGTATCCCATCAGCTAGCTCATCACATACCAGCCAACTACTCACGCGAGTAGCCATATATGCCTCCCATATACCCCACCTTGCGGTCAGCACATCACGCTCAATCAACCCATCCGAACGTACCCTACCATAACCAAGTCCATCTACCTCCGTAGCCCAGTCGGGCGGGTGCACCCTCTTCCAACCCATTCCCCTTAGCATTCTTGGATCAGGACTGTCGACGGTGCGGCTGGATCCCCAGACCGACGAGCGAGTTGGAGTTGCTCAGGGGACTCCCGGCCCCGGACCTCCCGCCTGCCCTAGGCGCAACAGCACCGGCACTAGGCAGCGACTGCGGTTGCGGCGGTGGCGGCGCGCGGGCTAGACCCGGGTTTGTGTCCCCGAACTCCACTATCTTCCCGTCCGCAAGTCTAATGCCGCCGGAAGGAGAGCGCGCCATGTCGGCTCCATCCGTGGAGCCAGGGATCGGGACCGGGGCTGAGGGGACGGAGGAGGCGTCGACGCCGACGGAGTCCAGGCTTCTGTGCTTCCCGCGCAGTCTGACGAGCCTGCCGCCCGCGGAGATGGCCCTGCGATGACTCAACCTCCTCTCCCTGTCCTTGCCCTTGCCGTTCTTTCCGTTGCCGTTGCCCCTGCCGCTATTATCCGCAGCGGCAGCGATACTCCCGCCGGTGCTCTCGTCGTCGCCATCACCGTCACCATCACTGCTCAGAGGCCTACCATCGCTGTCACCAGGTCTTCCATTGCCACTACTGCCACTTCCACTACCGCCGGCCCTCCGCCTGCTGCGCCAGCGCGCCAGGAGCCCGGACTCGCGCGTGACGGGGTACGGTAGCCCTCCGCCTCTTACGCCGGGCCCGGACCCGGAACCGGAATCTGTGCGCCTGCGGCCACGCGCGCTCTCGCCGTAGAGCTGGTAGCTAGTGACGACGGGATCGATGCCGAAGGCGTCGAGGGCCTCGGTGCGGGGGCTGGGTTCGGTCTCGACGACGCTGGGGCGGCGGGACCGCGGTCGACGCATCGGCTGCGGACCGGGCGAGCTGCTGTGCGCCGGCGAACCGCCGGAGCTACCCCGTGGCGGTTGTGGCGCCCCCCGATCCGAGTTCGGGTTCGATCCTTGGCTGCGGCTGGACTGGTGACTCGGGTCGCGGCTCATGGGCTGGCTCGAGTAGCCTTGGGCATTGGGGGACGAGGCTGTCCACGGCGGCGGATGCACGTGCACCGGCATGCTGAATCCGTCGAGGCCAGGATGGCGAACCGACGGGGTTGATGCTGCTGCTGTGTTGTGCGGGTACGGCAGGGTCGGGTAGCTCCTGATGGTGGGCAGGGAGCGGGCCAGGGGATCCTCGCCAACTTCGTGCTCGGGCACGGCGCCGTAAGGATCGAATGAAGGGCGCAGCCCCATGGATGGGGTAGCTCGGAGACTGCTCGTGGAATGTACCTCGACTGGGATCGGAGGCGGCGGGAAGGGGCCTGTGTGCTGTGATGGGCTTGATCTGGTGGTCCGCGATTCCGGCATCGGAGGTGGCCGTTGTAGGAAACCGAACGAGTCGGTTTCAGCAATGTCCTGGGGGCTCGGGGGGCTCGGGGCACGGGGAGAAGTTGTGGTAATAGGTTCCCCGGCGAGTGGACTAGACACTTTCACGGGAGCAAGGCCCTCAACTGGCACCTGGCGCTCGTTCTCCTTGAGTCGCATAATCGTCGCGGCAGTATAGCTGGATGATGGCGCGGGATAGGTGCCTATGGTGTTGGAGAAAGTGGGAGTGATCGGATGATTATCTGTGGGACTTGTCTCGCTAGCAGACGCACTGGCATAAGATGTCCTCCCAGCCATGAGCTGCGGCCGCTTCATCGGCTCCCTTTCACTGGCTGAGACGGATTCTATATGTGGAGCCACAGGAGTTGCTTGTCTGATGTGGCTCAGAGCGACTTCCGCTTCGCTGCCCGCAGCCCCGGAGTCATCGCTCGAGGCGTGAGGAGGGACGGCCCCGTGGCCTGATGAGGTATTAATAAACCCTTTTGCTGTCTCGCGACTGATACTGACACGCGGATCACTGACTACCTGCGGCGAAGCCCTCCAGGCTCCCGCGTGGTCACGGTAACGTCGCGCAGCATGTCGTTTGATAGTTCGGTGGTTAGGGCCGAAAACCCTTCGAGTAGTTTCGTCATCGTCAGGCATCGAGATGGCCCCGAAGATCTCCGTAGGCGCTGGTTGTGGTGTCACGGTTCTCGAGATACCTAGCTCGTCCTCCGCCGTGTAGGGAGTACCGTAGGGATAGGTCACGTGCCAGTGATAGGGATTATAATCGCCAGGGGTATATAAGGTTGGCGAGTGCAGTGGCGTGTTCTCTTCAGTGTAAGGCTCAAGAACGCTGTTACTGCTCGGTGGCGTCGAAGACTCGGCCTCTGACAGGCTATTGGTTCGCTCGAAGACCGAGATAACCACATCTTTAGGGCTTTGGCTATGGGCGTCGGAATTCCTCTTTCCCAACTGGTCGATCAGGTCGGTGATGGAATTCAGACGTGAATCAAGTCTCAGACGCCATGGTCCAAGGCTCTCCGGCGCCCTTCGCTGAAATCGATCCAGGTGTTCGGTTAGTCGTTCGCCGTGAATTCGAAAGCGACGGAAGTCCTGTGGCATTCCAGTTTGAGGGTCATCTTGGATCCGCCTCTTACTCTCGTCGAAAGCTCGGCAGAAAACAGAGATGGCCTGTTCCAGCCAGAATGGAGCTTCCTTCTCGTTAGCAAGCACGTCAACGAAGAACGCCTGCACGATCCCATGGACTCTTAGGATGTCGAGATTGTCTTGACCCATGTCGATGCTGCGAAGGCTTCTTGAGCTCGCCGTGGACGCTTCGTTGTTTTGGTACCTTTCCATGAGCGCGAATGCTATCAATACCTGAAAGGTGTTGTTTAATGATGTCCTGCGGTTATCAGGACTCGAGGACTTGATCGGTGTACTTCTTCCCAATGCCTTGGCGCCTGAGGGACGTTAGTACGGGTGAATCTAAGCTGTCGACGCTGATCTTGATAATCCAGGACGAGCTTATTGGACAACCCCCAAGCGAATGGGCTTCTAGAAAATTTCGACACGGGATTTGTGGTTTCTGTCCCATATACCCACCATAGATTGCCCAGCTGGCACATGCTATGCGGGCGTGGTGTTAAACATGGACTTACCTAGAACGACCATCTCGACCGGGATGTGCTGCCCGAAGAACGAGAGCATGTACATCAGGTTAAGCGCAGCCACGGCGCCTCTATGCTGGAGCTGCTTGCGCACTTCTTGGTAGGCCGGCAGGTTTCCGGCCCGCGGCCGATTCTTGAATGACCTCACGTATTTCGCCAGGGGTTCTCTTGTAGCCTTTAGATGCAACGCCGCGACGTGGATCATAAGGGGCAGACGGTCCATCAGCTGGACGAGCTCCGAAGCTCGACTCAGATCGTCCTGGGTCCAAGGCTTCTTCTTGCCCATCTCCTCCAACAGCAGTTCCTGAGCTTCCTGTTTCGACAATGCGTCCAGCGCGATGACCTGCGGGTAGTCGAATTGGTAGTCCTCGGCGACTGTCCTCTCCGTCGACGTGTAGATGATACTCGTGTCCTTGGCAAATGGGATGTAATACTGCAGGTCAGGGAAGTCGAAATGAATGCCGTCGAGAATTAGTAACCAGTTCTTGGTGGCGTTCAACCACGCCCGAACAGCAGCGACCATCCTCCGCGTAGTCTGCTCGTCGTCACGGTCCAAATCGCGTACATCGCTAAGCCCAGCCGTTTTGGCGATGTCCCAATAGCCATATTCTAGCTCCTTGACGGACTTTGCCCTGATCCAGAATATGCCACCAGGATAGTGACGTCTATGTTGGAAAACATACTGTCGTGCTAAATGAGACTTGCCGCCGCCGGGCATACTCTGGATCAGAACCGACGAGGTTCCCGCCGATCTCCTTCGACGATCCATCAGCATCTTATGCAGCTGTTTCAGTTCATTTTCACGGCCTTTAAAGAATGTGTTGGGCCGAAATACGGCCGGCTTTACGAATATGGGCTCCTTCGACGCACCAGGGCTAGAAGTTGATTGCTGGGAAGAGGGTTCGCTCTGCTCTGGTGGCAGGTCTCCTTCCGGCGCAGGGAGGAGAGGCCTAGATTCGCCATCGAGCCTTGAGGGAGAATGCGGGGGTAACGGCGACGAGGTCTCATTAATATGATTCTGGGCTACAGAGAACAAAAGGAATCAGCCAATGCCCTCGTCCCAGCGTCGCCGGCCCGCTTCCACGCCATGTTCTTCCACTTCTTCTATCTCGAAAGGGAAGATAATGTCCTCGATTGGTGTACCCAGACCGCGGCCACGGTCTGCTTCAACGTCTATGGGGAGAAATGGTGGCAACCTACTACTAGACCCGTGGACTGACTGCGCAAGCTGCTGAGATTGGATCTGCGCCCCGTCAGTTTGCTTCCCCTCGACACTACAAGACCCCATCCCGAACGGGTAGCGACCTACCCAAGGCTTCATCCTCTCCTCAATCTCATGTTTCGCCCTAGCGAGTTTCTCCTCATTTTCGACTCTCCACCTCGTGGCAATCACATCCGGAGCCTCGCCAACCCAATCCCTGATAGCTGTGACGATCGTCCTGTAGCCCGGCGCGTTCTTGCTCTCGAACTTGCACATACCGGAGTGCGTCGCCTCGATAGCGTAGTAAGTGACACCCGGCAGCTGTGGACCGGCGGAGTTCGCATCCACGATGAGCATTCTAGCACCCTTGAGATCCGTCTTGTGGTTTTCATGCGCCATCAGTATCTTGAACCGCTGGTAGATGTCCAGGAAGTGGTTGTTAATATTCTGGAGCGTCTCGTTGTCTCTCTTTAGCGTCTTCAAGAGAACGGACTCGGACTGGAAAAAGGACTTCGGTACCACGGCGTCGGACATTGCCTGTAAGACAGTGCCCCATGCCGCCATGTCCGACCCGGTATGCGGCGTGCCAAGGAACACAATGCCATACGTCGAGACATAGATGGAACGGTAATCCTCATGTTGAGAAGCCTTCAGATCGTTTGAGTATAACAGCGCTCTCTTGGTCAATATGCCGCCCAGACTATGACAGACCCATATGATGGGGTTGTGTGCCGTCTGCTCGTCTTTGCGATAGTGGGTGAGCGAGGTGACCAACGTCTGCGCGTGTAGGTATATGAAGTTATCGCTCGGGTGTGACCCGTGCTTCTTTGAGTAGACGTCGGCGTTATAGCCATAGACAAGGATGTTTGCGCGGGCATCTCTCAACGACGTCGGAAGCAAATCGGCAGGCCAGAACACGCCATTCTTGGCGGTCCAGGTCTTCTGCGGGTCGCCATTCAGACCATGCACCAGGACTATGTCGACCTTCGCATCCGGGTGTGTGTAGACGGCGGTGGTTTCATAACGCGATATTTGCTTGTTAATCGAGCCCTGCAGGGGAAGAGGGAGATGATGTCAGCCAGGGCGTCCAGGGGACTTAGTGTAAGGTTATCCACCCGACAAAGCCTAGCGGTAATGCCGCGGCCCGTCCCCGCATCCTGGACGACACCAACGCCGCAAGGTTCGTCAGTTACCGGACGGAACCAGACGAACTTGACATGACCCGAAGTCAAGGGAGACCAGCGTAGCCCGCTCGAGGGACCCGTGTAGCACTCGGATGATCCGAGGGGTTTTGTCCGACCTCGCAACATCCCCCGCAAACATCCGACGGCAACCTAAGGAACGCCGGACAGAAGAGGAAGAAAATGGCTCGACTTACCATGTTTATGTATGTGGACAAGACGCAAGAGATCGAGATTTATAATCGCTCTTGCTGTTGGTACCTACAAGGAGGTGACAGTTAGATGTAGCGGACAAGATGCAGTCAAGCTTCGGCTGTCGCAATACATATATATAGAGAACAGGGGGTCGGGTGGCGTGTGACAAAAACATCAGCATGCATATATGGCTATGATGTCGACGGTGCAGAGAGAGGCACTTCGTCCGCCGGCGAGGCACGATAACATTACGCCCCCCGGCTCAGTCATCAGGCAGACAACAGCAGCAGAAGCGGTGGTATAGGAACAAGTCAGTCTGCTCCATGGAAATCTTCGCCTCCTTCTTTCCGTCCTGGAGCGAAAGTAATGAGCGATAAACAGCCGCTTGGGTGTCTGCTGATTCGTACTACCTTGCTTCGAGAAATGACTAAGAAGGGGAGTCCTGAGACGAGGCAGGACGGGAAACGATAGGACAGATCACCTCGCACGGCAATAGAGGGCAGTACTACGTTCGGTGGAGAACCAAAGAAACGCTGTGTCACAAGGTGCCTTTCGCACTTCGGCTTTTCACCTAGGTGGGTAAGTATTTTGAGGGCAGCAAGGGTACTGTTAGAGGAACATATTCAGGGGGAGGCGTAGTTGTCAGAGAAGAGGCAGAACGACGGTACCTCCATGGAATTTAGTTAGGGCCTACTGTACTAGGTAAGTTAAGTACGTTAAAGAGGATGGGCGGGAGAGTGACCGCCCTATGTCAGCTGCGCCTGCCAATTGGGGCACCGGACCTATAAAGCAGAGCCTAATTGGCTATAATTAACCAGTGAAGTCCACCCTCGTGTCTCAAACAGGCCACTAAAGTTTATGCTAATAATGCCGAGTCGCGAGCTTTTTAAGTGGCAGCTCGTTTATACATACTAGGTACGCCTCCTTAGGCACGTAAGTAACCTATACGATATCGGGAGGCCCACCATACCTGACATGTATAATATATACATCCAGAGATTTAAAGAGGTCCTTTATTAGTTTAGGTCTAGCGCTCAGTAGGGCAGTGCCCCGCTATACTGTAGCATACATAGTACGTTGCTAAGTACGCACAAGTACGTAAATGTTAATACTGGTTGTATGCCCGGCCCCGGCCGCAGGGAGTAGCAGTCCTACTGTACAACGTGTTCCTCGCCGCCGCCACAAGCAAAGCTTCGTTCGTTGGCTGTTTTGGCGTTTTAATTAATAATTTGAAAAATCCACTCTGTAATTTAACCATACGCCTATCCATCACACACTCCTTTAGGCGCCTCCGGTGGCCCTCCGAGGATACCTACGCTATTACCCGTTTTGCTCGAGATACGTAAGTTGTAAGCGAAGCTGTATATACGTAAGAATATAAACCAATGGGATTTTGCCACGGTCTAAGCCATACCTGAGGCGTTTTATATGGAGTTTCAACTTAGCAAATGCCTCGTTAGATATTTTATATTCTCATGTGTTATAGGCTAATAGCGAAGCTCTGCTAACATGTCTTCATCTCAGTATATCATTGTGCCTGGTTCGCCGTTCATGCATTCACAATTCAGGATTCCCCAATTCTTGGTATGCCGATATGCACACTTCGTTCTCTGCGAGACGTGGTGTACATAGAGACTTGATCCAGGTGACCGACAGTGTGTATACAAGCTGTTGAGACAGCCTGCTGAGACATGGTATCCGAAATCCGCACGCCTCGAGGGAAAGTAATAGCCGAGACAAGCTTTCAACGGCACGACAACAGGTGCGACAACATGATGCATGCATGTATCTCCATTGAGGGCTGGCAGAGCTGGGTTGGACGTGGATTTCGGTTCTCTGCTACGCCCTCCTTCCTCTTTTCACCTTCCCAACAGGGTGGTCTGGTCCCTTTTCAGCTTCGTCAGAGTCCTGGGAACCCGCCTTACAACGCGACCAACGCTGTTCAACGTCGTTCACGTGTCATGCCCACAACAGCCCCGTGCATCCGCATGCCACCATCGACGTAACAGGTTGCTCAAGGCTCCACAGCATTGAGCTTAACCGTACTAAACCTGGGCGACGCTCAAAGATGGACGAATCCCCTTTTCACCGTCGTTGCCCCAGTTTCCAGATGATGCGGGCGATCTCCACCAAGTCTAGAATGCAGCAAGTGTTGATAGTGGGGAATCTTTGGCGGATGAGCCGACTACGGTCCGGAGCGCCACTAGTTAAACCCTTTCAAGCTTATTCATGCTTCCCATTGGGGTGGCCAAATCGCTAGCAATGTGCGGAGTGGTAAAGATGGACCTGCGTGGATAATAAGGGTCAGGCAGTGACGGGCGCAGTCGTCTCTTTTTGCGCTATCTATTACCCACTCAGTCTAATGGAGGCTGTTCGGTAACCCTCAGTTTGATCGCCAAGTCGTACATTAGTGAGCGACTCGAGCTAGGTTCAAATGGCATCACATTATCCAGGTACGGCCGAGACACCTAGGTAGCCGATCAACAAAGAGAGGTATATGCTCGGCGGTGACCATTTGTTAGGAGGGTTGCCGAACGGCCTCTTAGGCTGAGTGAGTACCTACCCTTACTTGTAAAGCCTGGGTCCTGGTTATAGCAGCTCGCCTGAGAATGGAAGGGGAACCGAAAGACTTTCGCCGGTTCCACCCACAAGGAAAAACTTCTGTCGACTGTCATCAGATTATGGCTGTCGAAGATCGATATTGTACAAGAGGCTTGACCGGGCAGAAAATCGTCACGACTCCTTCGCCACAAGCCATCGAGCACCGTGTCGCTTGTGACGCGGGTGTTTATCGACGAGGGAGTTTCCAGTGCTCGCCCCTATTTGGGAATCTAGCACATGTCGGGCAGATGGCCGCCATGATATGCTAGCTGCCCAAAGCGATAATGGCATCGAAGACGCCACAACGTTTACGGTTGGTATTGTTTCAGAAACGCATATCCAGTCCCGGATCTTCGAAGAGCATAACTAAGTTGTCCACTTTCCTCCTGACAGCTGCAATGATGATGGCATACGATCCCAGGCTGCCACAGGTTTTGAAACGCCTTGTGCGCCCCAGGAGTATTCGGTATCGTACACTAGAGACGCCAAGGTTGGTTGTGGCAACCCAGAGGCCAAATCCCATAGGCTGCCCCGGGGGGCGGAGGGGGGGTGTCGCCCGTCAAAACACGCCATGATAGCCTCGTTCGTATTTGACTGTCGTAAGCGTCCTCGTACGCGATGTGCTTGATACGCTTCTGTCGCTTCTGTCCGACTCCCGCGGCGGCGAATTCCGTATTTTTCAGCTTTGCCATATTAGGTGCGTGGCTTGCGGCGGCGTCCAAACATAGTTCAGCCTCAGTGACAGCGTAATCAAAGCAACTCAAAATATACCCAGAGTATGCACGAACCTATTCTCTCGGTGCGAGCATGAGGACGTATTCTCGCGTGCTCTGACCGAACTGTATTAGGTCCTTGTCTCTGAGTTCGAGATACCGGCTCTCGGGCACCCTCTTGGCGTTCAGCATGGTTCCATTGGCACTCTCGAGGTCTATTAGGTAGGGCTTGACCTTGCCAATCTTGTCACCGAATTCGTTGCGCTTCTCCAGGTACCGAAACTGAATGACAGCGTGCTGTTTGCTGATGCTCGGGTGCTCAGCAACCAAGTCCACCACCGCCACTTCCCTACCAATCAACCAACAACTGCGGTCGCTGAGGGGGACCGTATCCAAAATCTCATCGCCCTTGAAGACAAACAACTTCCACTGATCTCTCGGTGAAGGCTTGCGGGCCTCAGGAGGTTCGTGGTACTTGAGTACGATCTTGGAGCCGTCTGCCTGAGCGATGGCGTTGGAGGCGGCTGCGAGAGCGCCCGTATTGGTGAAATTAGGCTTCTCTTTAGGCTTAGGCACCTCTTCGCCTTTAGTCAGGGCAAAAGAGTCTGCCTGAGAAGGTAGCGGCCTATCACGCTTGACCACCTGTTTATCGCCCCTTGACCTGCCATGGGAGTCATCCTCATCTGACGCCCGGCCCCGATGCGATCCGCGCTGTCGGTATTCCCCATCCCGTGATCGTCTTCTTCTGTGTTCCCGACTCCTGCCATGATTTTCTCGTGAGTGTGACCTCTGGCGACGTTCCTCCAAAGGGGATCTTGACCGTCGGTGTCGCCTCCTCTCGCGGGATCTGTCATAATCTCTTTCGGTATCTCTGTATTGATCGTCACGGTCTGAGCCCCTGCTTCGCCTGTCCCGCCCGTATTCATCGTCCATATCGTCATCGCGCGGTCGGCGCGCGCGCCGCGGAGAAGATTCGGCTAGCTGCATTCGAATGGTTTTGCAGAATGACCTGGAGGTACGTAATGCGATAGGAACCGAAATTGGTCTGGCCGCGTAATTTGCCACAAAGTTCTTGCGGTTTTCGTGAAGTGCGTGAAGTTGATGATGATGATTCTTTGATGTATTTAGAATATTCCACAAAAGGAACAGCGACATCCAGTTGTTCCGTCTGACAAACAGCTGGCATTTTCTAGCCCCCACCTTGCCAAGCGTCAAACAGCGAGGCAGCTGCTGGCAGCCACTGGCACTGTCAGCAACTCACTGCATTCGTCCACCTCTTTCCTGTTCGATAAAAGATGACTGAGACAGTCACTGGATAAATAGGTATTCGAATTTAAATATTGGTGATTGCGTTGGTATATCGGCTCGCAGCCAGAAGAATATCCCAGGAACTCAAATTAAACAGGTTAATAACGAAATCGCCCTTCTGGTGGCTTGTGCCTCCGGAAAGGGTACAAAAGTCCTATTGCATGGTAGCCAATCTGCCACATTCATAATCTCTGGCTGACGTCGATCTGTAATGGTTCGATCATTCAAGATTCTTTGGCTCGATTCATGCTATTGCATTGCTAGCAAAAGCGATATACATGGTCAATTCTAGCCGCGAAAGCCTTGAAGCAATTGTTGCATAGTTCTCGATGTGGCCGTAGCGACATCAGTCTAATAAAGACATGCTCGGTAATCATTATCGCATCGACCACAGTCATGGCTTCTTCTCCAAGACTCTTCAGAATCTTAGGCACGCCGTGATCCTGGTCTGATCCGCAAGTCCACGAGGCTTTAAGGCATCACAATATCGAGATCGCCGTCCCTATGGTTTTGGCCGTCCGACTTCCACATCAAAGTCAGTACTGCAATTGTAGCGGTAGGTCAAGATTGCAAGTCCCTTAAGAAGATCATGCAAGACCCCCTTGGAACCAAGCTCATTCCCTTGGAGACGCGAGTCTCGTCGCTGATCAAAACTCCTACGGGCTCACGGCTCTGACGAGTCCTCAAGACGGAAACCAAACACAATCGTAATGAGAATGCCAAACTATTGCCCTATGCCAAACGGGGAACTGACAATAGTATTATCGCTGTGCATAGCCTCGGAAGTAATGTAATCTGTTCCTAGGCCGAGGCCGTACCGCAGTGAGAGCAATATGTCTGCTAGCTCTGCGACTTCTTAGCCGAAGATGTTCAAGACATCCACCTTCACCATATGGATTTGGGGCACGCCTAGACAAAAATATCAGAGCGAGTAGTCTATGGACTACAGAAGGGTGTTCCTTGAAGATATTGTCACCTTCATGGCTATGTCTAATACGGTAGAGCTTGCTACGTCCTACCTCATCTATTCACTTTCAGGGGTCTGGGACACCCCGGACAACTGAACGGTGTCGTAGGAACGGCCGCTCATATTAATGGGTCACAGCTTCGGTGGAACGCTCCATTGCGCATGTGCGTACAACACCGACCGGCACGTCTTCGTACTGGCGGCCCATCAATCACAACACTTTACGAACTACGGAGCTATACGTTGAAAGACCAGCATGGCACGGCATTTAAGGAACTTTGCTGGTGTACTCTTTTTTGCCGCCCGGCATAACGGTCCGAGAGCAGACGAGCTCCTGGCGACGACAGAGGATCGAAATGAGAATTCCAAGACTACAGAGCTCTTGGACCAGGAGAAGAACTCAGAAACTCTGAGGTAGTCAAGTTTCTCACGTCGGTAGTCTGTACGAGGAATCCATGACGCCGACCCCGATCAAGATAGGTGGACAATCTATGCTCTCTAGTCTTTCTCTCCTGTCTACGATACGACGTCAGCTTATCTCAAACCAAAAGAAACTCAGAACAATCAAAGAGGACGGAAACGCACGGGTACACATGTCATAATGATTGATAAGCCATCAGCACTGCTTTACGTACCAAATGAAGCCCGCACACCTGTCCCAGGTAACCACAGGACGATAATCAAATTTGCGCATCGAGACAACACTATACAGCCATAAAAAACTACGCATAGGGGATGCTAGATACATATGCTACTCAGATGATGTGTGACCCTAGCTCGCCTAGTCAGCGGTATTTACCACCTTACTCCTTTTGGGCTTTGTACGATTGATCGATCGTGATAGAACTAGCATGTATCGGGCACTATCGGGGATTTTCAGATGCACCTAGTTCGGATATTGTGGGGGCATCCACTCTTAAGGCTGAAACACATGTCAGCGGTGCAAATTGACACTTCGCAAACAGAGCGCACCCTTGGTGTTAGCCGCGTTCCCCCTATGTATCGAGCCCAAAGTGGACCTTTTCCCATGTTTGGTTGCTCCTGTTGTCAGTATTATAATTTTTTAGTCATGCCCGGTTATTCTCGTATGATGTCAACGGTAAGGTGGTCAGGAGGGGCCAGGCTGCGATAGGCTCGGCAACGGCAGTCCCTCGTAGACATAACACGGCCAGAGGTATGCTGCAGTACAAATATACTTGGTCAGCAGTGGCAGTAATCAGGATTCCCATTCGATATAAAGGGCACGTCACACAGTTGAGTGCTAAATCGCGTGCCGATATGTCGCAACTACTCGAGGATACGATGCCAGCGTTCGTCCTACGTGCATAAAAGATATTGCTCTCAGGATATGGTTCAAGCTGAACTGTTTAGGGGGAAAAAAATTGTATTCTATAAAGGCGTCTTCGAAAGTAACTACTATTTAGTCTGAATTTCCCAAAGAGGATAATACTGGACTGAAGAATCATAAAAGATAATCTATATAAGGTGCAAAAAAAGGAGAGGAACGTTTTGCGTTCCGCGGGAATCGAACCCGGTCCTTTACGCCCTGCGTCTGCTTTGACAGACCAGCTACAGACCTACAGCGCGCCCTGCTTTCGCTCCCGGATATTTGTTTGCGATATTTCCACGGGTCGCCGTCGCAGGCCAATCGACATCGTTTCTGACGGGTTTAGGCCGGTAGCAGTTCCATAAGGCGGCCCTACGCTCTCACCACTACGCCAACTCCGACTGGTGAAAGCATAAGCCCTTTTTTTGATTTATCAGGTCCGCCCTGAGCCGAAGTATCGTTGCCCTTGCCAGCATTCCTGATTTGGACTCCTTCGTACCTAAAGCACCTCGCACTTTGAGCCCTGCCCACCGGGCGACTGTTGTGAGCCCCCTTCCGCATCGGGAAAATAGACTTTCACTTGTTTATTCTGACAGCTTAAGGTGCTATAGGATCGTTACACCGTCGTAGGATTGAATATATTCTTTACGGAATTAGCTATAGAGTGATTCTTACAGAGTGAGACAACAATTTTCGCTCCATACCTCTAGATCCTACTACCCCTTACGTCTATGTTGCTTCGGCCGTGCTAACCTATAAAGTTCCACCTTTGTTGCAAAATATCTACTAGATTAACGGGAGATGCTTCCCTAAACCTGAGTTCAGTTCTCGTAATTACGCAGTTATCGTATTAATAAGAGAGAATAGCATAGCTAAAGTGTCTACAGTGCACTTTCTTTTTGGAAAAAAGGAAGGAGGGGGCCTTGCCATCAGCATCTCCCAAGGCTTCCTTCTTCATTTTGAACCTAAAATTGGTTCACTTACACAAGGTTGTCGCACCCGTGGCGTGCTATGTAACGGCGCCGCGAACATCAATCTACCACCTTTCCACCTCGCATTCCACAAATATCTCGACTTCTAACAGTTGAATAAGCGCTATTATTCCAGAAGACGGCCGAACATCAAACAGCTATACGGCTCAAAATGGCGTCAGGCGCCGGAAAACGCTTCGGTGCGTCCGATGAGTCCCATAATCCTCCAATAACGCCGACACACCCCGAGAATCCCGTCGCGAATCAACAGCTCGGCGAGCTCGAACAAGAATTATACAGGATGCTCTCTCTTCACAGTGTTACGTCTACCTCTTCATCCGCCAAAGGACAAGCAGCTGCACCGCCGGAGGACAGGCAATCTTACAAAAAGATTGGCGCTGGAGCGTGTGGCGCCGTCTTTGCTCAAGAGGGCAAATCCTTTGCCTTGAAGCTCGCCAAGTCCACTGATTCGGATTTGTGGAACGACTATCTGATGCATCTCCTCATCTTCGAGAAGATCAAGCGTCGCGAAATCGAGATCAAAGTACCGGAGTGCTACTTCTTTGTACCAAAAGAGGACCCGGAATACTTTCAGGTGCATCAAACCTTGTGTGAGGCTGCACAAGATGTCTGCCATGTTCCCACCGACATCCTCGTCACTGAGAGAATCATACCATTTCCAGAAGTCACGAGAAAGCTTCTAATCGAGAAGTACTGTGCCGGGCGTATCAAGCAGAGGGCATTAACTGATCCCGCAAACAAAGACTGTCTTGTGAGAGTCTACCTCGGGTCTCTGCAGGGGAAGAGCGGAGGAATGTTCTTTTCCCTCAGAAATTTCAAGTTGCATCTTAACCAGATGGTGGAATTGCAACTAGATGTGGAGGGGATGGCATCACAGATGGGAAAGTCACTGGCTGTTATGCACTGGGCCGCCAGGACGGATGCCCGAGACGTGGAATTTGCCTTAGGAAGTTTAACCGAGAAGTCTATCACGGATTATGACGAGGTTCTTAAGATGAAGCCTCGTACTTTCACGGGTCCGGAATCACGACGAAATGAAGACTTTTTCCACAGAAAGATCGAGCTGTGGCTACTGGATTTCAACCAAGTCCGGACTATCACGTTGGACAAAGCGGGCGTTGCCCAAGTCGTCGAAGCCATGACGATCAATGACCCCTACTTTCCCAAACCGCTTCAAGACAACCCGGTTGCGAGAAGAGTTTGGAATAGGTTTGCCGCGAGTTATCTCGAAGTTGCGGCCGTTGTTCTGAAGGAACAAGACCCAACAGTCCAGGAATTGCCGCGAACCGTTCTTCAACGACTGGTCGAAGTACAGCAGAAGAAACAAGCGAAGGCATGAATCGAGAAGGCGGAATTGGTGTAGATCTTAATTATTGCGTGATCGACTGGTCGGACTACAGCCCAAGAAATAGGGGGAAGACATAAATCGAGAGCGAGGATTCGGTGCAGATCTTAATTATTGGGTTATCGCTTCTTCTACTTACGTCCTGACGACTTGAAAGGCCTCTGGACTTACTGTATTAATATACAAATTATGTGCCTTTTAAAGCGTCCTCACTTGGCCGACGTAGCTCCTTGGATTCAGTTGATGACATCGAAAAATGGTCCCTTGTTAGTGAAGTTGATGTAATCCACCCGGAATACCTCTGGGGCACAGGTAATAGGACCACGTTTCACGATATGACATCACGAGATAAATTCGGTTTGCATCGGGGGAAGTCGTCTATTCAGTCACTGGGTAGCGAGCCAGAACGGCAACTTCCCATCAATGCGTCTTGAACGGTTACACCCGCATGATCGAGACGATGGTAATTTACGGCGAAACCTTAGGTTGCTGATCAATGACCGCCAGCCCCCAAGGATTCTGTCTCCTCAGAGGCAATGAATTCGTTGTGAATATTCATCGTCTGTCCTAGGCCACCGAGCCTAAGGTTTAAGACTAGTCTCCTATCGCTATTCCCGTCACCTGTTTTTGCCGCTGGTACATGCACAACCGATTTGTCCAGTCATGAAACTCCAGTGTCAATGCTGCAATGCGAACGAATGCCCCAATCCGAAACACCTTCTATAAAATCTCGTAAGGCGGAGGAGGCTCATCATGAGCTTTCGCTGCTGCCTCCGCTGCCGCCTCCGCTGCTTTGTCGCTCTGGCGGATCTCTAGTTTCATTCCGGGATCAACACCCTCAATTGTCTGCATCTCGGCGTCGTCACTGACAATGACGTTGGTATCCGGTTTGCGGCGCTGCGGCACCTCCACCAGGTCATGCTTCAGCTCGTCTCGAACATATGCGACATAGTAAGGATCACCGCTGTCGTTCAGCTCCTCGAGAACTGCCTGCGAATCTCGTACGTCCTCGGTGACCATGCTATCGTTGAACTTGATCCATACGTTCCTCTTAAAGTCCCGTATCCACACCTGAATCCGAAGTTAGCAATCGCTCGATGCCACATGAGCGGGACTGATATTCAATGAATGAGTATAACCGAGACGGCTGGGAGCCGTGACGGAGAGCGAAGGGGAAAGCGGTGGTATCCTGAAGCGTCCGGGAAAGGTTGGCTTACCCAATAATGTCCGGCTGACATTCCCCCGCCGTGACAAATGACGGCATGCAAACTGTACTTTTCTCTTTGCATTGATTCGAAGTTGGTTTCTACTTCTTTACGCAGTGTGTTGAGCTCCGCAGAGCTCGTTTCGCTCATGTTTTGGAGACTCTCCTCCAGTTCGTCTATAGCACCAACCAAGTCAGTGTTGGTACGACGTGCTGATCTGGGAGACACCCTTTTCGGGGGCGGCAAATTGGTAGAATCCCTGGGAGCCTTGCGCTTGGACGGCAAATCACGCATGAGAGTGTCGTCGAGTTTAATTGCGTAGATGTCATCGTTAGCGGGCTCGCTGCCCCAAGCGTCGCCAAAGAAATCGGTGGTTTGCCAATCATCGGCCGCGTCTTTACGAAAGACGTTCTCTAGACCCTTCGCGCTTCTAGTATTCAGTTCGTCGAGGCGCTCCTTGATCGCCCACACCCGCCTGCGGATGCTCCAGAGCGGCGATCCCTTCTCAGCTTCCATGTACCGATCCATGTACAGAATCTCGGGGATCACCACCGGGTTTCTGTTCTTGACGCCAGACGCATCGGAGCGTTGGATGCAGATGTGAAGAATCGGCGGCAACGATCTGATGGTAGAGTAACGGGCTAGACTTCCATCTAAGAGTAGCTCGTATGTAAAATACCGGTCGAGTGCCGCGTACAATGACACCTTGACTTTGTTCTCCTTGTCGGGATGTGGGAACGCGGTGATCCATCGCTCGGGGATGGTTTCTTCATTGAGGATATCTTCCGCGGCGGCTGTTCCAGGGTCTAGCTGGCTCGAATTGTCAGCTCTGGCCTTCGCCGTGGAGTTCACTATCATCGTGAAAAAAGTCTCCGTGATCTTGTCGGCCTGCAAATCGGGCTTCCCAGGCATAGGGCCATCCGAACGGATTGCGCGCATTAGGTGCTCCAGGATGTTACCGATAATCTCCTCGACATCTTGCTGCGCAGTGCCTGCTCTATCGGACTCCTCAAGGCGCTGAGACACCAGGGCTATCTTCTCTTCTAAGGTGGTAGGGGCTTTGACATCTTCCATCTGGATATCATCTTTAGGTTGAGGAGGTGCTTGCGGGCTCGATTCTTTGGCCGCAATCTGCTCGTCCTCATTTTCATTGAGAAGAACAACGTACTCGGTCGGGGTGCCTTTGGCCTCCTCCTCCACTAGAGTTCGGGAGCTGCGGGAACTAGCCGTCTCGAGCTGGTCGGTGGCAGGTTCAACACTGACCTTTACCATATCGGTATCTTCTTTTGGCGGTAGCGGCGGCGCCGGTGAAGGGCGCGCCGGTAGCGGCGGGGGTTTGCGCTCACTCAATATCTCCTTGGCCGACGACAGAGCCGTGTTGGCAAGTTTCTGTGAGGGTTGAGCCGCAGCATCCGTGGTGGACTGCAGCTGGTTGAAGAGCTCGCCAAGCATCTCGACGACTGTCATGAGTCAGCGGTATAAACGGTAATTGCGAATATTGAGATGCCTACACTGGCGAGCCACGATCGCCTCCTCCAAATTGACGCTGTTACCGCTGCCCCCTGTGCGACGCTTACTAATAGCATCTTCATCGAGCTCTAGCTTGACCTGGTCGAAGTTGTTTATAAGATCGCGGACAGTCTTGACGTTGTAGAAGTACTGAAGAAGGCTGTTCAAATAGCACGTATTTCCAATGTTCCTTAAGCCGGGAGGTACATTTGCATATTCAGTCGGTTCTCGCGCCTCAGGCAGCTGTGAGACAACCAGGAGATTTTGCGTGGGGACGCTGCCGGTTTCCCTGAAGAACGTCGCCAGCTCCTGCAATTTCGTTGCTTCTTCTGGCTTCTCCTGCTGGAGCTTAAGCTCAGAGAGCACCTCAAGAGCCTCGGCGACCTGCTCACGGTCTGCCTTCTCATCCTGATAAGAGGTCAATATACGTTGGTGAGTTATGAAAGGAAACAAAAGGCTTCGTGGAGCACTCACAAGATTCATAACAAAATCTCGGATCAAATCTGCGGGATACACCGCGTCCACACCAAGAAGCCCGGTCGCCGACTTGATGCTCATCTTTCTCCCTTTCGTCCCAGCACCGGCTGGTAAGGGAGTTGGCTCACCCTGGGGGTAGAGCAACCCCTCCATGTCCACATTGAGGTGATGCCCAATAAACTTGAGGTGCTTCTCGGCCAGAGCCTTTTTCGGGTCATCCTGTGCTATGCTGCAATACTTGCTCACAAAGAAGTCAGCCGAAGTTTGCTCTGATTCAGACGTGGCGCCGAAGAATTCGAGCGCCTCTCGCAAGTCTTCGTCGATGAGGTTGGTAGACTCAAATTGCGACTGGTACATGACGATCTCGGATTGTGCATCATCACTGCGCTCCTGAATACATCTGAGGGCCGCCGCAAGATATGCTTCTCGGTTCTTCGGGCGCATATCGGACAAAAACTTCGCGGCCCATGAGAAGTACCTGGGTGGGTAATCACTAAGGCAACCTAGTAATGCCAGGTCGTCTTCCGAAATGGATTGCCCAGGCTTCAAACTTGCGTATTCACCCCCAAAGGCATTCAATAAGAGCTTCCATGCCGGTAATGTTTCTTTGCCGGGAAGTAGAAGGGCGATCTCGGCCCTGGCGTCCTCCACCTGTGCCCTTAGTGTGCCTACAGGAGTCGGGTTCCTCTGCGGCTCAGGCCGACACATAAGCCAAAATTGATCTTCCGATTCATCGTCCGTCCCTTCTGTGAATCCAAGGCTTCGAAGGAGAGGGTCAAAATCTGTGTGGAAAGAGACCCTGAACCTCTTGTTCCTCTTCTTGATTCTTCTAGCGGGGGCATCGGGTGGATCGTTGAGGGCATCGTACAAGTACTTAAGCAGTATCTCAGCGGTTCCCGACCCGTAATCATCACCGACGTCCGAATATCTTTCCGGGTCTTCGCTTCGTGCTTCCCTTAAGTTGAGCCGCACCCTTCGGTTATCCTCGAACATGTCCACCTCGCGACGGCTAAGTTTGGGGGCAAAAACAGTGATCTCGAGCCAGAAGTCGCAGCCCCGCGCCCCACAGATGAACCGGGCAAATCCCTCGGGCTTGTTGTACTTAGTGCGCTCCGGTCTCAGGTCATCCTTAGACTTGGTCTGAGACAGGATAAGCATGTGCGTTGGGTGTCCTAGATTATAAGGGAGGCCATGCTTGGCATCGCTTTTGATATGGAAATGGAAATGACACTTCGCGCAGACCGTGGATATGAAGATTATATGATTGTCCTCGAAGGTCTGCGTCGGGGTCAGGAGCAACTCATGGTTGCCACATCGACTCCTGTCGGGGAGCTCCGGTAGCTTTCCCTGGATGAACTGGTTGAGAGCTCGCGGCGAGGTATAGGCTACTTCCAGTGAGCTTCTCATAATAAACGTCGATAAAGCGCAAAGCGCAAACCGAAATAGAACTTACGGCGCGGATGATCCTGTTGTCGAAAGGCCCGACAAGCTTCGGCACGCTCTTGTCCCAGACGATCTATTTCTTCCAGGTCCGCTAAACCGATTATGCGAGAACCCATGGTTGCCTATGTTGCAATACGCGGCTTAATGAGATTACAACATGGGGTAGAGATCGTGACAGCTGTTTGGTCACGAAATCGACAAAGTGAAAGTACCTATGCTAACAAGGGCTGTCAGCATAAGAGTCATCTAGAAGGATCCAACGAGAAACTTATGCGGTCTCGTACGTATGAAGCATCCAACATGCTGACGAGACGCCCTGACGCCCCTGCCAAATAACTGGTCCAGGGACGGTGGGGAGGGGGGAGAATAACGTCCTCGACACCACCTTCATCGGCTTACTGTAGGGCTCTCCAAAAGAAACGTATAGTGGCTTGCGACGAGAGAGCGTTCCCTAACATGAGATAGGGCGCCAGTGCTTGCATCGAGCCTCCTGTGCCATGCTATCTGGTGGTATGGAAACCCGCTTGAGAAGAACCTCAAATGTACGGCGGAGTTAAATACATTCCCATATGTCAAACAACGACGGCAACATTCACAGGCCACGAGAACGGGGCGCTACTTGATTCGGAGCGGATGATAAGTATGAGAAAGCATGGCATAACAACTAGATGAATTGCATTCAGTGTTTTGATGTGGCGACCTGTCGGGACTCTTCACTTGAAGCATCTCGATCAAGATTGGGCGGTTCAAGACTCCAGAAACCGACCCCGGCTGCATGCAAGGCTGACAAATGAGAGAATGGAGAAATCGTCCCACCTTCAGGAGACTTCCATCGCCTGCTATAAGGCAGCACAGGGCAAGGACGCCAACAGCGTGGAAATATGTCTGTCGACCAAACGGGTCGGTAGGTCGTGTCGTCCACGTTGGGGGTATCGTAAAGCGCCAACCGGACAAGAAACCAAGCGCGCCGACGGAGCTAATTAATAACCTGAAAAAATTGATGCGCAAAGAGCACAAGGAGGGGGAGGGGCAACAGATCTGACGATGAATGGGGGAATGAAAAGACTACCTTACCTAATAGGCAGTATGTTTTGGGAAAAGAAGACTTCTTTGAATGCTTTCACGAAAAAATGGCGAACCGTAACAGGTAGTCGACCACACGTGCTTGTCACGTATTCCCGTGACACTCTGTCATTGATGGCTTTCGAGTTGATCATTTGGTGCAAGGCTGATTGATGGCGATCCGTCCGATGAGCTCAGCAGTAACACAAGTTGGGGGCGCAAACGTAGGCAAACAGTACGTACCTGCCCTGACGTAACTCCAGTCGATGCTGTTCTGTCATCAGCGCGGTACGTCCGGAGACGGCGCTCTCATACTATGTACAGTGTACTCCCTCCGTACTGGGTACTCATTGTACGTACTTTTCACAGCATTTTTAGCCCAGACGGCCCTTTAGTTTTCCCGCCCGTCCCCCCCCGTAAGCAGAGGCGGGGGCTGCAGCACCTGGGCAGCACTATGTAGACCCCGCCTAAGATAGAGGCTGTCGGTAGATCCTCGGCAATTTCTGCAAAACCCACATGCCATCCTTCCCCCCCGCCCCCAACCCCAAAATAGACTAGCGTCACTTCAGTGCTCTACTCATTGACTTCACACCAAATCCTGATCCGATTCCTCCTTGAGCATCCGCTCCGACTGCAAAGCTATTATCTATTCCCCGAATCGCCCAATTGCGACCGTCTCCTTCGGCCCCAAGATGGCGAATCCACGTCCCATCACTGTCCAGCCGGAGGAGCCTCACTTCCACCAAAAGAATGCCATCAAGTCCGGTGTTCGGGGTGGTTTGGCCGGCGCTACGGCTGGTCTCTTCGCAGCTGCCATTCAGAACTCCCTCGCTAAGCGGAACATCGGATCATGGGCTGTCCTTACCAAACACGGCAACACCATCGCGACTTATGGTGCGACTGACTCCCGAACAAAGGAGGCTGCATTCGGTGGATGAGGTTGGCTGACGCGCTTGTAGCCGTAATGGGAACCACTTTCAAATTCACCACCGACGCCGCAGCCAATCTGCGCGAAAAGGACGACACCCTTAACACCACGATCGGAGCCTTCTTTGCGGGAGCTACGCTGGGCTTGAGAGGTATGGCGAGGCATTTAAGCCGCGCTCAAATCGAATATGCGAGTTAGAGGAGTAGCTGACGTGGAGTGACTAGCCGGCCGCATCCCGCGTATCCTAGGTTTCGGCGCTCTTTTCTCGGTAGTATTCACGGCTTTCGAGTACACCGGCGGCAGTCTGCGTGGAGGTGAAAACAGAGCCAATAATCTGGACGAGTATGAGCGGAAAGAGTTTATGCGGTTGAATCGCAGACGGCCTATGGAAGAGACGGTGGCAGAGCTTGGTGAGGGTAGAGGTAAGATTTGAAGGATGGCATCCACGTCACCGTCAACAACACGTCGGTTTGTAATCGAAGGCTGACACGTGTTTACACCACAGGAATTCGACCTCCCGGCTACGAGGAGCGAAGACGAGAGCGGCTCAAGGAGAAATTCGGCGTTGAGATTAATCCCGTAAAAGCAACGGCGGATTAAAAATAGATTATCAAACTCGGCATGAACGCCTAGTCTTGGCTTGTACATACAGAATCGGATTTCCCTTTGGTACGATGACCCCATGGTCAGTGTCAATGCTGGTGAGCTTTAGTCGCCGCAATAACCCCCTTATGCCGAGTAAGTTTTTGCACTTTAAGCCCTGCCGCATCTTCACTCTCTCCTATGATGAATTTCTCTTTAGAGGCTGTTTATGACTCTTATGAGCATGATTAAGCTTATCACCATTGTTCTATCTACACTGACCCAATACCTCTTTCGTCAAATTCTCTGGCTTGGACTGGATTAGGCAATTGCTAATGTCTGCCTATTTTCAGATTATAGTGATTATGTACCATACACCCCACGGAATCCCTGAAACACATCAGGGCATCGCTTGAGTTGTAGGATGGCTAATTCGCTAGCAACTTCTCCCTGATTCGCGCCACCAGGTCTTCGTCGTTGTCCTGCTGTTTCTGCCGCAAGGACACGGTCGAGATGCTAATTGTCTTGTCCCTGGTTTTGGCACCCTGCATTATCTGCAGATCTGACTTGGGGATGCCCAGCGTCTACTCTCGCCCGTTAGCCGGGGAGGGCACCACAACAGCGGTCTTGGTCTCGGTCAGGGGAGTACTAACCTCGCTCAATATCTCCACCACCGCTTTGTTTGCCTTGCCATCCTGTGCCTGGGCAGACACGCACAGCTCGACGGCTTCGTCGGTGACTTCTGTAATTCCCTCGCGGACCTTGCTAGCTCCTGGGCGCACATGGCACCGTAGAAGCAGCATCTCGGAGGAGGATTTCCTGACCAGGTCGATGGCCTTGCGTGAGGCCATGTTGCCGCGGCTGGATGATATGCCCCGGCTTCGTGCCCGATGAATTCCTGTGGACCCCAACGTTTAGTTGTCAGAGTCGGGCTTCGGTTCCACACGAGCAGCTATTACTAACATATAAATGTGCGAAGAGGTCGCAGGTGAGATGAAATACACACCAGAGCGACCTAGGTAGCTTCTCCCCGGAAACAGTCTTGGTAGTCCAGTATCGTGTTCAAAACCTGTTTAATGCAAGTTATATACGATATTTACGTCCCTAATAGATACGGTCGCCCAACCATCGGATAAAATACGCATAATAATGAATCAGTCGATGCCTTCCACACAGTGATCTTGAGTGGAGGAAGCTCTTCCTATAGTGATGAACTCGGCCCGTATGATGTATGTACCATGCCAAGTACATAGCTGCTAATACCACCTACTGGGTACATACAGCCCAGCCCCTGCCCAACTACTGTAGCCGCTTATCAACAGTACTAAGTACAAGTACAAGTACATAGGTACCTGGCTTGCCCAGAATTTCATATGGCAGTTGGCGATTGATGCATGCAATTAATTCAGCCCGAAAAGTGGCAAGCACGACGACGGAGCGCGACCCAATTCAAAACTTCCAATCCCGCGGGATACTCTCTCCCTCATACCATTCATCTATCCAGGCCAGGTAATCTGTCTAGAGATAGGAAGAAGGAAAGAGAGAAAGAAAGAAAGCAAGGAAGACCGCGATATGCTGACTTAAATTTCTTTTTATTCTGTCCCCCCTTGTATGCTCCTGACTGCTCGTCGCATTCCCTCGACTCTGCGCGCTCTACCCCTACTACCAGTCCGGACCATGGCGTCAGGCTTCCCCCTCCACAACAGCTTTACAAATGGCAGCCGGAAGGAAAATGGGAATACGCACGGCATCAGTCATCGCACATTAACCGCCTTGGGCAGGTGGTCCATCTTGAGCAAGCGGCTTCCCGCTGTCGACGCCATTAATACCATACATGTCTATGACTTTGACAACACCTGTGCGCTCCCATCCCGCTCCTACTGCTTCACCGCCGTGTGTCAACCGTATGCTGATTATTTCAGTGTTCCAGACTCCCCTTCCGAACCCGAAACTGTGGAACACCTACACTCTCGGCCAGCTAGGAAGTCCCGAAATATTCGTCAACGGCGGGTGGTGGCACGATTCGCGAATACTAGCCGCCACCGGCGATGGAGTCGAGCGAGAAGAGCCCCGGGCCTGGGAAGGGTGGTGGAATGAGAAGATTGTGGAGCTCGTGCGACTTAGCATGAAGCAGCGAGATGCACTCTGTGTTCTCTTGACCGGACGCTCCGAATCCGGCTTCTCCGACCTGATCAGGCGTATCGTGACGAGCAAGGGCCTCGAATTCGACCTGATCGGGTTGAAGCCCGCCGTCGGCCCCAACAGCGAGCGCTTCCGGAACACCATGGAATTCAAGCAGGTCTTCCTCGCCGCCATAATAGAGACGTATAAGCAGGCCACCGAGATACGCGTCTACGAAGACCGCCCGAAACACACCGCCGGCTTCCGCACCTTCTTCTCCGAATACAATCAGCGACAGCAAAGCCTAGGATCTCGGGCTTCGCGTGGACCAATAGCCGCCGAGGTTATCCAGGTGGCCGAAATCTCGACGAACCTTGACCCCGTCGTCGAGGTTGCCGAAGTCCAGCATCTCGTCAACAGCCATAACGCTATCGTTAGCCAGCGGTCGCACGGAGGTCGCCGGGACCGTCTGATGATAAAGAAGACGGTCTTCTTTACCAGTTATATGATAGAACCAGAGGACACGAAGAGGCTGCTGGGGCTAGTGTCCATCCCGAACAGCTTACCAGATGCCGAACTCAAGCTTCACGCAAACCAGATCATGATATGTCCACGACCGTGTCCGAAGAGCGTCCTAGACGAGGTGGGTGGTATGAACGCCAAGATGCAGTGGAGAGTGACCGCTACGGGCTGTTTCGAGAATAGCATCTGGGCAGCGCGTGTGGAACCAGTCCCGGCTAACGCCAAATACCACATCGAAAATCCGATCCCGTTTGTCATCTTAGCAATAAGAAGAGGGGCGCGTCCGACAGATGCGGCCAGGATCCAAGATTGGGAGCCCGTACCCCCTGAGAAGTCGTTCATCCTTGACACGACAGTTGGTGAGAAGGTCATGCTCCGTATCGAACCCGAGGACTGGAACGAAGACGGCCACGACAACTTGGTCGCCAGTAGACACTCGAAGCGGAAGCACGCAGCCGATGATGGTGGGCGATCGCGCAACTTCGGGCACGGGCACAACGCACGAGGGAACTACCACGGCCGCGGGCCCGGCAATCATGGCAGAGGTGGCTTTAGGGGAAACCACACGCCCAACAGGGGTTACCGCACGGGGCAGCGGGGTGGTGGCCACTTCAAGGGAGGCGGCCGAGGCGGCAAGGGTTACCGGTCTCTGGACGACGTGGCGGCGCGCGACGGCCAGGACTCCTACGGATCTAACGCTTCCGTCTCTTATGATGACAATTTCCCGGCCCTAGATAAGGGCCTCCAGCAGATAGGGAAGCCGCCGCAATACGGTATGCCCCAGCAGCCGCAGGGAGGCTCGTGGCAGGGCCCGGGCGCCGGTAACCAGGCGAGACACACCGGTTTTGGCGGCGGCGGTCCCGACTTTCAGAATTTGTATTGATCCAATCGGTTTTTGGTCGTTTCGTAGGATCTCGTCGGTAGGCGAATGCAAATGTAATGCTCTCGGTGGTTCCAGGAGGGCGGCGTTATACTGGACAGATAATCCAGCCTCACGCGTCCCGCCTGGCCGGATGCTTTCCAGTCCCCGTAGGAGCGGTCGATGGTTCCTGGACGGGGACTCGAATATCGCGATCGCAGTACACATATCTTTGCATATCTATGCCCGCCGAAACGGGGTGAGGCGCTGTGTACTATTTCTATGCGCACTCTGGCTTGCTTTCACATCCAACTCTGAACCAGAGATAAAGTAGGTTAGGCCAGGGCCGGGAAAGATATTCGAAAAGCAGCTAATAAAACACGGCCCGAGGACAGCAGAGGACCAGATTGAGAGGACGGAAAGAACGTCCTTTGGAAAGTAATGTTTCTTTGCGGGTTGGTAGACTCTTCGGGGGGCGTAATCATAGCCCTATTCGCATGTCCCCTTAATTCGAACATCTCGATGCGCCTCCCTGGCTAGCTAGAGGTAGGCGTTATTTTTATGACTTAAATCAGGCTAGGGGGGTTCGTAGCGCGGGAGCCAGATTGCAAGCAAGGCAAGGCAGGTTTGGCCGTCCTGTCACCTAGGAAAATATCCAAACAATGGAGAGAGCGATATATTGCATGATATGGATACTCCTTGAAATCCGTCATCCAGAATTCGAATTCGAATTCGATGATTACCTATGCTATGGACACGCCATTTGCACGTGAACTCCGAACTCCGCCCATGCCTTCTTGACTTCTTGCCTTGCTCTCATTAACACAGGTGAACGCCGCACAACGACCCTTGACCTCAACACACGGCTCCGGCTTCCCACCAATCAACTTTTCACCGTTGGACGGATAGACGGCCGGAAGGCATTACGTAGAAACCTCCCCTATTCCCGTTTCGATCCCCCCCCACCGCGGTAGTTGGTTCCAAAAGCCCCCCGTCGCCCAACGCAATCCGGATCCGAACTCGCTTCCGGTTTCGGACGTTAGGTAGGTAGGTGGGTAAGTCGGGCCGTTAGAACTCCACGCCCTCGCCGCCGCCGCCCTCCTCCCTCTCCCGCTTGACCCTGACGGACTCCCCGCGCTCGTCGCGCATGAGGCCGAGCACGAAGCCGCGGAAGTACTCGATGTGGGGGCGCAGGCTCGTCTTCTCCCAGTCCTGGAGGCTCCTCCTGCGCGGCCCCTCCCCCTCGGCCCCCTCCTCCCGCTTGACGCCGTCCCCGTCCCCGCCCCCCTCGTCGTCGTCGCGCCAGGCGTCGATCTCCTGGACGAGCTGCTGCACGGTGGGGACGGCGAGGGGGTCGAAGCGCTCGAGGGCGCCCGGGGTGCGCGTGTCGATGGGGACGCAGACGCGGCCGGTGCCCGGGTGCACGACGAAGGGGCTCTTGAGCAGGTGGTTGAGCTTCTTGGAGACCTCGATGTCGAGGCGCGGGTAGGCGTACTCGAGGACGACGTCCTGCTTGGCCTCGAGCAGCGCGCGGCCGTCGAGCTGCCGCCCGCCGCCGCCCGCGCGCGCCACCGCGTCGATGTCGGCCCACTTGCTCTCGCTGGGCCGGTCGGGCGACGACTCCCACTTGGACCGCAGCGCCGCGTTGAGCGCCCCGTCGGGCAGCAGCGACAGCAGGTGCTCGGCGCGCTCGGCCGTCCGCCACGGGTCCTGCGTCTCGAGCACCGTCGCCTGGAAGTGCGGCGCCAGCAGGTCGAGGCTGCGGCTCAGGTGCGGGTGCAGGGGGCGGCGGGCGCTGACGCGCTTGCCGGCCTGCGCGCCGCCGCGCACCACGTCGAGGTACCCCGCTATGGCGCGGCGCTTCTGGTCGTCGAGGGACCGCGCCCTGCGGTCGCACACCCAGGCGTGGGCGCCGCGGCGGCCCGAGTACACCCACAGCACGTGGCGGAAGCCGAAGTCGTCGCGCAGAGCCGCGTCCACCACCTGGATGGCCATGGTGATGAAGGCCCAGCACCGCCCGCAGATGTTGGCCTTGTCGCAGCACGTGCGCACGTCGTCGTAGTCCGTCAGGTCGATGTCGAAGCACAGCTCCTTGGACACGGGCCGGAACGCGCTCGAGTTCCGCAGCGTCTTGCGGTCCCGCGGGTTCGTGCTGTACACCGGCCCGATCTCGAACCGCGTAGGCATGTGTCGGAGGACGTCTTTCCGGAGTCTGTCGCGGGCGGTCTCTGGTTAGCATCGTGGGCTTCCCGGCTATGCGTGACGGGATCATAGACGAAGGAGGGACAGGGCAAGATGGAGAGCTGGATTGCCATACAGGTCGGCAGTGGGATATGATTGGTAACGCCAGTATTGATCGTTGGGCATGGTGAAGGCGAACTCGCGGTGTCCGAAATCGTTCGTGGGCGTCGGGCTGTGGTTCAGCCACTGGAAGAGGTAACGCCACGGGAAGAGCCGCTGGTAGAACATGCGCATTAATTCGGGGTCTGACGATTTCAGCGACAACCCGCCGATCCTGGAGTCCCTGTTAGAACACGATACCGTAGTCGCGGTTTGCGTTGGACGGCGCTGCGAGATGGAGGGACATACGCCGGTGAGGACGGGGCTATGGGTGAACTTGGAAGCTTATTGTCCTCGACTCGAGAGCTGGGGAACTCCTCGTCCGAGTCGACGTCTGCGAACAAGTCTTCTAGTTTTACTTCCTGCTTGTCTTCCGGCTCCACGGCTGCTGGTAGTGCGTCCGGTTCGGCCATCGTGATATCTTTCTCCTCGTCCGTATTCTGGCTATCGCCACTCTGGGTATTCGTGGTTGGAGTGTCGGCCATGGTCTGCTCGGCGGGATTGAGAGGGCTTTCGGAGTCGGGCGTCACAGAATGCGGCATTCTTGTCGAGGTGTTGTAGTAATGATAAAAAGGAGCAGAGAATGGAAGAAAGAAAGAAACTGGTGGTTATCTGGTGAGACCCCGGCCGTCTTGTGTCATTGGGGAGTCGATGTGATGATAATGGTGGGTGGAGGGGCTCTACAGTATTACTTCGCACGTAAATTGTTTAATTGAAAGCGACGCGTCTTGACGCGTTTATTCGATACATCCGCCATTACATAAAACTGCGCACCTCGTGGATATATGCAATGCCCGTTGTGTCGTACGCATAATTGCATACATACTGAACTTTCGAAGTTATATCAGTATTATCACGTTGGAATTATATAATTATTTGCGCAACGCTCAGTTATTATCTCATGCCTTCCGTAATAGTAATACTGTTATTCTGCTTCCTTATGTCTCCTCCTCACTCCCCAAATCCAGGGGTTTGCGGTGCCGTGTAGACTCTGTTCCACGAGGAATTCCCCGCCGACCACCGCATCACGGCGATTGGCACCATTCCAAGTTAACCGCGATATGAGATATCTGACAGCAACTTGGGGGCTCAATCTCCCAGGTGTGGCCTGACTTGGATATGCTCCCATCCAACTCCAGACCTGACCCGATGGTTTAATCAAACCCGCGGCTGCGTCCCAGATAGAACCTCTTCCCTTGGCCGCCACCGGTGATTATCGGAATCGTGACCCCCGTCCGGTCGTCAACACCCGGGCTTCAGAATTTCAATCATTCTGGTATAGTTATCGTCGGATGTAACTGTGTGGTCCTAGGATTATGTAGTAAATAACTTCGAGGTAGTCGCTTATAGGGCGTTATACCGCGCTATACCGCGTAGCTCGAGTTAACCCAGGTGGTTGGATAGTCGGGGGAAGGCCAGGTATTTCGAAGAATTTACATTGGCAAACCCTTATATGATCCGGTCTCTGCTAGTCCAAAACCAGATGACCTGTTCCATAATTCTTGATCCTGCAAACAGTCCAATGGGTTCTCGCCTTTCCTTCAGCTCTCGCTTAGGTGGGCAGGCAGCCCAAGCGCTGGGGGCGGGGCGAATCCTTCGCAATTTCACCAGTGCAACAGGCTATAGCACGGCCACATTACCGGTGACATCCAAATATAGCATCTGCGCCCTGGCCGGTTTAAGCAATTAACCTGTCTTGGAGTATACCGGTACTAGCACCTCTCGTAGGGCTAAATGAAAGATGAGAAGCTCAGGTGGTGCAACCCCACAAATTCCGTTGTCCCCCTTCAACGGCAGAACTCAGCCCTCCACGCGGCCTTCTCGGGACCCGCAACCCGGGTTGGCTTGCTCCTGGTGTCGTATACGTCTTTCATGGAATGCTGATGAAGGCAGCACTCTATGCCAAGGTATTCAGAGGCGACTATCTACGTGGCGGGCATAATGGGGTTGCAACTCCCCTGTGTAGATGAATCCAATCTGCCGCTAGATGATGACTATAGGGGACCCTATCATTAGTTTGCACCAGCGATGACTGTGTCCATGCATTCCTCTCGGGACCGAGAGAAGACGGGTTTCTCTATATATTGGATCGGTCCGTCCTCCGCTTAATCGTATTTTAGTACTCCGTACTCGATTCCGGCGTAAAAGAACCATCACATCTCCTGGAATTTTCACTGCAGTGGACGTAGAGCCTGACGCATCAGGGAACTTCTCAGATATTCAAAACGGTCACCATGCCATCTCTCAGTCGGCTTATCGGCCGTGGTTTGGCAGTATATGGCGCATTGTCATGCGCCTCCGCCGCCGTGACGGAGTCGAATACCACGGACAGCATCAAGGTCACCTACAGAGAGGTAAGTGAAATTGGCGCCATCCTCCCGCTTGCGCCCCCAAATTTATAATCCACGTCTCGCCGGAGCTCTTTTGACAGCCTTCTCTAGCCGGGCATCTGCGAAACGACCCCCGGCGTCAAATCGTACAGCGGCTACGTGACGCTCCCGTCCACCCCACGCCAACCGTACGCGCAGAAGGTGTTCTTCTGGTTCTTCGAGGCGCGCGACTCGCCCGAGGAGGCGCCCCTCAGCATCTGGCTGCAGGGCGGGCCCGGTGCGCCGTCCATCGACCAGGCGCTGGATGTGAACGGCCCCTGCCTCGTGCAGGCGGACTCCAACAGCACGGTGCCGAACCCCTGGTCGTGGAACAACCACGTCAACCTGCTCTACATCGACCAGCCGGTGCAGGCCGGGTTCAGCTACGACGAGGCGACGCCCGGGCTGGTCGACATGATCACCGGTGCGATCGCGGTCGGCGGCGGGTCTTCCGGTTCTTCGAATTACACGGTCCGAGAAGGCGTATTTGCGAGCCAGGACGCGACGAAGGCTCCCGCAACCACGGCATCGGCGGTAGAGGTTCTGTGGGAGTTCACACAGGCCTGGATGAAGGAGTACGCTGAGTTATCACGATTCCGAGTCAAGGGCGAACTGACGCGAGCACAGATTCCAGCAATACCGGCGTGACAAGATTAGCGTCTGGTCGCAATCCTAGTGAGTGATGAGACTCGAACAATAAAGCGTCAGTCTAACATTTGCATAGCGGTGGACACTACGGTCCGGCGCTCGCAAACCTCCTACACACGCGCTCGACCGCAAAAAAGAGATCAGCCAACGGGGTGACGCGGAGAGGCTGCCAGGGAGACGGTTATCTCGACATTGATGTGGACAGCGTCGGCATCATCAACGGATTCATCGATTTCGATATCCAAGGCCGGTACTTCCCTAGTTTTGCCATCAACAACACGTACGGCATCCAAGCATACGACCCGGTCGTGGCCGACTCGGCGTATGCCAACTACACCCGCCCCGGCGGCTGCAAGGAGCAGATCGACGCGTGTAGGGCCCTCACGCCGAACGGGTATCGTGACCAAGACGGGTCCGACGAGACCGTGACGCAGGTCTGCGGAGCAGCGTTCCAGTACTGTTGGACGAATGTCTACGCTGCATACGACGCGCTCTCGGGTGTTAGTTCTGAGAAACCGTGTGGGTCGAGACTTAGCTAACCTCATCCGCAGCGTGACTTCTTCGACATAGCTCACCTGATGCCTGTATCGTTCCCGACAAGCTATTCCGCTGGCTATCTCACCAAGAAGTGGGTGTTAGAGGCCCTTGGAGCGGAGGTGAACTACACGCAAAGTAGTACCCCGGTCGGAACGAGTAAGTATACTCGTACATGCTCCGTGTGTCTGTCCAGAGTTCCGCAGTCCTAACGCGTCTCCAGGTTTCATGATGACTGGCGACTTCGTGTATGGTGGGTTTCTAGAAGACATCGAGACTCTGCTTGATGACGGCGTCATGGTGGCTCTCATTCACGGCGATCGCGATTTCCGCTGCAATTGTAGGTTGTCAATGCCAAGTCCGGTCCCGTTCAGGGCGGCTGACTAGTTCAGGGGTTGCGGGAGAAGCCGTCAGCTTGGCCGCCGAATACGGGGAGAGCTCTGCATTCCGCGCGGCGGGCTACGAGAAGATCGCCACCAACGAAAGCTATGTCGGTGGTATGGTCAGGCAGAAGGGGAAGTTCTCCTTCTCGCGGGTGTTCCAAGCCGGTCATCAGGGTACGTCCTTCATCCGACCTAGATCATCATGGTCTTTCTTCTTCTGACGTGACCACTTCCGAATAGTCTCGAGCTACCAGCCCGAAACGGCGTACCAGATTTTCATGCGGACTGTCTTCGCGCAAGACGTCGCGACCGGAACCGTCTCTCTCGCCGACAACCCCGATTACGAGAGTCAAGGGCCTGCGTCCGTCTTCGGCATAAAGAACGAGCTGCCGTCGCAACCAGACCCGGTTTGTTACGTCCTCAGGACACCTCTCCATCTCTCGGTAAGCATTTTTCAAAACCCCCACCCCTGGCCCTCCCGTCCCCACGGGTACAACATCCATGTTGGAGTCTTTCAGGGGTCATGGCTCCCCAGATACGTCCTACAACCGCATTCTACGGACCAGATTAGTTGAAAGAGATGAGCAATTACTGACTCGGATGTCACAGTGCACCCCGGAGCAACTGGAAGCCTTGCAAGAGGGCACCGCGGTTGTGGAAGACGATGTGGTTGTCAGTCCTACCGCCGTCCGTCCCTGACGTGCGGTGGAACTCAAACAAAAGTGCTCGCATACCCAGGTGGAGGGGGTGTTTTGAAATGCGACAATTGTTCTTTTCGCTACGCAACTAATTTTTCTAAATATAATGTTTTTTCCAAAAGGGAGCTGTTGTCACGTTTTCAAAAACACCACCCACGGTAACAGATGAATTGGAGGGCTATTGGATATGGTCGTGTATAGTGCTCTTGTACTAACTGTGGCGTAAAAAGAAGGGATGCGCAAGCATAGACGCCTTACCTATATGTACATGTTGCACAGTATAGCGATGTTAGGCGCATTAGCTCATAGAACATTCTTCCTATAGATTGACACAGCCCGGTTGTAGACATTGCGAGCAACGACGTTGTAACGAACATACGTGTATTCACTATGCAACGCGTCTCCCTGCACCCGGTATCCCGCAGATCATTGGATGCAGCCTCACACCATCGTAGCCCCCGATTTTGGGGCTGCCTTGGCGCGTAATTAGGCAACCTTGGAGACTTCTTCTCCACTCCGAAATCTCAGCCCTACGATGTGATTGTTGCATTCTCCAAAGAGCAGCACCTCAATAACTTTCTGCCTAATCCGGTTTGGGGCTCGAGATTCTGAATCATTCCATACTCTTGATGCTTTTTCGTATTTCCTATCTATGCTATCAGCGATTTGACATCCTCAGCTTCCACTTTATTGCCAATATATATCTCTTGATGCCCGCTTACTCCCCCGGTTTCTTGTGGCCATATCTTGCACTTCTGCGATCAGCCTTCTTGCTCACCAGTTGACTTGACACGTTCTCAAAGCCGCGGGAAGATTTACCCCGTCAAAATAGGGGAAACCGCGACAATCTCACAATGCACGGTCTTTAATCTGCTACCACTACTATTAAACTCAACACTCCATTGGCACAGGTAGACTACCTCACAGGTAAGCCACTCTGATACCGAAGTCCGCCGGATATGAACTCACCGTATCTCAGCTCCTTCTAGATGCCTAGAAACATGGACAAGGCATTTCCCATCCTCGCATTGGCGGACGAGATCCGATTGGAGATCTACTCGCACGCGTTGCCGAGCGATGAGCGGATCTTCCTCGATCCTGAGAACTTCTATGCTCCACTTCCTTACGTCGAGAAGTCATATCCCGATGCCCTGAATCTACTTCTGACGTGCAAGAGGATTCATGCCGAAGCTACCCAGTTCATCTTCTCCCGGAACATCATCAATGTTGTCGACCTGTCCAAGAAGGGCAACTTCCTGCAGGCCCTGGGCAGTGTCGCATGTCAGTTCATCACGAATCTCGAGGTTCACGTGAAGCAGGGCATCGGGGAGCTCGGCTACATCTGGAAAACCATGAATTCGTGCCCCAAGCTCAGCAATCTCCGCCTGGTCTTCTACCACGACAGGCAGCAATGGATAAAGACACTGGCACAGCTTGCTCATTATGCCCAGAGGCGCCTCGACTCTCCAACCGGCGCGGATGCGGGCTTCGAGGTGGGGCTGGAGCTCTACAAAAGCATTTGGGCCTTCGGGTCCTCCAAGAATCGCTACCCGAATATCTTCAAACAGGAACTGGAGAGTGCGCCTCGTGACTTCGAAGTCCTGCCGCTCAAGATCCCCGACCCCCTGCGTCGCATCACCGTCACCGCGTCTGTAAATGATCCCACAATCAGGGGCTTCAGTGAATATCTCGATAGCAAGCACCTTGATAGTGACTCTTGGTGCTTTAAATGGACTAAATGGACTGGCCATAAACCGGGAACCCCCGAGGTGCACTATTACCTCTGGGTGAAGGATGATGGCACCAATAAGGACGAAGCCACGGAGGCTGAACGTCAGTCTATGGCCGGACGAGGAGACCGACGAGGAGCAAGACGATCGGCTTTCCATCGAGCCTACCTCCACGGCAACGATTCCGAAGAGGATTAGTGGCAAAGAGGGGTGGATAAATCAACTGGTCAGTCAGTGGGGAGAGGCAACACAGGCTTTTAACCACAGTGGAGGATGGAGTTCAAGGTCCCCCTGGCCGGGAAATCCGAAGGATTTAGGCACCATAGTGTGCGGTCTGTTCCGACGAGGACTAGGACTAGTTATGTTCACAGACCAGTTATGCGAATGGGGCTCGCGCTTCGGAAGTATTGACACAGTCCTGGTTGGCCACTAGCTGTCGGACTCTCAAGCTGCTGGCCGAGAACGGTCTGTCTTGATGTCCACTGCCTTCTATGTCCGGCTATTTTAGAGCCATGCAGGGCTTGTAAAAGCCTGGCCAGGCGATGCTGATATGAGGACGAGAGTGAAAGCCTAAATATGACAAATGGAGGGCCGCTGCCAGGCTCTCCCTACTCACTGCGTATCACTATGCTCATTCCCAGTTGAGCGGGATAGTAGTGGCGGCATGCTAGAAATGCTATGCTGCGCGCTTGGGGCCAGGCCCGAAGGATGCATATATTGGGAGGTACTCATATAGAAGCCTCCGTTTGAATTCGAGACTGGGCAATCTTTAATTTCACGTTCTTTTGTCCAACTCTTCCTTTAAACTCCAGTGGGTTGTTTTAGGGAGTTTTGTCTCATCATCCCTACGGTGTACATATCATAAATACGACGGCATGAAGACACCTTAAGTTGAATATTTTCTGGTCTCGAAATAGGAAATTGCGTCTGTGTGTATGATGAAGCTATCCACCTAGGGCTTGGTATCTTCGGCATGTTAAGTTATGATTTTACCATCTCGATGATATTGCCACCCCTAATTAACCATGGGCTCAGCGCTCTGTGGCTATGATCCCGCTTAAATAACAATGTAGGAAGAACTAAAATGGTCCTGGACCCGTGCATAAGGCAGTTACTGGGAAATAATAAAGTTTGGCTTGGTTGAAGTTGTTGTTGCAATGAAAAGGGCGCTACCGTAGGTAGCTCCTATTTCGTATTTCTGTGTGGATGGCGGGGAATCTTTCCTCGATATTCTATAACATCTCGGGCTCTCTGGTAATAAAGAAAATCGCAATGTGAAGGGTAACCGCCTTCATCAAGAAACTGTTCCAAATAAACAGGTCGTTACCCTAGATATCCTCGCGCACTATTCTGACTGAAATTCTTCAATATTTATTGCGCTATAGAGCGTAACGCAAAGTGTCAAAGCGTTAAGACTGCAATACATATGTGGATTTTGACTTTTTCTGCTAATTACCTGGTAGGTCATCGTTCGTGTGTTGTTGCTGTTCGGGAAGGAACGATCTCACGCACCCAGGTATCGAATTTGTTATACGAACAAGTAGGTAGCACCTGTTCATGAAGATCGATTCGTGCAAGGATTTATGTGGCATGGAGAAAGCACGCAATGGGCCCATGGCAAATTGAGCACCTGGTAGTCCAGCGTCGTGCGATATATGTTCATGAGCTTTCATTTGGAGGAGCTCTCCGATTCCTCGCCAGTGGACGGTTGTGCTCCCTTCGAGGCGAGGAGCCCAGCTTGACTGAGGCACAAGTGGGCCTACGAGAGATGAACGAGAAATTTGAGAGTAGCCCTTTAAACCCGCCAGTATCAGAGCCGAGTGTCGACTTGATTTTCTCGGCGAAAGAGCTGAAGAGGGTTGGAATCCTTGGAAGACATGCGCACGCAATGGTCAGATTGGCTTCCAATCCACCGAGTAAGGCTGCGATACCGGCGTACTCCGTGAAATGGGTAAGCATCCAGGTCTCTTGTGTGTTATACACGAGTCTAGTGATAGAGATGGCGCAGACGCTGTCGCGCTCCGGTAGCCGAGTGTCCATTGTTTCTAGACTGACTGGCATCGTGCTAGCAGCAAGCCGGAACTTACAAGATACAGATGGTAAATAGGAAAGTCAAACAAAATTTCTTGCTATTCTTGAGTGCGAGACTCCAGACAACAGGCACTGGGAGTAAAAGAACCAAACAGTCTAGGACAGCGCCGATGGCTGCCTGAGCAACAAGAAACGTGACGTATTAATGCATTTGTAGTAGGGATGCGAAAGCTTGTCCCAGTTGGCTTCGAAAGGCGTGCAGCTTGCGAGGGTGGCCGTAGTGGAGGTGACTCCATAACTGGCAGTGATGCCCATCGGGATATAAGCCGCTGTGCGAAAGTGGCTGTCGGTGGAGAAGGTAGACAAAAAGAAGTCAAGGATCGAAACTTTAACCGGTGTCACTGCCAGTGTTCCGCAAACTCCGATGGCTATGAATTGCTATGGCCAGAGTCACAAGACATTCGCGACAGGACTGCCTGGAGTACGCAAACGCACCTTGATAGAGAATAAAAGCTGGTCTGGAGTAACTGTTGTTACCGACTGTCCGATTTCCCCGTGGGTAACGTAGTAGTTCTCGCTGATGATGAGACCCAGAGTAATGAGTTGAGTGACATGTTCAATAAAATCCCAGCAGATATATTGAAGGCTGAAAACTTTTATTCACCCGCGAAGCAACAATGGTATAGTCGCATAGCCTCATCTTAACTCGCCGGATGAATCGAGCCAAGAATCTTAGGGCAACGGCGTCGAAAGAGAGGACGAGTCGGCAAGTATTCACGGCCAGGACCGCGGGTGGGAGACTCATGGACGTGGAGTAAGGCGCCATGTTTGTGATGAAAGCATTCGATCAGTTTTGATCCTGAGAAATAGCGAGCATAGATTTCGAGAAAAGACTGGGTGTGCCTATTTGAAGCGTAAGTTAACACATACAGTGCAGCTCCTCTAGAGCTTCTATATACCTATATGTACTTAGAGAGACAGATCGGTAAACATGCTCCTTAGTATTCAGCATTACAAGAGACCGTTCAGCACACTGCAATGTGTAACCAACCCTTAATTATGGAAACTTTGAATGTTCGTGATACAGCACGTAGATTACTATCCTCAGCTCTGCAAGGGTTTTTTCAGCCAATGTAACCCACTCCAACACTGAGGCTACAACGCGTGAATCACACAATGATAAGTACATGGGTACGGATTCCCATATAGAGTTGTATGGGGAAGGCACCCCAGTCTTCAATGTACCTACTTACGTATCTAGGTATGCATGGATATAACAGTATGTGTCCTCTGCCACTTGTTGACCCATCAAATTCCGCTTTAAAGCTTTGTACGTAGGTGGGAACCATTACCCTTTTTATAAAGAGATTCTAAAATAATAATTCTAATAATGAAGATACAGGCGAATCAAGGCGACAAAAGAGCGGCTAGGTATTCTGAACCACCTTTGGATGACATAGAGCAAAGGAATTCTACGTACCCAAGTCGAGTGTCAGATTTGTATAAGAGTGGCCGACAAGCGGAGGTGGGTCGGGGTTGGGGGAAATGGGGAAAGGGAAAAGGGAGAAGGGGAAAGAGGGGGAAAGGCTGGAAAGTGGGTTGGAACATTGTATATGCTGGACACATAGTACAATCCAGCAGGGATCAATACCAGCACTTTATGATGAATCTTAGGGCAAAATGCCTCTCAGTGCGATAATGTGAGACCCTGACATCACACACTGAAGCATATAACTGAAGAAGAATTGTATTAAAGGTTGCATAACCTCTGGAAGGTCCTAGATAAAAGGAGAGGGTAGCGGACCCTCCTTATATATACGTAGATAGAGCTATAGCTGAGAGAAAGGTACCAGGGGTGCATAAAGTAATCTTTGTTAGTGCTGATTAGCGTTGTTAGATTTAACACAACCCCGCGCCCTCCCCGGCAGCTGTTAGAAATTAACAGTTAAACTTATACGATATTAAGTAATTGCCTAAAAAGGAAACGCCGAAATGGTTAGTTTTAATTAAAAAGAAAAAATATAAAAAAGAGTATACGATTATTTATTTAATATATTTAAGATAATAACCAATAAGTATATAATAAGATTTATATATATACCTTTAAATATTAAGGCTTAATATTATATTATTAAATTATATTAATTTTATTAAACCGTTTTTATATGCCTTTTCTTTTTAAAATTACTTAACGGTTAAGTTAATAAATATATATATTAACGTAATGTAGTTTAATTTTGTAATTAGGCGTATAACTTTTTTAATAATTCGCTGTACTTGTTAGGGGTTATATAGTACTCTATTACGGCGCTGAACGTCTTTAGGTTTAGGTAAAATATCTTGTTGTTGTATAAAGAAGAAAAAAAGGAAATTATTTAGAAAGTACGAAGTGCCTCCGTATATATAGCGTTACGTTAGTTAAACGGAGCCGTATTGTTGGTGCCGTAATAATAGTTTTTTTTTTAAGGTAGTTATTTTTAATTGCTTAAAAAAAAACCTAAATACCTTTTTCCGGATTCGAATTTTAATTAATTGGTAATACGTTAGGTATTTATAGTACGCCGGTATGGTGGTGGGGCGTATGCGAGATATCCCCTTGGGGGCGACAAGACAGCAACAGCAACATTTTTTTTTTAGGTGCGTGGCACTCTTTTTTTATTGGCCATACTGACCCAATCAGCTTCCATAGGAAAAGCGTTAGTGGGTCTTCTGGACGGCTACAGTGGGCTTAGTTTCCGTTTTAGGCCTAGAACCTTCCGAAAAATTGTTAGGCGTGATGCCTTGTCGCCCCCAAGGGGATAGCCGAAATGGGGCCGCGGTAATAGCAAGGTGGTGAGGTTATTGTAAAGAAAAAATGTATAATACTAGCTCCTGTACGGAAATGGTAATATCGTCGTATGGGATAATTTTAGTTTGATTGGATTTTGCCGTGTTTTCGTTTTTACTATTTTTGCGATATAAATATTAAGTATTTTTTTACATTTCTTTTCTTAAGTACGTCGTAATATTATTATTATAATACCGTTTTAGTTATTATATGTTCGTTTTTCGTTATCTTTTTTACGGTTTTATATAATTTATTTCCGTAATATTATATTTAATTAAAATCCGGATATTAACGATTTGCCGGTATTTCGTTATTTTTTCGTTTTTGCCGTAACGGCGAAATATAGTTTTTATATCGGGCGTCGAAAAGTTTATAAATTAGTAAGTTATATGCGTTATAATATTAACGTTACGTTTTTATAATATTATTATTTTATTAAATTTTCGACGTATAACCGGTAAAAATATATAACGTAATTTTTTAAATTTAAAAATTTTATCCGATGAAGTTAAGTATTATTTCAGTATAAACCGCGACGCCGACGGCGTTATCGTTTTGGACGTTAACGGCGACCTAATTCATAAATACGCGGAAAATTTCCGTAAGGAAATTTTTAGGGCGGTATTTCGTTTTTATATTATTTTCGATATAACGAACGTAAAAAAAAAAAAAAATTTAAGTTATAATTACGTTTTTAACGTTATTTGTAAAAAAAGTTAAATCGATTATTTTACGTAAGTTATCGTTTGTTAAATTTTAATATAAACTTATTATTTTCATTTTACGGGTAACGTTATAAATATATCGGTACGTTAATATTACGATAATACGGTATTAATTTTGCGATAATAAAATAATACTAAGATCGCCATTTAACAAGTAAAAATTAAATATTATTTAATTACCGGTAATAAAAGGTCTTAATGATAAACGTTAATTAAATGCGTTTTTCGTAACGAAATAAATATTAAGATTTTTATTATTTTAAATATTATTTAGGCGGTCGTTAATTGTCAAATATGTTGGGATCAGAGTGAGAGGAACAATACGGGTATGTCAAGAACCAGTCTGAAACTTGCCCTTCTTCCCTTAGGGGGGAATGAGCAGCTACCTATAAGGGCGGCTACCCCGCAGAGACATCGTAGCGGTTGCGTAGCGATGAAACCTAGCGTGTTTGGCGTCCTCTCTGTGACGCGCACCTCCATCCTTATCCCCTTAGCCCCTGACATTAATATTATGACATTTTTTTTTAAATTTTGATAATTTTTAATTATTGTATGGTTATTATAACGCCGTATTTTTTTAAAGTTACATTTATTATTATTAGGTAATTATTATAATAACGTATTATTATTTAGTTATTTATTTTTATAATTCGATAATTTATAATGTTTTGAAATTTATATATATATATATATATTTTAGTTTTAATTTAATTTAGTTATTATCGTAATATTACCGCGGTATTAGTTTAACAAATTCTTTTTCCTTTTTTTCCATGTATTTTATGTTATTTTTCGTTAATATTTTATTAATATTGAAAATTAATTAAATGGCTTAAATTTGCTAAAATTATATTTATAGAATTTAATTATACTTAAATTATAATTTTAGAAATTTATAGCCGGTTTTTAAGTAAGTTAATATAAATAGAGTTATTTAACTTTATAATAAAAATTATACCTAATATTTTTAAAATTAAGAATTATTTTAAAATATTATTCGTTTTTTTCTAAATTATTTTCGTTTATAATGATAATACCGTTTGTATGTATATTTTATTTTCCGTTTATTACGTTTTATTTTAAGTAACTTTAATAATAACAATAAATTTAAAACAATATAAAAAATTGGAAATAATTTATATTAAGTTGCTAATTTTACGGTTACGGTGCGAAAATATATTTTCGTATTAATGAAAAAGTTAATTTATTTACTGTTAAATTTATTACTAAATTTATTTAACTTTATATATTTTATATTAATTTATATGCGTTTTTTTTACAAGTACCGGTATTATTATAGTATTGGTTAATTTAATTAATATAACAGTTTTACCATTTTATTATTAATGTTTTAATTTTATACTTATAATAAGATGGAAATTATAATTAGTAAAAAATAACTAAACGTTAGTAATTTTGGATATATAATTATTGTTAATGAACTTAATTAAAAAATTAATTTATTTAATCGTTTTAATAAAACGAATAATAATTTCATAGATATTATTTTATTATTATAATAACGATTTCCGTTTAGCTATCGGTTTATAAGTAATACGTTATCGAAACGCGAAACGTAACGTTACAACAGCGATTTAGTTTTTTTTAAAAAGAATTAAGATAAATTACGTACCGTAATTTAATATAATTATAATGAAGGCATCGTATAAACGGTATATGTTAAAAAAACGTTAATAAAAGTAGTTACTGATATATCTGTAACTGTGGTAAAATAACGTATTTTTGTAAATTTATCGATTATTACAAAAACGTATTTATACGTACGTTTTAATTTTTCGCCAAAAGAAATCCGACGTAATTTACGGATATATCGTTTTATAAATAAAAAGAAATAGGTAAAAGGTTAAAAAAACCGGTTAGTAAAATTTTAAATATTTTAATATAACAGTAAAAATAATAATTTTATATAAACGTAATTACGTTTCGGAATAAATATAATTAATAATAATTTTGCCGTAATAATTATATTAAAACGGTTAAGATATTTCGTAAGCGTCATATTATAATTATAATAAAATATTTAAAGTTTTAAAGTTATAATATTAGGTATAAATAATTTATTTTTAATGTAAATATACTTTTATATCGTTTTATAATTGGTTTTCGCGGGTTTAAATTTTTTACGAATATTGTATTTAAATTATTTATAAGTTAAATCTGTTAATATTATTAAAATATTGTTAATTAAAGGTAATAATTTATATACGTTATCAATAAATGCGTTTATTAATTTATTAACGTTTATAACGTATATTTTAAAAAAGATTTTTTATTTTTTTAAATGGAAATATTATTTTACGGCGGTACGATATTTTATTATCGGTAATATCGTAATAATACGTTAATTAAGTGTGAAGTTAGCGTAAAAATATATCTAAAACCGTAATTTCTTTTAATTTTTAAATTATTTAATATTAAAAATCGTTAAAAAATTTAAATTAACGGATTTGGTATTAATTTAATAATTTTGTAATAACGAAATATTGAAAGTTTTTATACTCGGTAATAACTTATATAAATTTTCCCTTTTTTTATAATTTTAAATATTATTTTTCGAAAATTTTAATAATAATTAAAAATTCTTTATCGTAAATTTCGTAATTGTATTTTATTACGTTATTTTTAATTAAAAAAAGCGATAAATTGTAAAATATTTTACGAATTATATTATAATAATAGTTCACTCGATATTTAGTTAGAAGTATGAATTTTTAAAATCATTTTACGTTAAAGGTTATAATACGATAAAATTAACGTTATAATAAAAATATCTTTAAGGCGCCGAAATACTGTTATAACATTATTAATTAAAAAGCCAGTTTATTTTGTTTTATTTATGAAAGTAATTAAAGGTTCTATAATTAAAAAAAATATAAAATATTATTAAAAATTTGCGAAACCGAAAAAACGTTATAATTTTCGTAACGTTTCGAAAGATTTTTATTATTAAGTAATTTTTATTTTAACGGAATTTATAGGAATATTATTAATAAAAATAATTAAATTTAAATAACGTATTTTCATAATATAAAATTCGTATTTGCGAATATTTATTATTAAGTTTACGTTAACGAATTAACGTATAATTTTGCGTATATAATTTTTATATTTGTTTTTGTTTTTGTTATAAATTAAAACGTTATTAAAATAAGTTATAACGTATTTATTCAAAAAGTTAAATAAGGTATGGTTAATATAATATTAAAACGAATTCGAGGCGTTCATTATACCGAAATTTGCGATAAAATAATTAAATAAACCGAATCGGGTTAGAAAAGCTATTTTTTATTTATTTTCAAAGGCGATATATAAGCGGTTAAACGCTGTAATAATATTAAATTTCGTAAATATTTACGTTAAGTAAAAAATGTTTAAATTTTACGAATTAAAAGGATAAAGTAATAATTTTTTACCGTAACGTTATTAAAGTCGCAGTAATTTATATAAATATAAATTCTGTTTTTCGGTTTTTTTGTAAGTAAAATAAAGGTAATTATGAAAAAGTTATTAAAGTAGATAATTCTTTTTAGGTAGTTATTTATATATTTTCGTATAATTAATAAGTTATATAATAATATAACCAGCGTAAGATTATATAATAACGTTTAATTTAAAAATAACTTAATTTTATAGTTAAAAAATTAGTGCGGTGATAATTTATTAATATTATAAGGGATAAACGTTTACATAAAGTTATAATATTGCAGTAATAATTTTTTTTAAAATCCCGGTTATTATTGTAAATAATTTACCGTTTAAGTATTTTTATAGGTTTCTTTTGGTAACGTAACGTAATTAAAACGTTTTTATGATTTAATCGTGAAAAGTTTATAGCTATAATAAAATAATAATAAGGTTAACGGTATTATTTTAAATAAGAATATTACGAAGAATTATAGTAAATATTAATAATATTATTTTATTAATAAAAACATTTTAAATTTATATTATCGCGATTTTTAATAAGGCGTTTATAAGGATTATATATTTAATTAAAGATATAAAATTAATTAAGATATTTTTTATTTTGTAAAATGTTAAAAAATTAACTACATAAAGTAATTATATGGAATTAAATAAAAAATTTATATAAATAAGTAAGGTAAAAAATTTCTGTAACGTTTCGTAACTAATATATATAATTTTAATTATTTAATTAATATTAAGGTTATATTTGTAAAATTAAAGTAAGCCGAAAATAATATTAAAACTGTTTAAAAGTTATTAATATAATATAATTTTTTTCTAATAAAATTTATACGAAATTATACCGTATATATAACGTTAATAAAATCTATAATTATGTTATTTATTAACCAAACTTGATAAGATTAAAAAATAAAGTAAAAAAAAAATTATTATTAATATATTCCAGAAGTAAATAACTGTAATTTCTTATAAATTACGTTAATAATATATTATTACCGTTAAATTATATCTAAAACGAAAAAAAAATAAAAGTTTATAAAACGTATATATAAGTCGAATTCGTTATTATTTTAATAATTAGATAAACGTTTTTAATAACGATTTATTTTAGAAATTATTTTTTTTTCGCGATATTATTATTTCGTTATTATAAAATAACCGCGCCGCTAACGTTATTAAATTATAAATATTAATTTAGGTATATAAAAAAATTAATATCTTTTTTTATAATATATGTAAAAATTTATATTACGTTAACGTTATCGCTTTTTGTATTTAATAAAGTGTAAAAACTAATTTTTTTTAGTTAATACGGTATTTAATTATATAAATTCCGGATCCGAAATTATATATACGATAAATTAACCTTACGATATTAACACGTTAAACGGGGTATGTTTTGTTATACGTTTTTAAAAAATTTAATTTATTATATTATTAAATAAATCCTTAAATAATTATATTTAAGTTTTATCATTTTTAAAATTTAAGCGTTATATTTACGGTATAAAATTTTTTTATAATATTTTATTCATTTTCTATTATAAAAAGATAATGTAAAAAATACGTGCTCATTAATTTTAATTAATTAATTAATTAAAATTATTAATAAAATAAATAAAAACGATTAATTTTATGTTAAGGTGTAAAATTTTTTATAAATTTATATTATTACGTCGATAATAATATAAACCTGATTAAGGAATAATAACATATCGCCGGCGTTACGTTAAGTATATAATTATATCCCGGTATTTTAAATTCTGTTATTATTTTATTTATTTTTTCGCGTATAGAAAAATAAATATCGCCTTAAAAACGTTAAATAATATATATAATACGGTCCGCTAGTTATAAATATACATTTTAATTTATAATAAATTTAAAACGTATTAAAAACCGTTAATTAATATATTCCTTTTATTGGATTATCGCGTTTTTAGCTTTTGTTAAATATTAAAAACTTTAATTTATATATATGTTAATTTTCTATTATATTAACGGTAAGTTAAATTATTAATAAGGTAAAATTAAAAACAATTAAGTAATAATAATCCGTAAAACGTATAAATTTTATTACGCGTAATTATGAAAATTTAATTTTGTTAAAATATCGGTAAATATTGTTAATACGGTATTAAAAACTTGAATTTATTACAATAATTATTTTCGGTTATTATCCGTTATATTACGGTTAATTAATTTCGAAATTTATAAATTTCGTATATTAATTATTACGCCTTTTGTAACGATTATTTTACGTTAATAATACGTTACCGTAAAAAAGATTATTCGTTTTTGAAACGTTAATAAATTTAAAAAATTTCTCTAACGGTATAAAATCGTATATAAATCGTATTATAATAATAACTAAATAAAAAAAACTTTAGAAAAAAATTTTAAAAGTTAATAAATTGTAATAATAATATTATATTACTATTTTAAAATTATTTAGGTGTTAAAATATTAATATTTGTAATATTTTTTAGTATTAAAATACCTAGGCAAAATATAATAAAATAACGACGTATTAACAACGGACCTAAAATAATACAAAGGTATATCCGAGGCGAGGTAAAATTTAACTACCGTAAAAGTTTATTTTTAAACGTGCAACAAATTATTACGGCGCTAAACGTCTTTAGGTCTAGGTAAAATATCTTGTTGTTATACGAAAAAAAAAAAGAAGGAAACTATCTAAAAAGCACGAAATGCCTCCGTATATATAGCGTTACGTTAGCTAAGCGGAGCCGCACTATTGGTGCCGTAACATACTCCAAAGTGTCACGGCCTTGTCCACTGTAGACAGCTCCAGTACATATACAGCTGTAGCACCAAGAATGATTGCCAAGAATTGCGATCATTCCACTGATCTTTTGCCCTGGTGGCGCTATGGCTAATGTGCAGCCGTAACACAAAGGCTGGAAGCCTTAGCAGACCTTAGCAGGTCCAAGCACAGCCTTAGCCAGCCTTAGCTGGCTCATATATAGTTAGTTAGCTCGCCGATTTCTGTACTTTTTCTCTCTTAATTTCACATCTTCACCAATATATCATATTAGTACGATTTAACCCTTAATATATTTTATTTTCTGTAATAAAGCGCATTCATTCGTTATATATTGAAAATTTTTTATAATATTACATTACTTATATTAATAAAGAAAATCTATCACCAGATTTTATAACACGTTTAAAGTTATTATAATAACCGATAATATTAAATTCGGAGTTATAAAATTAAAACTTACTTTGTTCGATTTTGATTACTTTTTTCGCGTTAAAAGCTTCAATTCTACTAATAATAATCGTTTTTTAATTTATTATTATTTATTTTATTATTTTCTTACTTTGAATAAACGTTTAAGATATTACTAGAACAATTTAATAAAACGTTATTTGTAATAAAAAAGATTAAAAATTACTAGGATTACTTATTAATAAAGATAGTTAAGTCGGTTAATTCGTTAATGAAATATAACTATGTATTTTATATAAAATCGTTTTTATTTAATTTGTGAAAGAAAAACTATTACTCTTACAAAACGAATTAAGTTTTTAATAAACACCGGAGAATAAAAAAATAAACGTTTTAAAAAGAAGCAGATATTTAATATAAAAAGTATAAACTTTAATAACTACGAAGAAAGGGAGTAATAAATAATTACAACTAGTAATAGCCGAAAGTAATCTTTTTAAAAAGGTTTAAACAAAAAAAATTACAATAGAACGTCTGCGGTAAGCTCGGATAGAATACGCATATTTATAAAAAAATTATAAAGAAGTGTAATAATAAAAAAGGCGATTAGTTTAGATTTATTTGATATGGTATAATTACCTGATACGAATTGATTATCGCGACGTATTAAAAAACGAGTTCCGAGCTTGTTAAAATCGCGAGCTAGTGTAATACGTTATTATTATTACATCAGTTATTAGTCCGCTTATTTAAAAAAATCTACTTACTTAAAGGTTTTATTCGTTAAGAACAAAATTAAACGTTTTCTGTAATAGCTATTTAATAGTAATTTCTTAAGGCTTTCGTAATCGTATATAATTTCGAAACCGTTTTATAAGTATGTATATAGGTAATAACTTGGCAAGAATTCTACTTTTAAATACATCTTTTCTTTACTATAATTATTTAAATAATAGTAAAAATTAAGAGAGCTGAAATATCTTATCATAATTTAGATTTAAAATCTTTTAGCTTTCATTAACGTACCATACAAGCTCGTCGAACACTTTTTTAGCCATTCTTACCACTTATTTCTAATCGTCTGTTTCTTAACACTAACATTATAAAAAGCTTATACCAAAAGCTAGAATAAACTTAGTTAATTAAGTTAAAAAACGAAACTCGAAACTTGTCTCTAAATAGTTTAAATCTATATATAACCTCCCTTTATTCCCTTTAATAAACTAAATATACGATAGATTTTCTCGAACCGATATTATTTTAATTTTATAAAAATTAACGGCGATTAAAAAAACAAATCTATTATCGATTAAACTCTTAATATAAACACGTAAATGTTTTTTATCTAGCATTAATATATTAAAAATATAACGAAGTTATTACTTATACAACTCGTTGCGGAACGGGTCGGAACTAACTAGATATTTAACCTTATTAAATAGTAAAAAAAATTAAAAAAAGATTTAAAAAATTAAAACGTATTCTAATTAGAAAATTAATAATTCAAAAATATCATATAAGATCATAAAATATTTCGTAAATAATTTAAATTTATTCGACTTATTATCGTAGAATACGAAATTATAAAAAAAATTTTCACGAAATTAAAGTTTTAAGATAAGTTTTTTTATAATAACGGGTATAATAATTACTAATACCAAAAAGTATAAAAAACTTATATTAATTAAAAAACAAAATAAAGAATAAATTATAATTATTTAAATTATTAATTTCTAAAATTAAGTTATACCATTATTTATTATTATAATAAGACAAAGTTATTTTAAAATTTAATTCTTTAATAACTTATTATTAATAACTGGTTGAAAATTGTATTAAATAATAATAATTAAACAGTTAACGAATTAAGGTTAAAATAAATTTAATATTTCGATTAATATATTCGACTACATATTAAAAAAATCGAAGCTTTCTTATTCTCAACCGTTGTGAAAGTTATTATGCGATATAATTCGAAAACTATTACGCCAATTCCGACATTATTATATTTTATATACCCATATATTTTTAATGGACGTTTTAACTTTTTAATATATTTTATTATTTCTTTTCCTTTTAAAACGCGTTTATTTATTATATATTGAAAACCTAATACGACGTAATTATATTTACATTATCAAAAAATTTCCTTACCGGCTTTTACGACGCGTTTAAAATTATTATAACGTCCAATAACATCAAATCCGGATTTACGAAAAATAATTTCGTTTTGTTTAATTTTGATACCTATATTTTCGAAGGTCGACATTTCTTCAATTATATTTATACCGATTATCTTTTTATTAACGTTTACCGGGTCAATCCGTTTCTTACCTACGGAACCTTTTAAAATATTAAGAAAATAAGAAAATAAGAACGTTATTTATAAAAAAGAAATTGCTAAAATAACGTGCCGACAAAAATTGTTAAATCGGCTAAATTATTTATGGAAAATAACTTATTCCTTTTATACGAAATTAGTTCTTTTCAACAAAAAATACCTAATTATATAAAATGAATTATACTTTAAGTAAATATTAAAAAATTAAAAACAAACTTCTTTTTAAAAATAACTTATTATATACAAAGAACAAGCTTTCTTAATCGAAATAGAAAATGATAAAAAAGAAATACAACTTATAATGGCTAAAAATAATCGTTACAAAAAAGTTAAAACAAAAAAAGAGAAGAATAACGTTTACGGTAAGCCCAGACATAATACGCGTACTATAAAGAAATTCTAGATATGTTTAATAAAATATTCGATTAATTTAAATTAATTTAATATGTTATGGTTAAATAACTTGAATTTGTTATTACGAACTGTTAAAAGTGTCCGACGAGCTTATATATCTTACAAGCTTATATAGTACGTTATATGTTTTCCAATAAGAAATATATTAAACGTTTATATAAGGTCTATCAATTTTTAACACCTACTTATATCGAACATTAACCTTATGAATTTAAACGTAATTATTAAGTATAAAATGTTTTTATAACGATTAACGTTTTTTAAAGCGTATCTATTTTTAATATACCTAGCAATAATCGAGAAAAATAAACGAGGGAGAAGAACGTATTAATTATAATAATAATTTTTTTTTTTTTTTTTTTTTTTTTTTTTTTTTTTTTTTTTTTTTTAGTTTTATAATTTTAAAACCCTTCAAATATTTAATGGAATTACTTCAGGGAAAATTTATTCGTTAGCCCTATCTATATAAGAATTACAGTATTTAAAAACATAAAATTCGTTAATAAATATTATTTTCATAGTATATTAAGATTAACATATTAGTATAATACGCCAGTTCTCGCATTAACGTAAAATTCGAACATAAGATATTTTAAAGAGTTTGTTTTTTAAAGAAAAATTTAAGAATCTATTGTAATAATAACTCTTAAACTTTATAAATTAAAAAAGTATAATATTAAAAGTAATATTACAAGTACGAGGATAAAGACAATTTATAATTATGATAATTAAACAATAAATATTCTTAATAACGGACGAGTAAACATATTGTAAAACCGATAATAAAGTCTTAATGTAAATAAAACGTATATAACGAATATATTAAAATAGTAAAACAAATACGAACCGGGGCTTATAACTGTAAAAATCTTAATATTATATATTAAAATATCACTAAGAAAGAAATGTATTAAACGTTGCATAACCTTTGGGAGGTCCTAGATACAAAATGAGGGTAGCGAACCCTCTTTATATACACGCAGATACAGCTGTAGCTGAGAGAAACGGTATCAGGGGTGCATAAAGTAATCTCAGCTAGGGCTGACTGGCGTTGTTAGGTCTGACAGATAATAGCAAATAGCGAACCACGAAAAGTGATGCTTCTGATCTAACAGTAGATACCAGCACCACACAATTGTTTCCCCTCTTGTCAGGTCATATAATTCTTAGCTTGGGAGCCCCTCAGCATTATGCCATTTCGTGTTCAGAATAAGGGACTTAGCGCCCCACGCCACTTGCGTATATATATATGTGTAGTCCTCCCCAGCTAGAAGCTGGTTACTCAATATGGAATCCAACGGGTATTCAACCTATCTTTGACATTTCGTGGCCTCCGTCAAGCCATACATAACTTGCTTGCGAATCCAACTTAGCAGCAGATACTGAGTGATCTACCAATAGACAACCCCAAGCGATGGAGCACGAAGAGTATATACTCGGTCGCAATTTCTCAGCAAATGCGAGGTCTGTTCTCATGTCATCCTCTAACGCTATTGTCATCGAGGCATTGACAGAGAATAGGTTGAACTTGCAATATTTCCTCTGGAAAGATGGGGGTTTTCCTTACATCCCAGCATCCCGGCGGCTGTGGATAATCTTCGAGTGGCGGAAATTGGTGTTGGCACTGGGTAACCCTACCCGATCGTGTGATTTTCGACGGCTGTGCTGAAACAACGCCGCGCAGGACCTGGCTCATTGACCTCGCGCGTCACCTTCCTCCTACTGCTCGTATTGACGGGTTCGATATCGACCTAACTCAGTGTCCACCGAAAGATTGGCTACCATCAAATGTGTCGCTGCACAATGTTGACTGCTTGGTAGAATTGCCCAAGCATTTGCTTCAGCAATATGACATTGTGCACATCCAGCTTTTCCACCTAGCGATCCACAATAATGATCCGGCCCCAGTTATACGTAACCTTGTTGGACTTCTGAGTTTGTTCCTCCAGTCTAATAATCCATGTGTGCACGCTGACTAGCACTGCAGAGCCAGGGGGGTGGATTTCCTGGGGAGAGTTCGACTTCAGCAGCTGGAAGATCGTGCGTACGAAGGAGGGAAAGAATGTGAAAGACAATTTGACCCCCCTCCTTCAAATGACAGGAACATTGGACGGGACGAGACCAAACTGGGCAGCTGACGAGTGAGCATCCCATACTATATTCCCATTGTTGAAATTGACCGTAGCGTGGACAGCTGGCCAATTCGATTACCCGACTTTTTCAAACAGAATGGGCTCATAAATATTGCCACAGACAACCGGCCGTTTCCATTGGAGTTGCTTCCTTTCCAGCTCGACGCAGCACTGATGGCCGCCGAAGAGGTGAGCTACAAGGTCCTAGATCCTAGGCTTAACGGCTCTGGTGATCGCTGCAGACGCTTAATTTCGACCGTCTTTTTGGAAAGACAGAAGCTCGCTTATAACGTTGGGCGATTAACCGTGGTGGCTCAACGTCCTTTGAAGTCAGTGTTATGATCATGTGTGCTAGCGGAAGTCAGAGTGAACAGTTCACTGGAGTGTTTTGGTAGAAGAAATTAACTTGGAATTTACTACATCTACATGGCGATTAAGGAAATAGTCATCAAATGGTGTAAGTGACCGTTTGTGCTGAAACTAAATCCCCCAGACTGCCCCACCCCCTGCCTCAGTTCTGGAGGCCAACCTGCTTGATCAGTGTTTCAGCTGTCCATTCGGGCTTGCTGATGAATGGAGAGTGACCAGTGTCGACCTTGATGACATTATCGATCTTGTGTGTGCCGCTTGCCTTTGCCGTGTCGACAAGATACTGCGCGGCAACCACTGTAGTCGGCCTATCCCCTGTGCATAAAATATAGGTGGTCGGGATATGGCGCCAGGCGGCATAGGTGGCCGTGCTCCAAAAAGCTTCAAGGCTCTGTGGACGCAGGTCTTTGGCTAGCTCAGCGACAGCTTCATCGGCGAGGTCCTGATAAAACATGTCCTTGGCATCCTCGGGTCGCACAGTGATGATACCCGCCTGTTTCCAAAAGAATGAGTAAACGGCCAGAAAGAACTGAACCACAGCAAAAACGCGCGGACTGGGTCTAACACACATCGAAATCGGTCCTCATTTCGGGGACCATGTTGTCACGCGTACCGTGCGGGGAATGTTGAAAACCCTCTGGCACAAGGAACGCAGTGATATAGACCAGCCTTATGACCCCACCTTTGAAGCCCTTCGACAGGCACGACTGCTTGTCTAAGCCTTCCAGCGCGGTACCGCCAGTCATACCGCTGAAGCTATGCATGACAACAGCGACATCATGCTCTTGAACAAGGTCTGAGACGGTCTTCTTTATCGTTTCGACATCTTGCGACCAGTCGGGGGTGGGTGGGTTAGACCCAGATGAAGGGAGCTCAGGGGTAATGGCCGTGTAGCCTGCCTTGTCAAGTGCTGCAACGAGTCTATTCCAGCACTTAGGACTGTGCCACGCGCCATGAAGCAGAACGAATACGGGTTTGGACATGCTGTTAGAAGTGATAGCGTTGGAACCAATTCGTAAAGAAACGACTGTGAATGCCGAACACTCGTTTTTGCACACAATCAAGATATATTCATATGTTGCTTCGAGTCAGCTGAGAGCTATCCTTTTCCGTCAAAGCCTGGTCTAAGCTGGCCTTGAGATTCCGCCAATACATCTGTATCTCATTGGCTACCTAGAATTACGTGCATAGTACAGTAAATGCCGCACGTATATGTGTCCTATGTACGTGACGTGACTTTGTACCATTGATTGCTGTCTCGCCTTCCTATATGCACCTACCTACATCCCGGGTACCTAGGTACTAAGTGTACCGAAGTATGCACATGCAGGTATGAACCATCCCTCGCTTCGGTATGGCCTCGATCCTGTGCCTCTGCAACCTGCTTAAAAGAGCACACTTGATACGAGGCGAATGGATGGCCCGATGAGTACCCAGGTAGACAAGATTGTCAACTCGGCCTACTTTGGCTAAGACATGGACCGACCAATGCCATGAATGGTCAGCTAACTGTGATAGGCCGCTGCGGAGTTCGTACCGCCAACCTGTAGGATTCCCCAAGTTTAGTCCGCTATGTTATAGCGAGCGAGCCAACGTGCCTTCGATGTTACCTGCAGTGTAACGCTCTATATAACACTCTGTGTAATTGTAAGGCACAGACGGTGATTCCTCGGCCATCTCTCTGATGTATTATAGTCGGTACCAATCGGGTACACGTACAACTCAGTGGTATCTTTGTTAGTTACCTCCACCGCCTTACACGATTCCCTAGACAACATTATATAAACTCCTATACATTTTTATATGCAAAATGACTTTTACTAATTTCTTGTTATGTCTGTGAGGTAACGCAGCCCCCTGTAGCCAAGACAGAGCTAGGACAAGACCCCATATAAATCCTGATACGAGACTGTCCAACAACAGTCGCTGATACGACCCAAGAGGGGTTCGTGGCTTAATGGAATAGAGCCAACAATTAGTCTGGATAATCCGACAATGTCCTATAATCTTTAACCCGGCTTTGCATTTATCCTACTTATTAAAGGCGTTTGGCAGTTGTAATTGACGCCGATATTTCGCGAAGGCGTTATTATTTGATATATCGAAGCTAGGCTTTTTAAGCTCATATTAGAAATTACGAAATAGTTTTAATTTAAAGCAGATTTAATTATTAATAGGCTAGTAACGTGCTATATACAGGTTGTGATAATAATGATTTTTAGCTATATAAAAATAAGTACATTTTTATATCGATTTTGTAAAAGTTTACAGCATATATTAGCCAGGAATTGAATTAAGTGCGATGGTGGAGATAATTAACAAAGAATACCCCTGTGAGTTTTAATTGGTAGTGGGTTTCGAATACTGTTATCTGCCTTGGACAAGGATTTATATCATATTTTATCGGGCATCCTACCGATGCAACTGGTAAACACTACATAAGTCTCCTAATGCCACCACACATGTGATTGCCCAACTACCACTAAACTCGAGCTTTACCTGCTTAGTAAGTATACCTAGGTACCTAGGTAGAGTGTCTGGGTACAAGAAGCCATGAACTGCGGATCTCTGATACCTAGGTACATAGGTACAAGTTCCTGCCCCCACCGCCATACCGCCCCATCGGGCCCCCCTCCCCCAACCTCACCTGCTCCTACCAAACTGCGAGTCTGTGACCCGAACACCGTTATGGGTAGAGCCAAATAGCGAGTTAGATTCGATTCCTAACAGCGCTATTGGTTTTCGCTATTTGGCTCAACTAACACTACCAGGGTACGGTACATGCGGCTCAGCCTACGGCCGCTAGCAACGGGAGCGCGTGGAGACATGCCATCCACAAGTTCCACAGCAGAAACGTCTGCTTGTCCGCCTCAATGCAACATGCAAGCATTATGCAGGCAACCGCAAACCCAGCATTCCAATCAGTATCGACACAACGTTGCTAACATGCCAGTAAATGGGACAGATCACCGACCAGGCCACCATGGGTACGGCCGTCAGCCAACGAGCTAGGCTGTCCCCTATGACCTTAGATATCACTGGTCTCATTATGCGCACTTCCGTGATTTCTCTATTCACCAGTATCGTCATCTACCGGCGCTATTTCCACAGACTGCGACATTTTCCAGGCCCTTGGGTAGCTGGCACCACGAAGCTTTGGCACGTGTGGCAGTGCCGCCTGGGGAAGAATCATCTCGTCCTTGAGAAGCTCCAGAAAGAATATGGGCGCGTCATTCGTACTGGCCCTGAAGAGCGCAGCATCATTGACGCTGCAGTCCCACTAGCCGTTGATGGGCCCAGGAATGGGTGCACTAAAGCTATTTGGTACGACTTTTTGCTCCCAGAGGTTGCCCTCAACACGACTCGAAGCCTCCAAAAATATGGCGCTCGACGGCGTATATGGAATAGAGGGTTTACCCCCAAGGCACTTGCTGTTTACAAAGAGCGTGTTGTGGAATATGCTGAAACGCTTGCCTCACGGATTGAGCAACTTTCACATTGAAATGGCTCTATAAACGTTTCAGACTGGTTTTACTGGTTCACGTTCGATGTCATGGGCGAGTTCGCCTTTGCGAGATCGTTCGATATGTTACGGGAGGGGAAGTGGCATTTTGCAGTGCAGTTATTAAGGAAAGCCATGGGCTTGCTTGGGCCTTTGAGCCCAGTGCCCTGGATCGCTCAGATCGGATTCTAGCTTGCACCCTGGATGTATGTTGTTCGGGACTGGCTTGCCCATGATGCAGTGGTGCAGAAATCGCATGGGGAAACGGATAAGTATTTGCCAACCCCAGACACTGTGTCGAACTTTACGAGCGAGCCTGACCAAGCTACAGAGACGAGTTGAGGGACCTGACGTCTCAAATTGGCTCATCGAGGCATCTCTACAAAAAGGCTCTCTGGAGGCCGATCACGCGTGGCTAGACGGCGACGCCGTCACCATTATCATCGCAGGATGGCCAGCAGCTCTCAATCTCAACGTGTCTGCAGCAAAGCCTGTTCTCTAACCCCATATAGCGATACTACTGCCCCGACACTCGTACTTGCATTCTACGAGCTTGCTCTTAGACGCACCAAAATAATTTACCGTCCGATCTAGTAGGCATAAATATTTATGATCATAAACAGCTCCAAACCTGCGCTCATCTGACAGCCATTATCAACGAAACTTTGCGTCTTCACCCTCCTGTTCCTACTGGCGGATACTGCCAGTCTCCTGCAACGGGGATGGCCATCAACGGCACCTATATCCCGGGAAACGTTACCATTGTCTCACCCTGGCACTCTCTCAGTCGCCTAGAAAGCTCGTACGAGAGCGCGGACCAGTTCATCCCTGAGCGATGGACTCCGCGGACAGAAATGGTCAAAGATGCCCGAGGTTTTGCACCATTCTCACAGGGTAGGTTCAACTGCGTTGGTAAGAATCTTGCCATGAGCGAAATGCGGTTTGTTATAGGCTTGCTGATCAAGAGATTCGAGGTTGGGTTTGGAGGAGATAACAAGGGGGAGAAACTGTTTGCCGACCTCCCGGATCAGTTTACTGCTGCGCCAGGGAGATTAGATTTGCAGTTCCGACTCAGAAAATAATTCTGAGCTCCTGACAACCTGGGCCTTCTAACTACATACATTGTATGACAGTGGCGCCATTATTTCAATGGACTAAATGCGCATTATTTGAGTGAGCCCTTTGTGCTTGGGCAGAAGTTGTACAATCCATGGCGGTACTTTCTACCATGCTCACTGACTTAGACTCCATGAATATAGGCATTGTGAGCCGACGGGACATACATGTTAGCCCTATTATCTGATAAGTAGCTTAATACATTGTACACTTATCAATTAGTCCATTTGGTGCAGTGGCGTGTGCAACACCTATTGGGGCCGTGTTATGACCTGACAAGCTTGGCGGGTCCAGGGACGATCGGGGCGACAAGGAGGATGATCCTGTCGGATATAGGGGACATCAGTTGTGTTGCTGCAACACCTTCTTCTCACACCTAAAATCCTTTGGCGGGCGGAAGCCTGCCATTCCTCCAACTTTACCTTTTGAGTTTCTCTCAGCATTTCTTCTTAGTTTTACACTTTAACCTACCTACCCAAGCTACATTAAAATCGAGGTATCCTGCGACCTGAAATTTCCTGCCTGGTCGTCACTACCCTTTTCCGCACAACCTCGCAAAAAGAAATGGCGGACACGAAGAGAGACGACTTCCCCGACGTCCCTGATCTGTCACCCGAAGGTTGAGGAGACTATAACCCGAATACATATCGAGAGCTATCGTTTAACAGGACTCTAGTGGTAGTAGAGGGAAGATCGTCACTGTGATCGTTGGACCCGAGCGCCGCCGCTATGAGATCCAGCCCCAACAACTGGGTCCGCTTCTGTGGCAGCGCCTCGATGAATCGAGCCGGACCATTGAACTTCCCGAGGAGGACCACGATGCTTTTAATCTCTTCATCAACTGGCAGCACAACAGAGGCAGACTGCCACGGGTACCAGACCTAGGGAGCTATTTCCCTATCGCGGCCAAACTAGGGGACAAGCTAAGGACAAGCTGCCATTTCTGCCCAATCATGACCGCTTCGTGCCTTGGTTCTTTCCGGATATCAATGGAATAGAGAGCGAATGTTTCGCTCACATCTGCTTTTATCCCCGTGAACCAGCACTACTCTGTGAAAGAACTTCGTCTTCGTTTCGGACGTCACCAAAGCCAAGCTCCAGTCCCCGGGCACCCATTCTCTTCGACACCCAGTCATCAGATCATGCACGACTACGCCTTCGTCCGGGGTAGAGAGAACAGGGTCATGGCACGGTAAGTCGAACTATTCGCCACGCCAGGCTTCGCACGCGCCATGACGGACCGCTCCGACGGCACGATTAGGGTCCCACGGGGATGCGATCCTCTAGAAGCCGGGGTCCGCACGTATCGCTACTAATTTGCCAGAACCGCCTAATGGCACGGGTGAGAAGGGAAGACTATGGGAAATGTTTTGATTGCTTGCCGGGTTAGATTGTGGTGTACGTGATATGGATCTATTTGCTGACGGGAGGCTTCTAAGGGTAACGTATAGACGCCCGTCCGGGGTGTAATCTAGTGGGCTTACAAATGGGGTGGTTAGAGTGACAATACAGAAGCTGGCGATCAGAAAGAACGATGGGTGCGGTGAAGATACGGCCCTCATGGATGGTTTATGTAAATCCATCCCTAGCTAATAATAACCCACTCGCCGTGTTCACGAAGAACCGCTCCCTGAAGGAATGTTGATATAGCTTGATTAAAGTGGCGAACATAGGCAGTTAGCTCACGGCTAGGAGTTCGCAGGAGTGTTGAGTTACAGAACCTATACGGTTTACATATTAATGGCATCATACTAAACTCTGCACTGCAATGACTATCAAAGGTAGGTTAAATACCCGTCAGATTCTACCTAAATGGTCGGCTGATGGCTTGGGGTTTACAGTACGCAACTATATTTATCGTACTCAGCGGTGTAGTTGTCTAGCTAACTGCCCACCCCTATTTTAGCCCCTATTCCGACTGGACAACTACGTAGTCCGCTGACAAGCAATTACCGGCTAGGACTAGGTATTATGAGACGAAACTCAAGCGACACGTGACTCGGCACGGGGTGGTCACTTGTACGGCCTCTTCGCTCCTCTGCTCAATCTTGCCTCAGCTATTGGTCAGCCCCCCTTAGCCCCTTATCAGCCGGCATCAGCTCTGCTTACCTTTTTAGCTGAACAGCCTATTGACTGGTCGTATTATTATTTTGGGGAGTTTTAAACCTTTGGAGTCTTTCTATTACCCCGTTTAACCTTTCATAAAGGTAGTGGCAACTTTAAATCAGGGGTTGGCTTTGGGCCTTTCTTTAAAAACCGGATTCAGGTATCGGCCATTGTCCCAATAAGCCCTCAGATATAAAAGACTGCCGAAGATTCCGGTCACCCTGAGCATGCATTGGCATACTCGTCCATGTTCATTTTACAAGCTCCAGTACTTCCCGCGAATATCTTCCGGCAGCACGCTAGTGGGGTTCTTCATCTCCAGGATCTTCATCGGTTCATCTTTCTTTTTCTCGTACATGAGAACAGCAGCACTGCTTTCCACTTTGCTCACGACTTCCCTCAGCTCTCTGAGAATTCCGACTAGCTTTCTTAATCCCTCCTGGTTTTCCTTCTCCCACTCCGTAAACTTAGACCCTGCGTGCATCTTCACGATGTTATGGAAGGTACCTTTGGTGTTTTTGCCGATGAAGAGGTAAGGCGTACGGCCGAACCAGAGCTGCGGCAGATAGCTCTTGAAATAGACGGTTCCTCCTGTGCCGTTCTTTGCTTTGATCTCCGCCATTTGAGATGAAGATAAGACGGCTCCCTTTCTAACCGCGCTGGTCGAAGTGTTCGATGTGGTGCCCTTCGTAGAATCTGAGTCTATTTCTTTGAGCGTCAATAGGTCGAAGCTTTCCGCCAGCGCGTTGTCCTCATGATCAAAGTCGCGAGCACATACGCCCTCTTCATTCCCCTCATAGTATGCATCGACTTCAAACCTGACGACGCAATTCAATCCACCCATGCTATACTTCACGACTCGGTGGTGACTACTAGAACCCACGACATCTCTGTCAGCCTCAGTACACGCCTTCTCGAAATTGTGACCATATCCCGAATTCGTGTTCCCAAATACCCTCATGCGAGCGTTCTTCTCCTTTCGCGTAATAAAGAGTGTCTTCTCCACCATGTGCAAGTGCATGACGAACGGGTCGGGACGGCGACCCGTAGCAATGTCGAGCAGCTTCCGCAAGCTATTGCGGTTGCAGACTAGATCGACGTCGTTGAAACGCATGTCCGGGTTCATGAGGTCGAGAGCCCAGAAGACGGGTTCGAAGGGATATTTCGGAGTGCGAAATGCGTTTTGGTCGGCGTACTGCATACCTGTGTCTTGAGGCAACGTGATGGGGAGCGTGGGCGGCTTCCATTTCGGTGGTCCGCCTGGGACGTAGATTGCGGGGCCCCTCTTGTTCTTTGCCTTCTCGATCCAGTTATATGTGCACAGAAGTTCGAAGCCGCCGGCTGAGGAGACTTCGGCGTCGATGGCCAGGACGGTTGTGAGGGGATGGATAACAGCGCCTGTGTTTTTCAGCATCCATGAGGTCTTCGATCCACCGTCCTGAGTATTTTTCTTTCCTTTTGGCCGTTTATTTGGTTTCTTCTTCTCGTTTGTATTGGCTACCTTGTTTCGTTCTGCTGCGGTACTTGAGGATGAAGGTTTGGGGGCTGGCACCGGTGCCTTTGGCGGTTTCGGTTTCTTGGGACGTTCGGACATTTTAAAGGCAGTGCCCGCGTATATAACTGCTCTAGATTGCCCTTACCCTCCATGCGAGATTTGCAATGAACGACTACATTATCGACAGAATTAAAACCGAAGTCTGCCAGTGAATTCCCCGTTCAGGTATGCCCCTCACGCCGGAATCGGGAAAACTATGCCTCCGCGTATTCTGACACCAACTCTGAATACCCACGGTAGTCTCACGTATCACTGGTTTTTTCATCATCCCTCCCAACTTTCTTCTCTCTTACCCTTCTGTTCACGTAGAGAGCGAGATTCTTTTGAATAGACCATGCTTTTCAATAAGCCAATGGTCTCATATCCGTGTGTTTATGTCAAGGGGCCGCCTTCCTAAGGGTCCCATTTTTGGGCCTATGTCATGCGATCCCTTTAATATGGCGCTTCTTCCATAATTATGCTTTCTGCATCCGTCGGATTGGCGGTTGGCACCATATGAACTTGCGCTGCCGAGCTGGGTTCGAAGAAATTTCACCTTTGACCGCAGAAAATATCTGGCCGGTGATCTCATCCACCTTAACCTACATTCCGGGTTTCTCAGCCATAATTTCATACCAGCTCAACTCTGGAAAACGAAATAGATTTCGGTAAGCTTAAGTTTCGTGTCCGAGTATATTGGTATATAGTCCACCGACAAACGGTGCGGGAGTTTATTCCGTGCGCTTCGGTGGTATTTCGTAGTGAGTTCGTACCACATCATCTACGGTACTCGTGATTGAACTCCGCGTGCCATTTCCGGGCTGGCCGTGCATGCGACGAACGGAAGCAAAGACAAATCACCTCACATTGACGGAGCCGGCCTGAATCGGGAGCTCCTGCCTAAATATCGACATAGGTCTCATGAGGTTCCATGGCCGGGCTGACTCCCTATCGCGGTAGATTCAGACCAGAGAGGCCGGTAGGCCGGGCGACGGGTCGGGAGGTTGGGGGGGGATCCGTCCTAAGCGCTGATAGTGCCGAGGGGACGGGTCACGGGATGGGGTACTTGCGGCCGAGGCCGGAACTAGCGCCGCCCGCCGGCGACGATCGGGGAGGGGTGCCGGTTATCAGCAGCGACCCGGGGCTGCGGGGAGGAGAAGTCGACGGAGTTCTTTTCACGGCAGGGACGGGTAATTAGAAGGGGCTAGCTATGGTGGGTCTTGCCGAGAGTTGGAGGAGCATCCGGTACCGAGCACGGGAAGGGTGAAGTACGCGATCCTAAGCAGTTTGTGGCAGAACAGGGTCGTTCGAATAGGATGAGCTAGGAAAGCATGGAAGTGTCACATCGCCTCATTTGCACACGAATGGATTCCGACAAAGAGCATCCACAAGGGCATCTCCAAGGAGTAATAGGTATGACACTAGGCGGTTTCGTACTTCTATGTAAGGGGATTAACAGTAGCTAGCTTGTGCCAGCGGGGTTCGAGGTGTCCGGAGAAGGCAGTGTCCTATCCGAGCAGATATTGAGGCAATGATCAAGACAGCCAAGCAAGAACGGGGAAGCACGGTGAATGGCCAGGGACTGAGATCTGGGAGGCCGGGGGGGACGATAATCAGTGTCAACATGCGTCTATGGGGTAAAGACTGGCCTGCAGTCACCGAGCGTCTGTTGCCATAATTGCCCAGAGAGACTTATTGCCTACGGTAAGACACGCCCCGACCCCCTCCCAAGACGCATACCATCACCACCTCTTCCCGAAAAGACGGCCGACGACTCCGCATCCCGGATGCGCTTTTCCGAACTGGGCATTCGGGAGAGTCGGCTACGGCGCAGTTCGTTCAACCACAGAGGGCGGTCGTGCTCACGTTGAAGCGCCCACCCATTCGACCTTATTGTCCTATATGCGAGTAAGCGAGGCGGTCTCAAGCCGCGCGCCGCGGCGCGGCTAAACGCAAAAGCCATCAAAAGGAGACTAGCATGGCCTCAAAGCGACGCCAAGGTGGTGACCCCGCCGCCGCCGGGGGAACGAGACGCTTCGCACACTTCGAGGATATGCCTACTACAAGCGGCAACGGAGGGCCTCTGTGGACAGTTCCGTGATACGCTTTTGCTCGTTGAGAAGGCCATATTGCGAATCTATCGTCATTGCCAAAGGGAATGCTTGGCAGCATTAGCGCCGAGATCCGGTGATAAAGTCCGACGCCCGCTAGGGTCTGTAACGGAGGACGTGGCCTCTCGTTCCGGCGCGCATTGGGGTGGAAAGTGACGAACCGGGGGGCGGGCCCGCTCGCATGAGCTGTTTTGCTGGCGCGATGCGAAGCTCCTCCGTGATGGCGTGCTTTTTCAAATTTGGCTATATGTGGTGTTCATGTAGATAGACGGCGCTGCATGGGGTTAACAAATAAATACCAGGCTGGGGGGTGGGTTATTTCGAGACCCGCGAAAACGCCCCGACTTTAGAACATGTGGATCGCCAGTTCCTCCCGACCGATCAGATTAGATGAGATCCTGTAGCACATGCAGATGGCAGAAACGGATTCCGAGCGCGGGGTTTGACTGATCTGGTCGGGCGGTTGGCCAGACCAGTCGATGCACGTGCAATTTCCAAACGCGAACCCCCCCGGGGGGTTAGACAAGGAAGAGGTTTATTCTGCGCTGTGGCTGCGCGGTTGTGAGGTGTCCGCGCCACCGACTTGGCAGGAAAAATGCCATTGTCCTTAAGCCACGATATCCGTCAGCGCGCTCACAAAACACCCGAAAACGGGAATTCGCCTACGTGAAGTAGGTAGAGATGATATTAACAGGCAGCGCGAATTCTATTTTCCCGGATGCGGGCTTGTATTAGTGCTTTCCTTTAGACGCAAGGTTGTTTAGTGATGCCTGTTAGCGCACTTCTTAAAGTCTAATTTATATGATGTACTTCGCAAGTTAGAGTCGTGGCTCGGGGGAGATTCCAGAGGTACCAATGGGGAAATGTCAGATGAGGTGGTTGACAGTGAATGGAGCATCTGGATCCGCATTAGTTGGTGTTTAATTATTCCAGAGCCTCAACTTCCGTTGTAGCGAGAAATTGTGCTTTGACCTCCGTAGTGTTGAAGAAAGGAACTGAAGTTATCATCATCTTCAACACTTATTTTATGGGGAACGCGGTGCACCGCGCTTCGTCAATGAACGTCACTCCAGCCGGTGAGCTCTAAGGTCGGCGGGTTCCCCTAGGTCGGAGTTCTTATGATCGCAGAGGACACGTACGTATGTCGCTGTCCTACGTCTTAGCGACCCCAATCCAAATGGCACGCTGGTAAGCGATGGTGCTCTTGATGTTCCTGCGGGACGACGCTTGACATGCAGCCTACCCAGGCATGTTCCTGGGTTAAACATGTTGATGGACAGTGTCGGGGGCTCGGGTGGTAATGTCAGGGCCACTAAGAGGGATGCGATGACAACACCGTCGTTTCCCCTCAGGTATTGCTAGAAAATAGAGCCTTGTAGCTTTGCATGCGGAACACGATAAGGCTGGCCTCCATTCGTTCGCTGGGAGAGCGTACCCAGTTAATCGACAATTTGGTTCAGTTCTTTTTACAGCATCGCTTGACTAACTGAAAGGCGATACTCGCAACCCGTCTCGAGTATCGTAACCTCATAGAGTGACGATGCCCCCTCGGAAGTTCAGCCGTGGAATCCTTGTCCCAGCAGTTGGGAAGGGGTGGATTGAGCCGTGATTGGATGAGGGATGGCCGGCATTTTTTCGCCCGGGTACGGGCCACAGGCGGTATTTTTAGCTGGGCCACTATGTGCCATATAGGGCTAAAATGTACCTAGTAAATGTGCATGGAGAGGTGTACAGTATGCGACTTTCTCCGCTTCATTCAAGATCGACAATTTTCAAGGGCTGGCGAGTTGCGATAGCGGTAAGCGTCGGCAAAACATGCCGCAATGTTTATGCCTATACAAATTTTTATGTGATTTAACCTGCTTGAAGAGCGGGTCCGGTGGACCTAGTTAACTCAATATACCGTGCGACTTGAAGTACTTGGTATGTTGCCAAATAAAATGGTGCCTGTAAGGTACGGCGCCGTCGCATTCGGCATACTGATTTCAGTATAGTTTGGCCAGTTATCGATTGCTTTTGCTGTTCTTTAGCAGTTGAGATGGTCTGGTATGGGGTTTCCGGGATAAGCCTTTTCAGTGGGAGTGACAAGCAAGGATCATTCACTAACCCCCTAATACGTAGTACGCAGAAAGCATACTCCAAGAAGAAGGCGGGTAGCGTACCAAACGTGATAAAAGGCTTGTCTGCCGTCTTGTCCAAGTGATTTTCCCACGGGCCGGTTCGCGGGTCACGGTAGCTTGGCCACATGCAAGGACGAGGGGAAAAATAGAAGACGACGGGCCGAGGCGAGGGTATATGGACATTCATCCCAGCAACGATAACTGGCGCCGCCACTGCGTAGACCTCAAAGGGTTGGACGCCACAATGTGTGAATATCTGGCTGGAAGTACCGAATGCCTATGAAATATCGCGCCGCCTTCTAGAAATGGAACGATACTCTCTCCATCTGTGCAGGCTCATGCAACAGTCGAGTGCATGTGAGAGTGGCTGCAGGACGATGTCGAGCATGTGCAGAGCCATCCGAGACACGGCATCCAAGCGGGTAGCGTCACTCGCAGTAGAGAGAGAGCGTGGTATAGGTGTATTAATAACGGAATATCAAGGATTTTGCTTGTCAACGAGATCAGCTGCGATGGGGTCAGTCACAGTCGCAGGAGCTGTAGCCGGAGCCGTCGCGGTAGCAGTACAGAAGCCGACTGACAAGCCGGGATGCAGTGGAGGCAGATCGTCGGCTCGGGTTATAGGAGAGAGCCGTTGTTTGGGGGAAAGCATTTCCCCGCGACTTTTTCAGTCGAGGAGAGGCAAGGCGCGCCCGACGCCGTTCATAAAAGGTACTTGTTTGAATGTCCGCTCCCACACAAGCCACTTCTGCTAGTGGTCGGGCTTGGATTACCTTTTCTTTTGTTTTGCTGGAGTACGAAGCGCCAGAATCCTTTGACCCATGCGCCGCGCTTGACCAGAAGAGGAAGCAAAAGAAGGGGTCCTTTCTCAGCCCCACCATGTCCTTGGTGCCCCAGTCATATCCAATGCTGTCAGCGATTTTCCGCGATACACCCACTTCGCTGCCCAGCGCATACAGATACAGCTATATAGTATGCATCTGCTGGTGGTTCGTGGCGATGGTTTCCCTCATCAGCGCTGACGGGCTCGCTTGCTTTCTTTTCTCCTCTTTGCTTAAAAAGGCTTCGGCGCAATACCAACGTGTTCCTATGCCTGGTGATATTGGAATGCGTGAAGGCGGTACCACGCTCGGCACGCACCCCTATTTACCTACATACATATAAGTTCCTAGGGCGGGTAATAGCTCCAGCATGCAGCTAGCATACTTACGTACAAGGCTCGCTGGGTCATATACCAAACAACATACAGAAAGGAGCAGGCTTGATGGATGCTGGCTGACCCTGCTGCGTCTCCATCGCTCATTTGACCGCACCAGTCCATCTATTGGGAGAAAAAGTAAAGATGAGAAATGAAATACAGGGACTTATGTATGTAGTAGTAGATTTGATGTCACTCATGCCATGAGGCGGAATTGAAGCACACAACTACAATATCATCCACCCCCCCTCCCCCCTTCCACTGATGTCTTTCCCTCCCCGTGCGCGTCCGCCCTCTTGGCTCCTATACTCCTTCTCCTCTCGCTTCCTCTTTCACGTCCGGGATAGGCTTCCCTCTTCAAGCTATCGCTTGAGAGTATACATATATCCATCCGTCCCCCATCCGTCCGCAGTCCATGTACGAAGACATATCCATATAATACCTACAGAGTTAACATTAAGCGCAGATGCCCAAGGTACACTAGATTCAACACAAGAGGAAGCGTATGTGGGTGGCACTTCGCGCTAGTCCCTGTTCTGTTTCCAGGATCTCCGCCCAAGGCCGATCAAGAGATGAAATCCTCTTTTTTTCCCACACTACTTGGCCCTCTGACCCTCCAGCCATCCCATCCTGTCGTCGCCCTTGTTAAAAAAACAGGTTCGGGTCCTGGGTCCACCCAGTCTTAACGAGGTCTTGGTTGAGCTTCATCCTCTCTTTTCTCTTCCGACCATACTATACTGTTATTATCCGGTCCGGTTTTACGTTTAGGGTCGTACGTACCTAGTTCTGTCCTGGACAGCTGCGACTACAACTACAACTACAACTACAAATTGCATATGACAATCCCGATGACCGAAGCTTTTAACGTTAAATAAGTCCTCGGATCGATTCCAATTCGATGCTGAGCGACACAGGCTAAACCCTCTTAAGGCGGACACCGCCTCGCTGGATCTCCAAACCCAAACAACGTTGCTCAAAAAAAGTCAATTCCCAGCCGAGGCAGCGGTCGGGCCATTCATTATCTATTCTCGCTCGTATCGCGACGCCGACGGCCAAGGCAGTGAAGCCTTTCGAGTCGCTGGAGCCTCTTGGTGCAGCGCTCAATTAATTATTTTCTCCATCTATTTTACGCATGTGTTTGCCCTGCGCCCGATCTCACTCAACCCGAACTTAAGATAATCTAGGAAACCGGAGAGGGAGAGAGGGAGTTTTCGGGTCGCATCCGTGCCGTGCCGTTCCTTTTATCTGGTTTTGGAAGGGCAACCCGACCCGATAGACCGCGATCCTACGATACGACACTATTAAGCCGGATTACCCAACGAGCGCGATCGTAACCGACCTGATCATCTCTTCGAGCTCCTACCTAAGCTCTACCTCAACGAGATCAGATTTCTTGCCGACTCCGCTTCGCCACTTGTAAGACCATCTAGTTTCCCACCTGGGAGCTGTCGAACCCGAGGTCGCATTCGCGATCACATCACGCAATTCGAGCCTTGGTTTTCACGCAGCCGAATCACTGCCCTTCCGACCTTCAACAGTCGTAGTCGCTATATTTGGGGCATAGATCCGCCCCAAATCATTCCCAAAGATGCCACCAGAGGGGGAATCGGGCCCTGTGGCCCAAGGCGCTGGCAATAATTCTAGCGACTTTGTGAGTATTCGACCTATGTAGCTGTATTGGTTGTTGATTTTACATACCCGAAACGAGACTCGGGCCGCTGCCGTCTATGTTCTTTATTGCAGATGGGTGCATCATCAATACGCCATTGTTGTTATTATTGTAATGTTGCTAACGACGGCTGTTTGCCTGGCTTCAGGTCCGCAAATTATACAAGTGAATATTTCCTTACCCTCTCCGACCTAGTTGCCCCCTTCTCAACCGTGGATGAGCCTTGTCCTATGGATATCCTATAAATAACGTTGCGTCGGAATTGCTGCGTCGCATATACTAACAGAGTGGCCCGCGTCGCAGGATGCTGGAAGATCCCCAATATAGTGAAGTAGTCAGATGGGGTGACCAAGGCGACAGCTTTGTTGTCCTTGAAGTAAGTTTATGCCTTCCGGCTTTGGTCTTCGCTTCGCTGGGATAACCCAGTCACTTATGTGCATTCAATATAGACTGACTGTTGCTGTTTTGGGTTTAGAACGAGAAATTTACCAAGACGATTCTCCCCAAACACTTCAAGCATAGTAATTTCGCGAGCTTCGTCCGTCAGCTCAACAAATACGACTTCCACAAGGTTCGGCACAACGAGGAGAATGGCCAATCACCATATGGATCATCGGTAAAGCTCGGCTCAAAATCGCGACATGGCTGACGAGAACCGTTGTTACTAACACCGGGTGCAGGCATGGGAGTTCAGGCATCCCGAATTTCGGGCCGACAGGAAGGACAATCTCGACAACATCAGGAGGAAAGCACCAGCTCCGAGAAAGCCACAGGTTTCCGATGACCAGCAAACTGCTGCCACCAACCAGCAAGTCATCGTTCTGGGCGAGACGCTTGCTGCTACCCAGCACCAGGTCCAGCAGCTGCAGGAATCGTATAGCGAGCTCGTCAATGCAAATAGGGTGTTCGCCGAAGAGATACTTCATCTCCAGAGGTTAATCGGCGCACAGAAGCAGGTCCACAATGAGCTGATCAACCATCTCAGCAAGATGGAACAGGACAGAAGGGAAAGTAGGAACTCGGGGTCATCGAATCAACCCAGTCTCTCGACCCCGGGTTATAACGCAAGCAACAACGGAAGCTATCTCCCCGACGGGACCCAGGAGCCGGCTGCGGAGTTGCGCCGGGCTCGAGAAATATTGAACAGCCTGCCCGTAGAACACAGCGCGGACCAGGACCTTAAGAGGATGTCTCTCGCCTACGCTCACCAGCCCGGTGCCTCTCCGGAGTCGGCAACATCATCCTCCATGATGGGACCACCTGGGGCGAATGGTTTCAATCCGTTCATGCACGACGCCTTGAACGATATGCGACACCTTGTCTATCCTGTGGGCCAGAACATCGGGATTGACCCGTTTGCAGCCGAGCATATGGGCAACATCCCTTACAACAGGCCAGTGCAGGAACAGTCCATGGGCGCAGGTCCCGAGGTCGCCCCAGCTCCCATGCACACGCAGACCCCACCGGGGGCTGCTTCGCAAGCCGGTAGCCCGTGGGGCATGAAGAAACCGGTCATCCTGCTTGTAGAAGACGACAAGACTTGTTCCCGAATCGGATCCAAATTTCTCGCCCAGTACGACTGTGGGGTCGAGGTTGCGGTATGTAGTCCTGCTCTAGAGATACTGCTGCCGCAATAAGTTGCTAATGCTTGACGTAGCGCGACGGTATCGAGGCTGTCAACAAAGTCAACCAGAAACCCAATTACTACGACCTGATCTTCATGGATATCGTCATGCCCCAGCTGGATGGGGTGTCAGCCACTGCCATGATCCGGGAGGTGATGCCAAATGTACCCATCATCGCCATGACATCCAATATCAACCAGCAGGATCTCGAGATGTATTTCCACTGGGGTACGTAGACCGCCCCGACCCCGTGACCCAATGTATACTGACCGCTCGCCAGGCATGCGAGATGTGCTGGCCAAGCCGTTTACCAAGGAGGGAATGATCGGCAAGATCAGGAAACACCTGGCCCAGTTCCTTCGAAACCCTCCTCCGGAACATATGATGGACGCGATGTATCCCAACGGCGGCTCAGCGCCCGCCCCAGCGCCGGGTGCGTACCAGAATCAGGGGATGGCCATGCCCCTCTCCGCGACATCATCGACAGGGGTAAACAAGTTCGAGACCACTCCGGTACAGTCGCCGGCCACTAGCGCATCCTGGAACTCCCCCAGCCAGATGCCACAGGCTTCCCCGGTAATAAGTCAAGACCAAGGATACATGGGCGCAGGTGGCGGCTCGCAGGTGGCTTTAACCCCAGGTGGAAGCCAGAAGCCGCAGCAATACCCAAGCCATATGATGCCCACTATGGGCGGGCCATCCCATCACCATCCACGGCTGTCCGACGGCCTCCAACGTCCAGACGGTCCCCCCGAGAAGCGGCAACGGATCTTTGGGCCCCAAGGAGGCTATCACCAGTGACGACCTTTCAGAAAAACTACATCATCATGATCTCCATCCTTGTATATAATCGCCGTCATTCCAGCGCCGGGTAAGGTGCTCCAGATAAATATATATACTCAGTCGATCTGTGTTGGACGATTTCGCAACTGGTCGGCATCAAGCATTCCTTTTGCGAGTGGACCATCTCTTTTGGATATATCAGACCATATGCGCATTTGTGTCGAGGGAACCCTGATCTAGATCTTGGAATACCTTTGCTTATCGGTACCGTGGCTTGCATCTGCATAGTAGCGAGCAGAGAACGAGAGACAGAATGAGCTTTGAAGGAAAAGGAAGCGGATCTCGGTTAAAACAGTCAGCACATTCAAAAAAGTAGACTGCCAGGCGGGCGGAACGGGTGAAGACTAAGCGATAATGCAGTCCATATTTCACGCAAACTGTCTTTCTTAATGAAAAGAAAATGGGGTCGTCAGCCAAGGGATGATAGCGTGTTCATGCCCGGTTAGAGAGCGAACGGGCGGAAACGGATGCGAGCGGACAGGGTTTGACCTTGTCGGCGCACCAGATGATGAGGAAAAGGTGAACAGCACCCGGCGAACTAGAGAAAATTGGGGGCGGTTTCCCCTGTGGCTCCGTCCTTATGATGTGGTCCCCGCGCCGTGAGACGGATGATGTTGGGGCTGGTCTAATTTTTCGGTCTCGTAGTGCATGCGGGAAATGAGACAGAATCGATCGATATTCGAGAGAGTCCCCTTCGAGTTTCACCCAGGCGTAGCAGTCCCCGTCCCGTATAACCTTCGCAACCTCGTGACCAGATGAGTTTCGTCATCGTCCATCATCAATCGTGGATATCCATCAAGTGAGGAGTATCCAAGTCGCGCACTGACTCGGGAGGCTATGTCGTCGCTCCTTATCGATCGATGGTCCGGTATCGTAGAGCAGGAAAGGAGTATGGCAAGCGGATAGAGGAGAAGGGAGCAATAGAGCACAATACAAATGAAATAAAAGACGCGGGTCTGAAACCGAGGAGAGCTCAAGAGGAGGAACAGGAAGCGCAACCTAATGAGAATGGGGCGAGGTGACTCATTGATGAAATGGTAATATAATACATCATCCCGCATATAAGCCTACGCCCGTACATGGAAAGGACTAGAGTGATCTAGACTACTTCTGCATAGATAGCATGCATGCATGACAAGCGTGCGGGTCCCAATATGAGAAAGTGAGGGAGGCAGCGGAAAAGGGGATACCTAGGCCCTTAAGTATGTATGTATAAGAAGGCCCGGACTTCCGTAGCCAGAAGATTTTTTATGAGTTATATGTGAGGGGAGTCTGTCGTACCCGTTGGCACACGACTCGCACCCAACACTATATATAGCAGCCGAGTCATTTCTTTTGTGTATACACCCGCTGTAACACAAACGACGGAAACAACGACGGAAGCTAGCGAGACGGGCAGGCGAGCGGACAAACGAACGGGTGGCCGGGTAATAAATAGATAGGAAGCAAATGGGAAATCTAGAATTGGCATACCAGGCCCATCAGACCCGGGCTGCGCTAATGTACGTTTGCGGCACCTATAATACGCACATGGTCCCCATCCCACCCCCATACGGGGCATCAGATAAGGCGCGAGGGGGAATACGTGTAAGAAGGGGGGGGAGGGAATGGGAAGATCGATCCTTGGCTTGACTAGAAACGTACCAAGCCCTGCTCTGCCACTCTATCGAGTTGGAGGAGGCTAATTAAAGCCAAACTGGGTAGTAGCTCATGCTGTCCAGTCAGTCACCGCTCGGTCCCGATTAATATGTCATTGATCGAACCACTACTGCGGCCCGACCCTAATGGGGTGGGAGTACGTCGGGAGCGGGCACCAACCGATGTAAGCGCGATCTCCTGTATGTCGTGTGTTGTTGTTTTGGTGACCGACGAAATGAAAAGGGAGAGGTGAGCGACACAAGGATCTCGCGGCAGCGTATAGATTCTACGTAATGACTCTCGTGAGTGGGAAGGGAACATAAGAACATCATCCGCCTGGCCAAGTGGCTGTCACCTAGGTACATAACGTGCAGGTGTACTTGGTATATATCTATCTACCTACTTCGTACTCTTGTATATCATCCGGGCAGTCTCTGATTGCCCAACCACAGGCTACACGAGGCTTTTATTTTATTCTATTACGTACTACTACTGAGCCGTGATAGCCGTACGTATGTACTCGCTGCACTTACTTAGGTAACTATTAATCTTCCCTGGTAAGTAGTCTGCCTCGCAGACTCCAAGCACGTAGGGTACGCCGAGCCGCGCCTGGGGGTTCTGGAACCCCAATCGCAGCCAGCCAGGCGGCTCCAGAACCGGGCGTACCTGCACCATGTCATGCAGAATCCCTACCTACATGGAGGCTAGAGCTGCACGCACGTGGAGCAGGTCACAGCCAGATAAGGCTTAGGGAGAGCCTTGGTAGTCTATACTCTGTACATAGGGTCCTTCTCCGCCCCTCCCGTCCGTGTCGCGTGGGCCCCTCCATCAAGATCGCGTTCTGAAGCGTTCTACGAACCTCGCCCCCCTTTCCCTTCCCACGCCCCGCGTTCTAGGTAACTCATACATACTTACTGGACCACCAAAGTACGTAAGGGAGGTAGAGATGCGTTATGTACCATGAGACGAGATGAGCCCACCTTTCGGACGAATCAGGGTGGGCCGGCTCGTCGGGGACGTTCGTTGGAAATATGTCAGGCCACCCGAGCTCCACTTTCCCCGGGTTTAATATTGACGGGTTTGATGGGTCGGTCTAGATGGGGCACTAGGTAACGAGACTATGACGCTTACAATGCTTGGTTGTGGTTCGTACAAGCGGTGAGGCGGGTGACAGCGAACCCCGGGTGGGGATACACGGGATGTACAGCAGGTAGGCGCAGTGCCCGAAACCGGGGGCTCTCGGCATGTTTGTTTTCCGGTGTTATGTACAGCGCTCAGTCATTGATCTTCAAACCAGGGCATTTAATTATCCCTAGTAGTTGTTGTCGTATTCTTGCGATAGAATAGGGAGGAGAAGAGCAAAAGGGGAGGGAAAAGGCAGGAGGAAGGTCAATACAGACACTGAACCCTTAGAGAGAGAGAGATAGAGAGAGAGATAAAAATATCGCATGTAGCTAGATTCAAGATGGATTCGCCGTGCGCTGGGGCCGTGAAACGCGATGGATGTGTGCGTTCCCATGTGGGAACACCCAAGCCCGGTCCGCCGCGGTCTGGACCTCGATGATCGCCGCACGGGATGTCTTGGCGGCGCCGGAGGGCCCAGCCTAGACCGTTTTGTTCGTTTCGAGCATACGCGCATTCCCCGGTTCCGGACCCCGGCAATCACGCGAGACAGGCAGGTCGTGGTCAAAATGATTGACATACCTCCACACTACTCCATAGCAGCTTGTTCCGGCGCAACTATTTGCAAAGATTGTAGATCATCAACCAAAACGCTTAAAGAGAGGTTATTTATATTGTTGACGTGCTTTTCATTGACCTATTAAGTGACGGGTATTCTGGCAGATACAACATGCCTTATCCATTAATAGCATTTTGCCGATTTGTAAGGGGGGAAGAGTAGCGTGTGAACATTATTCTTGTTCACGACCTGGCAGGTTTCAGGATGGCGGGAGAGAAATTCCGGGGAATAAGTGCAAACCCGCACAGAAGCCCAATTGGCGCTGCCTGCCTGCCAACCCGAACCTAGTTAAGTACGTCGTCCAGTTCTTGGAGAGAGCTTTTGTTATAATCACACTGCCCTGCGCCGCCCGCACCGGCCTGGCCAATCCTGGATGCGCTGCAAGTATTCAATGCGTTGACCCTGTAACGACGAAAGCGCCAGGAGGGTATATAACAATAAATGAAGATATCGGATGTCATCCAGGGTTGGCTGATGCGACCTCGACTGGATCTGTGGACGAGTATGCATACCTCTGTCTAATTGCCGTTGCAGAGCCAGACATTTCATCACATGCTATGGCGGAATCAGGTACGGATCAGCCTCGACTACCTACTAACAGCTGCGATTCGTTATGTAGTTATGGTGTCTCCTTTTCCCCGCGGCAACCGCGCACCGACCTTCTCGAGGGAGTGAGCGTCTTCTTCACCAAGCCAAGTATTGGCTCAGTATGTGAGCCGAGATACAAGGCCGGGAGTTCATCCCCGGTTGCGCAGCCACGTTTTGGTCCATCTGAGCACGCGAAGTACTCAATGGATGGCGCTAATAAGACCTATATGAGTCATATATGGGTTATACCTCCCTTGGGGCAGTCGTGGACATGTTGGTAATCCTGCAACCGCCTACTTGGAGAGCAGAAAGATTTCACTTGTCTTGTGATTCTATCATGATGTTGTTATACAGTCTCGTGCTGAAGTGCCGGTTTCGAAAAAGAATCCGTCGACCTCGGCCTAGCTCGCTCGTATATATAGGGTCATAGATGAGCTCTGCCACTCAGAAGTTCGTGTAAAGCATTCGGATCAGCGAAATGCCAATGCTTCCTCACGGAGTAACTCATAAATGTCCGAGCATTTTCTTCTGACCTATTCCGCAGGCGGCGCTTGAAGTTGCTTGGAATTCATGCAGAATCGGCCCATTCGGCGTCAGCGCGATTTACGGTCGATTGAATGTGTTGACCCGAACTGTACCTGCCATGTTCCCATAACTGCCAACTGCGCTGCAGCCCCTTTAAGGACATGTATCACGCTGCATGTTCTAGACTTATCATGGGCTTGTGATATTGATTGGACCCCATATCTGAGGTTACAACTATGCACACGGCGGACGACCTTTCCCGGAGCCCTCTGGACCCTAAGGTTATGGGGGAAACCGCAAGCCCGAAGTGCAAAGCCATCCAGCTCGTATAGCGGCCGGAGAATAGAGGACTCTCGCGCGGGGATTAGGCTATGATGGGGATGAGTTGGCGGAGTAATGATTTGGCATGGAGGCTGGTCGAATATACCTTTTCTTTGCCTTTTCGCCTATCGGCCCTCTGATTCCGGCAAGTAACCGTCTCCTGGAAGATATGGTGGGTTGTAAGCATGGTCTTCTCGTTGCGAGGAAAATTGGCTTTGGTCAGGGGGCATAAGCCACGCCGATCCCTGTGTCTGCCATCGGCTCATTTCTGTATTTTCAACTTACGGATGTCGGTCCTGTGGCGGCAGCAGTGACATGTGGAAATGTGGCTGTGCGGTTAGAAGCTGCTTGTGACAGTGAGTGACATCAAATGTGGCTAGTGAGACGTTCATTCTCAACTGCCCCTCCATAACTTTTTTGAGTCACAGTCCATTGACGGATCTCCCACTTTTAGCTCAATATCCGGCCGACATCATGACCGAAAAATACTACATTACTACGAAACTAGACGTCGCGATTTCTTATGCAAACGACATCCAGCAGTAGATCTACGAAGAAGAAGCATTTGCTATGGCGCCACGAGCTGGGCCGTCCGGCAAGAAGGCTGGTAAGCCTGGGGCGGAAGAGAAGAGGGAAGATATATTGCAAGCTGTGGTTATTGCCGACTCGTTCCAAACCAGATTCAGACCATTCACTCTGGAGAAGCCGAGAGTAGGAAACAATAACCTCCGAGTTTCCAATTGACTAACCGGCAATCTAGTGCCTCCTGCCTCTTGCGAACACGCCCCTCATCGAGTACACGCTGGAGTTCCTCGCGATGAATGGTGTCCAGGAGGTCTTCATATATTGTGGCGCACACCAGGATCAGGTCGAAGAGCACATCCAGACCTCTCGGTGGTCGCCGACGCATAAGTCATGTCCGTTTTCGGTTCTGGAGTTTATACGTGTCTCAAATGCGCAGTCAATAGGTGATTTCCTCCGAGATCTCGACAAACGAAACATAATGTCGGGGGACTTCGTGCTCGTGCAGGGGGACGTTGTCGCCAATATCTCCCTTGATGCCACCTTGGCCGCCCACAAGGCGCGCAGAGAAGCAAACCGAGATTCATGTATGACTATGGTCCTACGCGAAGCAGGAGAGGAAGAACATCATACGAAGACGAACGGCATTACCCCTGTTTTTGTAATCGACCCGAGAACGAAGAGATGCCTTCATTACGAGGAGATGCACCCGTTACAGAGCGAACACTATACCACTTTGGATACCGAGATATTGAAAAACCCTGAAATCGAGCTGCGGACAGATCTGGTCGATCCTCAGATTGACATATGTACGCCTGACGTTCTGGCCCTTTGGTCTGATAGTTTCGACTACGAACTTCCCCGCGCCAATTTTCTCCACGGTATTCTGAAGGATTGGGAATTGAATGGGAAGCTGATACACGTGGATATCGTCAACGATGGTTACGGCGCAAGGGCAAGCAATTTTCAGATGTATGAGGCCATCAGTCGCGATCTGCTAAGCGGCTGGGCGTATCCTTTCCTCCCGGATTCCAACTTGATGAGGGATCAGACATATCAGTCTCGAGGTCATAACCGGTACGAAGAAGACGACGTCGTCCTCGGGGAAGAGTGCGAGGTAACCAATTCTATGCTTGGAAAAGACACGCACGTGGGAAACAACAGCATCATTATTAACAGCATCATTGGCCGAAATTGCAAAATTGGCAGCAACGTCAAGATAACGGATAGTTTTATCTGGGGCGATGCAATAATCGACGATGGAGCCCTTATACGGCACGCCATCATCGGCGATGCCGCAATTGTTGGGAAACAGGCCGAAATCGGGGACGGTTGTCTGTTGGACTTTCGTGTCCAAATTAGCGAGAAGACGACCGTCAAGGCCTCCACACCAATTTCATTACTTTCCGCCGATTCCGAACCAGTCTCCTCCGACAGCAGCATAGTTGGCCCACAAGGGAAGGGCGCATTGTTCAGAGACCCGGAGGACGACGAGGCCGAGGACGACGACCCGTCCAGATTACAGAAGTCACTCATATACTCTCTAGAACAGTTCAACATATCCACCTCTTCCGTCTCTACACTGGCGGATGAGGACGACCTAGCTGACGAGGACTCCGATGCCGCATCCCTATCGGCCAGCCGAGAAGGGCGGAGGTCTAGACTGTCTTCCTTCGCCTCGGACGACTCCGGAAACCGAAACTCCAGCTCATTCCACTCGGACGCCGTGCACGGCCTGCTGGACGTTCTGCGCGGGACATCGGGCAGCTTCGACTCAGAGAGGCTTGAGTTCACGTCGCTCCGGTTCGCTAGCAACGCTTCGGACGCGGCAATGCGGCGAGCGGTGGCGACGGCGTTCGTGCGGCGCGGAGTGGAGCTCGTGACCTCGGAGCACGGGGCCATGGAGCCCACCAAGGCCGCCAAGCACGTCCTGACAGCGCGCGAGGGAGCCAAGGCCTTCGTGGCCGAGTACGGCGTCGGCGACGTGACGGTGCGCGCCGAGCAAGTCGAGTTCGCGCTCGCGCTCCAGAAGGCGGCCGCGTCCAGCGCCAGGGTCGCCGCCGGAGACACCGAAAAAGCCAAGGTCGGGAACCTCCTGGCCGCCCTGCTACAGCAGCTGTACGACCTCGACATCGTCGAGGAGGAGGGCGTCCTGGCCTGGTGGAAGGATGCACGCAGCCAGGAGGGCGGCGCCGAGATGCAGGCCGTGCGCCAGAAATGCCGGGCGCTCGTGGAGTGGCTCGAGGAGGCGGACGAGGAGAGCGAGAGCGGGGAGGATGACGACGAGGAGGATTAGAGGGTTGGGTAAACCCGGGGGACTTGCGTCAGGAAGCGGCTGCGCTGTCCCCGTTCAGCGGCGACCTCTATGTATTCAGTGAGGGGCTGGATTACAGATTTTGTCTTGAACGACGGGGATACGTGGGCTTTATGCCTGTAAAACCCTTTAAATTTTGATGCGCCGTTAGTTAGCGACGGCGCCGGAGGGGATCAAAATATGCTAAACGGCGGGACTCCATCGTTCACGGGCCTCTGATGAACCTGATGCGTGAGACTCTCTGCTTCCGTTAGACCATGGCGGTTGTCCATACAATACATACCGTAGGAGTCCTGACTACTTATCCAAAGTTGAGAAATGATGTACTTCAGTGTAGGAGCATGCTATCAAGTCCCTAGGAGCGAGTGTTATTCTGGGGGGACTACTCAGAGAAGTCAATGAGTGGCATTGTCTAAAACAAACGGTTTTCACTATCGACATATGCATACATAGATGTAGCCCTATATACGCCTTTCTATAGTAGAACGCTCGAGGGGTAACAAATTCGATGTCGAGTAACCAAATCTGACGCGACAATAATAATTTCTAATCTACAAAGCAGCCAGGTACCCTCCAGCTTTCCTTCCTAGTCCAACAGCGTAATCAAGGGATCCTACACAGCCTCTTGGAGGAAGCCCCTGGTGTCGGCATCGAGCAGGCCGTTGGACCGAATCGGGCCATCGTCGCGTGTCCCTCGTCGTTGGGGTGCGTGCCGTCCTGGATGCGTCCGTGGTGAGGCCGCCCTCACCCCGGAAACCGACGAACACGATGCGCCGGCCGCCGGCCTGGTGCTCCTCGGCGAGGTCCCTGAACTGCCCGTTGACGTCGCGGACGCGGCCGTCGACGGCCGCGTCGCTGTTGGGCAGCAGCGTGGAGAGCAGGACGGTGGCCTCGAGCGTGGCCCCTGGAGGTAGTCGACGAGGACGCCCGTGCGGCCGCCGGAGCTGGGAATGGCGATGCCCGGCGCGCGGTCGTTGGTGCCGGTGTCGACGAGGTAGACGTCCGGCCGGTACCGTTGCGGGACGGCCGCCTCGGCGCGCGCGGCTACCCCTCGTTCTCGTTGTCCCCATGCTGCCCGCCGGGTCGTCGCCCACCATTTCCGCGTCGTTGCCGTGCCGCTTGCTCCTGGGCCGGCGAGACGCTTCATCGAGGCATGGGTAACTTACTCGTCACGGCCGGCGCGCCCGTCAGACGGACAGCAGCGAGCTCCTAGTGAAATGCAACGTGGACTCGCCTGCAGATTTTGAAGGTTAGGTAGTAGTTGATGTGAAGCAAGGACAGCGTTTTAGAACTGTGTGCTTTTCTATTTATCGCCTGCCTACAGATTTCAGATCGGTTGCGGCTCAGGGTTCTACTCCATTTCATAACGAATGCGCGCTCTTGGCGATCCGATCCAAAGTACGATGCTCATCTACCTACTTGCCCATCGCGACACGGCCTTGCACATCAAGGGGACGCAGGATGTGTTTCCATGACTGCAGAACCATAGCGGTTCACTTTTGCGGCCAAACCTTGCAGCCGAAGGATGATCGCTTTTGGACTTGTTCTTCGTCCAGCTGGCGTTCCCAGTCTTTTATTGTTGCGGAGTGCGAGGCCGCCTCAGCTCAATAAGACTGACTGGCCGACCACTTGTCTAGATGCATCTTCACCCTTATACGATCCAAATATCAACAGCGCACCCGGAGTGAATAGTTACCTGCAGTTCCTGATCACGAGAATCGAATCGACCATGTAAATGGAAAAGAACACCACGAAGTTATTGACGTCAGCTCTAACATCTTCACCTCAACCGGCATCAAATACCTCTCCCGTGAGCTTATTCACTCATAGCCGTGCCATGGCGCAGCTGCCGTCCGAGCCCAGGAGACCTGGCAATATCCGTCATTGCTTAGCATATGCCAAGGGCCCGAATGAGGTGATGGATGGGGGCGACATGGGCGCGTCTGAAAATGCCTACATAGGTACAGACTTATCTAAGCTCACTCCGAGTTGGTACGGTAGGGCTTTGTGTATATACTGGAGAGCTGCTGTTACGGAGAACCTTGCTCGGACAGGTCGTAATACAATGCCTCGATCCCGCAGGGGGTGGTAGCGATAGTGAAACTAGATTCCTTGCCATTAATATAGTACATGCTCAAGCTGTTAAAGCCCTTTCCTGAGGTGACCATCTGGGAATCGGCTGCCGGTTGGGAACCGTCACCAGGCTATAGCAATAAGAGAAATAAAAGACGCTGGCCCGCTATTATTAGTCAGTCAAGGAAGAAGCCTTCCATGTATAATTCAACTCCAGTCATACCAGATTGTGATCAAAATATTTAGACAATTGTATATCCATCATATTTTTCCAGCGCTTACCACTATTAGGGTTTGGCAATGTTGCGACAACGATTTAGACTGCTGCAGCCCTGCGGCAACGCCGATGACCGCTTGTCCTGCGCTGTAATCTAGAAAGTAAGGGGCAATAGCGTAGACGTTGGGACTGGGCTGGATGCAAGGATCCAAAGACTTAGAATGCAGGACTAGTCGAGCAGTCATCGTAAGGGTAATGACATTATAAGCGGTTATAATTACAAGTCGCTCAACAGTGACTACCCGCTCTCTGATGAGCCCCAGAGTCTCTGAGAATTCTGCCGAAGGTCCGTCAGAGCCAACTACATCTTTGGGGAGAAATGCAACCACTGAATGTTCTTAAAACCTAGTCCAGACATTTCCCTTCATTCTCATCATAATTTTAGGAATCTCTCTGTACATTCTCGTTAAAGCTTCAGAGATCACACCAAGCGCCCGGCTGAGTCCCTGTCTCCTTGTATACAATGGAAGACTCTTCATTTGAAAAAGTTTCAGGAGCGCCCGGAGCGGTTCAAGAACGGGCCGCGCATTATCCACGATGTGCGGAAAGGTAAGACGGATCTGTTGAGAAAAAGGGGGAAAAAAGGAAAAAAAAAAGTACTACTTCGACCAAACCAACTCGCATTAGTTTCAATATATCGCGTACGAACTCCCTTCGCTAGACTGTATCTTATTGTTCTACCTGCATGTTTTCTAAAGGAGACTCGTGGGCTTCCCACCAGGTATAGCTAGTGTTTCACACGGTCTCAGATGTAAACAATCTTTTTCATTTGTGGTTACCCAGTGGCATCATCTTAACCCCTAACTACTTCTCCGTTGGGTCACGGACGCCCTTGGACTACGAGACTGCGCATTGTTGAACTCCTTTTCGAAATGAACCTTAGTCCAAGTAAAATTATAAATATTCTCAACAATAACATGAAATACCTAGAACTCTAAGAACCAGGACATATGAAAGACGCCTTTTGTGGTTTCGCCACAGCTGCAAGTTGGGAATAGTAGCCCCTGATATCATAAGGTCAAAGCAATTTGTAATCTGCTCAACCCCCCTGCCCCCCGGCCCTGCCTGGGGTCTTAAACCTAAATTCGGTATACGGCTCAACTGATACCATGAGCCTACCCACCGCTCGGGAACCCTGAGATCAACTCGGCCTCCGTATATAGTTAATGTCAGGTCCGCTACTGAGTGGTTGGAGAATCTGCCCTGGTGGCTCTGATAGGCTCAGTTATCTGGTCCTCGACGGGCTCTTGTTCGGTATGTCCTGGTTCCCTTGATACCCCATCATTGATATGAGCCTGTTCTTCGGTGTCTGGTGTTTGAGAGCTAACATTCAGCATACTTCTGTCTGGTTCGCGTTCGGAGCCGGACGGTCGACCAAGAGGCTCTACTGTCTGTGGTATCTTGTTCTCCTCCAGAGTAGGCTCGGCAGCCCCGTCGGTAGACTGGGCAGTGTCGGAGGTACTATTATGGTTGGGAAGAGACTGAAGAACAGGATGTTCTACGTTGGTGATGTCTAGTTGGGCCAGCAATTCGCCTGCTTCTGTAGCCGGAACCAGATCTGTGCCTTTAACCCAAGTCCCGTAGCCGACTGCTTCGTGCGCCATGCGTTGTAGCTGTAAAGTTGCGTTGCTGGTCCATTCCAAGTACGCGTATTGATCGTACCGCTTTCTTTTATAAAGAAAGTCGCATATGGGCTCCAGAAGATAAGATATAAGCGTGATAAGAAGACCGACAACGAACGTAAAGTAGAGGCCAAAGACGCTTAGCGATGCATATGCAGAATTTCGGACTTTCTGGAAATTGGTCAGCTTATAGGTAAGAAAGAATATCGTTTCTCAATAAGCAAGTAACGATATATGTAGTTCGGGGATAAGATACTTGACTGTTACATAATTTGGAGAGCTCCCCCGTTGTGAAATTGGCCTGGTACTGTAAAAGCTGGTGATCAGATGGGCCGTAGGGCAAGCTAATAAACGCAGCCTGTGTAGCCGCATTTGAAATATCGAACCAATGTGCTACGTCAACCTGCCATTGATTTGATGGTACTGATCCTTGGAAGCCTGAAAGTAATCTTTTCTGCGACTCCAGTCCCTTTGAACCAAGTTGGCTCAAAAGTTGATCAACGAATCTAATGCCGGTAAAAGCAGCCATGAAGTAAATAAAAAGAGCTTCTTGGGGTGTCGTGGCGTTTTGGGTTGCTAGGTTCGTATAACTAGAATCCATTAATAAAGCAAGCTCAACGAGTGCATCGTGAAAGCTGGCCAATGATCCACAATGCCTAACGCCGTCGTTGAACGATGTGTGGCAAAATTGGTACTGATCGACACAGCCGAGAGGTGAAGCTGGTTCCAAAGGAAGATAGATTGACGCTACGAATGATTCATTTCCCCAATTTGATATGAGCTCTGACGCAGTTTCAGACGTGCGGTACCAATCATCCTCAACCGGCTCCGAATAGAGGACTCCGTCTCTGATTAGCAAAAGGAGGAGAATATCTGCATCCTCTCGAAAAAGGGGATGAATTGGTAGGAAATTAGATGCCTTGGCATACGTCGTTTTGTTTCTCACAATCGCGTTAAACACCCTGTAATTGTACTTAATTAGCATTAATAGGTTTTTATGGGACCCTCAGTATATCATAGTTGCCGAGAGATTGGTTTATGCTGTGAAACTCACTCTATTTGGTAAGCCCCAGTGCCCACCGCCGTATCGGGAGACATAACAAATGAGTACTTGGATTCCACAGATTGAGCTGCGTACGTAGAATTCACGCGGCCTTCTGGAAAAGGGCCGTAGTCGTAAAGTGTCAAGTTCCCAATAGAGGTGGTCTTCTGTCTAGTAAATCCTTGTGTAACCAGCGGCGCGCAATGGAGGATATTTCTCCATTGGATGCTTTGGCCAGCGGTATTTACGCCTAGATCACGGTGGCTGTCAATGTAACCGGTATCAAGGTGTAAATTGGAAGTATTTCGTCGACATATTTCCCCTTTGAATGGACAATTCGCCATCGTGTTCACGGAAGGGGCGAGTCTTTTCTTAACGAATCGCCCACAGTCAAGCAAGCCTGCGGTATGATCTGAATAGCATTGCTGTGCGTAGTTGGCTGCGTTGTCGACTTGTTCAGCCCCGTACGACATAACACTAGGAATGGTGGGTCCAGGTGGGTGTCTTATATCTCCACAGTTTACGCTTTGGATCAACACTTCGTTACTAACTGCGCTGAAAATGCGTGAAGAAAACCCGCCGGCGGCTATGAAGATCCCGATACAGAAGATAGCAGAAGTTGCAGTCAAGATTAGCCGGAAACGTTTCTGCGAGCGACGGCCAATCCATAGCAACTGGGAAAGCAACCTAACGCCATCTTCAGCGGAATAACAATTGCGTAAGATTGCCTGGCATTGATGATGGATAGCGTCTTCCGGCCGAGATGAGGAATATAACCGATGGAGGGCGAAACAAAGGATTCTCCAGAAACGAGCTGCCACGAAAGAGACGAAGATGGCAATAAATGAAATCAAGAGGTTGGCATCAGCTTGTTTGAGAGTTAATGTAGCCCCCATAATCCGACCACGAGACCAGTTAATCCAAAAACCGATGTAGATCGGAATTTGGTCGGCTGGGTCCCCACCGGTACTTGGATTCGAATTCATGACGGCTATCAGGCAGCGAGTAAGGGCACGGAATGCTATCGAAGTATAAGACGGGATCCGGTAGAGAACATTTGCATTTACTCGATTTTAAGGGAGAGAGGATGGTCTTCAAATACTGTGAGACCCTGCATCACGCACTGAAGCATATAACTGAAGAAGTGTATATATCAAAGGTTGCATGACCTCTAGAAGGTCTTCTACAGAAAGTGAGGGTGGTGAACCCTCCATAAACATGCGTAGATACAGCTGTAGCTGAGAGAAAAAGAAACACTAGGTGTACGAAGGTATTCCGCTTTAGTAGCTGATCAAACAGAGCCAAGGCTTAGCCGTTTGATCGACTTCAGCTGGATCTGACAAATACAAGGAATAGAATATAGGTTTGCGTAATGACAGCCTTCGGTACCGAAATCCGTTGTGACCATGAAGATAGAAATAGAATCAACCTTTCAGCATGCACTTGCTGAATGTAATCGTGTTGTATTGCAGATTTCGGTATGTATTGAAACTGCTAATATTAGACACAAGAACGAGTTGATTAGGCCAGGCATTTACAACCATCCTTTATGCTATGTATCCCTTAAGGTATTAAGGCACTGCAATGGACGAAGCTAGCATCAGTGCAAGGAGCCATTCGGACTGCGCTACAGCAAGGCGGGGTAAAATATATATTATAAATATGTTGTGCAACTGGCATGGGAAGCTGATGGTCCCCGATGTTACGTTCTGACTTCACCATAACGAGGCTTAACCAATCTCCGTGTCGCTCTTTATTACGCCCCAACTAGAAAAAGCCACGCTGAGCACGCGAAATAAAAGTTGGGCTTGTCGAAAGACTGCCGGTACTAATTTTAGCAATACTGCAATACGAGACCGTACTACGACGGGACGTAAATGCACAAGGCTTTGAAATAGGCCCTCAGCCTGCTCAATCTTACAAGTCGTCACCCTCCTCTACTGCTGTGGTGGAGCCATCCCGCATTACTAAATTGTTTGTAAGAATGAAACGTATCGCATTGCCGCAGGTGTTTGTAGTTGCATGTTCGTCAGGGTCTAAACGGCGGCCGGACGAAGAAACACCACTTCTCCAACGACTTTCGAGTGGAATTTGGCTGCTTTGGGGGTGAAGATTCCTTATACAGCTCTGAGCCCAACAATCATAAGCCAGCATTGCCCAAAGACAAGTTGATTGCCAGCCCGACGTCTGCTAAGTAATCAGCCTAGAAGGCTTGCGAACTACATAACTGTACGTACACAGAAGGTGTGGGGGTTCTTAGTCCTATTCCGACCCCTATTCTGAACAACCGCTTCTGGCAATCACCGAAAATACGGGCAGGAGATCTCTAATGCAATGTTGATGCCAAGCACTCAACTACTTGGAAGACATGATTGGGACCTCCAAGTACAAGCTGTTAGAATAGGGGCAATGGCGCCCCACACCATTTGTGTATATAGATGTGTAGTTCCCCCAGCTGGAGGCTGGTCACTTAGCTATGGAATCTAACGGGTATTTAACCTATTTTTGACACAAGCAGTCTCTTAAGGAAGCTGCGGCTGAGGTGGAGGCACTGAAGCATTTGCTGGAAAAGGATCAAAATCGAAATTCTGGAGATCTGGATACCGGTTAAAGGAGAGCACTGCGATGAAGCTTTACATAGCTCTTAGACCAGCTGATCCAGTGCGTCTGGCGAGCAGGAAAGGTTCCTGCTTTCGCAGACTGAATTAAAGAAGGCGCGGATGGCCTCGACGCCCTTCCAATGGGATTTTCCTCAATGACCTTTAACTAGGATTTGTCTGCCATAGTGATGAACCCTGCTTCCGCAATCAAGATACTCGAAATTACATCGTTAAGTTTGTTCTTAGAAACTGCATTAAATACCGGCTGCTGCCCGGGAATATGACTAGGGCAGTCTATATAAAATATTTCAGAAGGGAAAGCGCGAAATGGGGGCAATATTTTATACGAAAATATGCGCTAAATAGCTAAAGAGTGCTACGGCTGCACCCCGAACCATTACGCCAAGGGCGGGGGATTGGCGATTGATCGCACTTGTGGCGATCAACCGGGTGCTGTAATTACATAAGAGCTGTACGGTAAACAAGGCCGTAGCAATATGGGCCTTTGCCATGTCCTTCATTGCAAAATGGCCAGGCTATAGATATACTGTACCATGGGGGTGGCGGGCTTTCAAGGTCTCTGGGCAATCCTTCTTGGGTACCTGTTAGTACTTACCAAGTCACCATTAGGACTGACTGTACACTCCTGATTCTATAAGATTGGTCAACAGACGTTAACCCGGATAAAATTGAAGATCCTTACCAGATAGAGTATCGAGCCTGCGGACGAAGGAGACGTGCCTTCCTTCCTCATACCATGGGTTCAAAGCTTATCGTCGACGGTGCGGTATTCGACATCGTGGATAGAGTCACAGTTCCATTCCGCGCTAAGATGATCGAGGATTACTATAGAGTGCGAACTGGAATTGAGCAAGGCAAGGGTTTCTCGGTGCCTCGTCTCGTGCTTTTCTTTGTACAAGGTATAAGCTTATCATGCAAGCTCGGAAGCTATCCGACCAAAAAGCCCATTGAGCATGTATTTTCAGAAACGGTCGTCGGTCTTCCGGACCGAAATATGTTGTTTCATTCCCACCATCGAGAAACTTAAGGCATCTCGTTCGAACTTTGCGACATAAGCAAGAAGTCTCGCCTACAGATATCCCCGAGCGACGCTTAGAACGCCTCCTAAGGAATTCGCCGCAACATTTTGATAGCCCGGTCTTTTGTAAGACATCAATTGGTACTTCGGGTTGTTGCCGAGTGTGACTAGGAGTGGCCGAAAACTAGCGATCTTCCATGGGGTACAGATGCCGTTCATTGCCCGTCATGAACCAGGCACTGACACAAATGAGTTTCGACTGATGGTTCATGGCTATATCCGCGGCTTAATGCAAGGAGAGGTATTAGAACTACCTTACTTAAAGCCGCAGGAGTTCATCCTGGTGAATCCCGTACCGTGGCTTTTCTAATTAGCACCACCTACTAGATCCTTGTGAGGGACAGTTTGCGACATGAAATAAGAGTGCTGATCAGCGAGTGCCTCAAGCTCTCACTTTCTTATCATTCCCATGCTAACATGCTGATATATTTCGGTTGTCAACATCGCTGTTGTGATAGGCTGGTGTCCATTTTAGGCTGTAGTAAGGTCGCAGGAGCTCGGGCAAGGCCGACATGGCCAGAAAGCCAACTGTACCGCAACATTCCTCGCGTCCTCTGCACCGGCCATCGTAGCGGTAGAGGGCCACGCCTTCATCCTAGCAGTCAAGGCGTGTAGGGTCGCCATGGTTCTAGTCACCGGTGGCCTGTCGGTGCTCGAAGTCTCTCGGGGCGGTCTTGCAGTACCTCGAGGCGAATAGCATCGCGTAGGACTGCGGTAGCAACGTGATCAGTCTGTAATTTTGGCTTTCGTACCGCAGCAGCCCCTACTCCGCCGTAGGAGTGGCGAGATTTTGGTCGGGTTCCTCGGGCAGGAAGCCCTGCTGGCGTACAGTCGAGTAGCGTATTGCAATGGTGACAGCGGCTGCGAGTTGGACGGCCGCGACAGATGTCATATTGGCGCGGGTGATGCTCATCGTCCCATACGCAGCCTTGAAGTGTGTACCGGCCTTCTTGGTGTATTCCCCATCCCTCGAGACATCAGCCTGACCCGTCAACATGTTTTCCCTCGGCACTACAACGTTCTCAAATTGGGCATAACCGTTGTTGGTCTGGTTCTGGGCCATCTTAGATCCGACATCACCTAGGTCGACGCCGTCCATGGGCTTTCCTGTCTCTATACCCTGTAACTAGACGATGAACGGAGGGATGCCATAGTCCTGACCATGCGTGATCAACCGACCCATGACAGACCCATGTGATGCCGAATAGCCTAGACCGCCCGGCCAGAACTTGGTAGTCGTCAGGTTCGGCGAGTGGATGACAAAACTGTCCTTCTGCACGTCGAATGTAGCAGTTGTCTCTTATCCCCTGACGTACGAGCCATGTCCCAACTCGGTCTGGACATAAGCGCCATTGATGCGCCCTTCCTTCGCTGGCTGAAGCCACCTCTGCCGTTGCTCTTGAGACGCCATAAGCTCGAGCATCTTGTAGAACATAGCCCTAGGGCCAAAGGGACTGTTGGTGAAAAGACTGTACTGCGCAGCCAGATAATCCCGGAGATTGCGGCCGTGTTTCACGCTGTCCTTCAATGCGGCCGTCCCCAACGTAAGCGCTCTATATACAATTGCTCGAGGCCACTTTCGACGTACATAGCAGGTAGGCGCCAGGTGTCCGTAACATCCAGCTCGGCTTCTAGGCGTGCCCATGCCTCTCTTCGCTGCTGTGCGACTTCAGATCCTCCATAAATTATATTCGTCAATTGCCCTGTGTCGAAGATGGTGCCAGAGCGAACCCGTACCATAATCTCTACCTGTACATTGCATGCCCTGGGTTGATCAGGCATCTCGAATTTCAGTAAGTGGAAAACACGCAGCGTCCTGTTGACAATGTGGTAGATCACCTAATGAACTAGCAGATTCCCAAAATTGATGGATCTCTTATAGACGGACACTAATATAGAGAGTTCGTTATTGATTTCTTACATAAGACTGGTTGTGTACCAGTATAACTAAGTGGGAGCTCCTAGCTTGAGCCCAAATGGTCAAGGTCTGATTGAACCTGCTATGTTGAGCCATGCTTCCGGGGACATGAAGTGATGACAATGATCATCATGTTATTCGGCATCAGGTCGTCAGACCGGACACGTATTAGCAAGAGATTCCACTGTACCCATCCGAACGATGATTCCCCGGCTAGTACATACTCTGCGTGCAACGACATCTTGTGCTACTTGCTCTACGCACAACCAGAAGGATTCTTTGCAATAGGGGTCATGCCCGTACAGTGACGTCCCCGTCCCGAAAGTCGGGATATAGTCTCGGAAGGGTATGATCCAGTCGGGTCCGTGTCGGGCTTCCTAAAAGTGGCCTTGGTGAGGCGCGGAACTCTATAAAGGGGAAGTAGCATGTAAGTCCTATTAGTCCTGCACTTCCGGATACGCATCCGTGCAGTCGATGAGACCAGCCACATATCTTCTCGACGCTTCTCTCGAAACCAGTCGTCGTCAGTTTCCCAATACTCTTCTACATTAGCTATGGACCGAGTGGTTACAAGCGAGATGGAGCTTGACGGTCGTCAAGTGCTCGTTGGTCTGTTCGTGGCTTACAATGTTGTCGTCTGTGTCTCGATTATCGGGCTTGTCACAACTAGCTAAGCCCGCTATGTCAGCGCCACCCTCACACTCGCCCTGCAGAAGACATTCATGGAATGGGCTCAGCCGCCCTACTGGTCAGTGGCCGCCGTGCGGTATTTCTCGATGCAATAGTTGAGCAGTTCGGGGCTCATTATCATCTGTCGAGCGGTGGGCACTGACTTCTATTCCGGTAAATCTTCCTTCGCGCTCGGCACCAAGGTCTTTCGGCTCGTTGGCATGGTATGGAATTTACGACGAGTTGGCACGAAATGGCAGATCAGAGATATACCACATTATGAAATACACCGGTCTCGCATTGCCTATGCCGTTCGAACCCTGGCGGAAATGGCGGTTGTCTATCTCGTACTTGACGGTGTGCTCTGCGCCCCGCAGGCTGATCCTGTCTTTTTTCTCCCTCCCGAAACAGACTTGGGTCTTGATATACCGGATCTCTCATCCCAAGACCTTGCGTTCCGTATGGTGACGACTGTGTCGTTTCATCTTACCACCTACTGCGTTGTCACGGTCCAGTATGGCATGATGTTATTCTTCGTTTCAACGGGGCTTAGTAGCCGGCTTCTTGGCCGCCGTTCTTGGCTCGCCGTGGCAAGGATATTATGAGACGAAACTTAAGCGACTTCCTGGTCGACACGGATGGTTGCTTTTCGCAACTCATTTATCCCCGGCTCAGCTTCGGCTCAGCTTTACGTAAGTAGTTCAGGCCCCCTTACCCCTCATCAGCTTTTTTGCTCACCCCTATGGCTAAGCAGGCCAATAAACCACCTGACATTTCTGGGCCCTTGACCTCTGGAGCATTCTTGTTACCCCGTTTAACTTTGCAACTATCATGGCACTTTAACCAGAACGCCGCCATAAAAATTTTCTCGGGACCGGAATCCCAGCTTTCGATCGCTTTAGTTTAAGTTCTGGAACTAGCCTCTAATCAAATTCTTCCGGAGAAAATGGTGGATTTCGGTTAAAATCTTCCTTAAATTTCAGCTAAGGCTGCATGACATCAATATACCATTTGTAGTTTTCACGTTTACTTATTTGCCTTACTATTCGTGTCTAGGATCCTGTCTGGTAGGTATTCAAACGTCAGGCTGCCGCGCGTGCGGAAAGTACAATACAATGCCCTCGTTGCAAAGTGCGAATTCCAAGTCGACGGCTATCCAGGTCAACAGCTAGCCAAGTCAATGGTTGCAAAGCTATTAGCTCTGTACGTAGTACAGGGCTCCCCTACCCACCCACCTAGCAGGGGGAGCCGCTCGTTTTTTTAATCGACGGCCCAGGTCGATGGTCCAGGTCGACCTAGACCGTCGACCTGCAGCCCTACAAGTTTTAAAGGGCCCGGCTACAGTCGACCTAACTGCACCCCGACCTGCAAGCCTTGGAAGCTTGAAAAGCCCTGGTCAGCTGTCGACTTGGCGGCCCGTCGGCCTGGTTAACTGTTGCTGGTTAACTGTCGACCTGGCTGCCTGTCGACCTAACTGCCCGTTGACTTGCAAACTTTAAGGGCCCTGCTTACTAGGTAGCCGTCGACTTAATTCCGCGTCGATTTACAAATGTTAAAAGCCCTAATCGCTAGGCCGACTATAATGTCAGGTTAAAACTAGGGCTAAATCCAAGGTTTCGAACGGGCTATACAAACTAGCAGGGGTTTAGAAACGGACTAGTTAAAATACGTACGTCGTTCGGACCTACCGGGCCGGAGAGCACGAGCCGCATGCTGCCATGGTAGTTATTTTTCGGTTTGGGAAATCCGTTCTTAGCAAAAACAGGAGGCTGCCGCGTGCGTGGCGAGCACAATAGATGCCCCCGTGTTACGGCACGAGAACAGGGACGTAGTCATCATACTAGTATAAGTGGAGCGATTTCAGCTCGAGCACTGACCATCTTGTTCTGCCCTATATGCCCACTTGGTGCCACTTAGTACTGACACATGATTTTAAAGTGCAGAAGCTGCAGGGCATTAGGGTATTAGCAGGGGCTTTGGAAACAATCGTAGACGCTATTTGCACATCGCGTAGGGCCCAGAAGCACGAGCCGCCCCAATAGGAAAGTACTGGTGTGCGCACTACGCGGCCCGTGCGCTGACAAAAGTCCTGGGAAGCCCTAGAAGCCCGGGAGAAAAGGAAACGCTGTTAAAAAGAGGGCTACTATGGTGTTAGGGGTAATTTTAGAAGCACCGCCAGGTCGCCGCGCTGGAGCCCCGTAACGCTGTCCCATGTTTAAAAGTTTTCGTTGCTATGTATCGAGGGTTAGCCGATGTAAAGGCTAAACCTAACTTGTATAGCGTAGCTACTGGCGCGACCCACAGCTACATGACAATGTTTTAAAAATTATGCCTGATACCGTAGTAGTGTGCTGCGACGCCATCCGAGGCGCACAACGCGCGCGACCCAATGCGGCAGCACTTGGGAGCCAGCGGAGTGCGCCGAGGCGGCGAGCAACCTCTTGTAATAACCTTCGCATACTTCGTTCCATAATACGTTAAAACAAAGATATAAATCCGTGAAAATTATTATTATTTATTGTTTCAAATATGATACTACTTTTACCAATATGTTAAATAAGCGTATAGATTAATAAACTAAATACCCTCTGGGCACGCCAGTCAGGGCTATTCTCTGTGCAACAACACCTTCTAGTATCAGAGTGGCATCCTGGCCATCCGGGATCAAATCTCCAGCCGCATCCTGCCAATGTTGCCGACCACGCGCATAGTACTGGGGGGGGGGCGCTGATCCGTAGATGCCGGCTGCGAATCACGGAGACTTTCAACTCCGGGCAGGTTCTTACCGCCAACGTCACCTCTGCGCGTCGCTGATGATCATCTCCGCCGCCATCTCAGCGATGCCGTATACTGCCGTGACGATGTGTGCCGAGATAAGCACGGGCATGACGCTGGCGTCCACGACGCGTAGGTTCTTCGTCCCGTATACCCTGAGCCGCGCGTCCACAACGCCCGCATCCTCCTTCGGCAACATGGCGGCCGTACCGACGGGGTGGAAAATGCTCAGTACTGTGCGGCGCACGTATTCCCTAATCTCGTCGTCCGTCTGCGCCGCCTCCAAGCCGGGCTCGTACTCGGCCGTCCACAGGCTGGCCATAGGTTCCGTGGCGGCGATCTTGCGCGCGTACTTGACGGCCTGTACCGCCGCCTCGACGTCGTACTCGTGCGACAGGTAGTTGGGGTTGATGACGGGGCTATCCGCCACCGAGGCGGACCTGATATGCACGCTGCCGCGGCTGAAGGGGTGCATGATAGCTGTAATGAGGGTGAAGAAGTCAGCGCCGAAGAGCTCGCTTGAGGGCGCGGGGTAGCCCTTAACGCCGGTGTAGCCGTCGGAGAAGACGATCTCTAGCTGCGGTACGTGCGGGTCCGACATCCACTTGAGCTTAAGGGCGTTAGAGGCTGACGCGTCCTCGGCGGCGGCGGCCTCGGCCTGGGCGAGGAGATCGGCGGCGGCGTCGTCGCCCAGGGCCTGCGCCCAGTTGGTGAAGGCGTATGCGGAGCCGGTGTAGTCGTACATGCCCGGGTTACCCGCGAGATAGCGGGCGAGCTGCTCTGCGGCGAAGGCCGGGTCGTACCGTAGCTTGTCGAACGAGGTGAAACTGTCCTTGAGCTGGTACGACGTCTGCAGGCGGATGTGGTCCTGCAGGTTCTCGCCTACTCCGGGGAGGTCGACGAGCTGCTTGATGCCGGCGGCGGAGAGCACAGACGCCCGGCCGATACCGGAGAGCTCAAGCAGGCCTGGCGTTTGTAAGGAACCGGCGGAAAGGATGACCTCGCGGCGGGCGGCGACGGTGGTGCCGTTCACGAGAGTCACGCCGGTGGCGTGCTGCACGCCGTACTTGCCCTTTTTGAGGTTTATCTTGGCCACCCGCGTGTTCGTCCAGATGGCGAGGTTGGCGCCCGACAGCGGCAGGTAGGCGTTGGCGCTGTACGAGCGGACCCAGCGATCCGGGTCGATGCTGCTGGGCTGGTACATAACGCCGTTGACGGAGCCGTTGAGCGACTCGAGGTTGTGCTCGATGCCCAGGCCCTGCATTGTCGGGATCCAGGCTTCCTGGTGCGCGGGGATGTTACGGTTGATGACGGCCTTGACGGGGCCTGAGGTTCCCACGCCGTCCTGGCCGTAGTGCTCGGTGTTGACACCGGTGAAGTTCTCCGCCTTAAGCATGGCGCGCTGGAAGGCGTCCCAGTTCCAGCCCTCGTTGCCAAGGCCCTCCCAGTCATCGTACTCGACTGCGGCGGCGCGGTCGTAGGTCATCAGGTTGATGGCGGACGAGCCGCCGAGAACCTTACCCCGGTTCTGGCTGAGTACGCGGCCGTTGGCGCCCTCCTGGGGCGTCGTTGTGAAGGCCCAATCCAGGGCACCCCCGAGGGCCAGGCCCTTCATGCCGGGGATGAAGACCGTCTGTTGGTCGAAGCCCTCGGGGCCGGCCTCGATGACGAGGATACTAGCCGAAGGGAGGCCCGCGCTCAGACGGCCTGCCACCGCCAGACCGGCCGTGCCACCACCCACAATAACCTGCAGTAGGTTATTAGCCAATCATTGCCATTGTCGACCATGATGGTCCAGTTTCTAAAAAGAGGGGAGATATTCACGTAGTCATAAGTAGCTTGTGAAGTGAGCGCAATGACGGCGGAAGACAGGCCGAAGGCCACTAGGGACCGGAAGAGCATCGTAATAGGTGCGCGTAGCCTAATCTCTCTTTCCAAAGAACGAATATATCCGCACACTGCGGACGACGCTGGGATGTCAGCAGTCTCAACGGCGACCGCGTACGAGAGCCAGGATGCTTTGCTTAGCATACAAGAACGTACCTGAATGTGTCTCGGCCTTGCAAAGAACGATTAACCGTACAAGAGGCTGTTGTCCCGGTGTACGAATGCAGCAGGGAGGTGTGCAGAATAGGAAAGGCAGTAATGCGAGGATGGAAGGTAGGAAGCAGATGGGCGACGGAATAAACTGCTGCTGCGGCGCCGCGGCCACAGTCCCCTAATGCTGCATGGCAGGGTCATCCCCGCTGTGTAATGCTTGCTTGGATGCAGCTGCCGGGGCATGGATTCGGCGAAGGCCGTGATTAACAGGATAGCAAACGCGGGACTATTTAACCGAAAAAGGAGTTGCCCGGGCCCAGGGTCCAGGGCTCAAGGTCCACAAAAATCAACTTTGCCAAGCTCTGCACCCCTCGACCGAGTCGATAGCCCGATAAATCAAGCATCCGATCAAGCGAGGTTGCGATGCTGCCGCGAACCCTCAGTCCCACCGATTGACCATCGACCTCTTCTCCCGGTTGAACGATGTGCGCTCCTCTGCACTCCTGGAAGCAGGCACGCGGTACAACGCCCTGTAATTGCATCATGTGTTCGCGTGGCCAGGGCTGTTTAATATCTATTCTCGTAAACAAGGAAGAAAGCAAAGTTAAAGTAGCGTAACGGAACTTCCCATGATAAGTGCCAACGTATAGAACCTCCCCATCTCAAGTTACGTTATAGTATGTTTCGAGCGGGGTTCCTGCCCATAGTATAAGTATCCGTCTATAGAGGCCCAGCGTGAGGAGGAGTCCCTGGCAGCCCTCCAGATCTAAGTTTGCCCCCAGTCCAGGTACGATCCTTCCGCGACACCCGGAGATTTGCAGTTGCAGCAGCCGATGAGCCACGCCCAGCTTCTGGGGATTTTTAGTCTGCTCACGTCGCCTTCCCCGCCCCAGTCGCCTTTGTGACGAGCGTCCGCGCTGGATCGCCCCGCTCCCGTTTTTGTCAGGGGTTGAACGCCATAATCGGTCAGCAACCCAGGACAAACAGAGCATGGTGTCTCATGCTGCCCTGGCTCCTCGATGGACTCAAAAGTCCTCTCTCCCCAGCCTATCGACATATATCAGACTTGAATAACGCGACGGGCCTCATTGCGTCGCTCTAACCCATTCACCTCATCACCATGGCGACGTTAACGCCGCCCGATCCTCTGCCGCCGGACGAGAACATCGGTCCGACTCTAGTAGCGTTGTCGAGCGTCCTCGGCTTCCTGGCGCTTCTCACGGGCTCGCTTCGCCTATACGTCCGCTTCGCCCAGCGCAACGCCGGATGGGACGACTACCTTATGGCGGTGCTGCTGCCCATCGCCATCATGCGGTTGGTGGTCCAAGGCGTGCAGCTGCACTACGGCAACGGGCGGCATAGGTGGTATATCTCCCAGGAAGACTACGTAACGAATAACATGCTCGGGTGGTATGCCCAGCACATGCTCTTCCTCGGCATGTGCATCCTCAAGTGCTCCATCATGTTCCTGCTGCTGCGCATCAAGGACACGCGGAAGCTGCGGTGGCTCCTGGGGGGGATAATGGTCGTGCTGGTCATCACGAGCCTGGGCTGCAGTGTCATCCTTTTGTCCGAGTGCAAGCCCATCTCAGCGTACTGGACGGGCGTGGGTGTGTGCTGGGATGTCAGGATAAGGATCTACTGGATCTACGTTACCATATGTAAGTTAGGCATCCCCTTGACATGACGTGCCACGCATGCGAGGACGCGCTGACGAATGAGTTGCACAAATAGCGTACTCCCTCTTCACAGACCTGACTTGCTCATTGCTGCCTCTGGTCGTTGTCTGGCGGGTCCGCATCCCCCTGAAGTCGAAGATTCTCGTTTGCGGGCTGATGAGCCTGGGGCTTATGTAACTCTCCCCTCCATAGTACCCCCGTGTCCACTACCTCGTCGCTGACAGCAATAGCGCTACCGGCTTCGGCGTAGGGCGAGCCTTGGCACTTGGCATCCAGACGACAGATCTGAGCTGTGAGTAGACTCGAACCGACATAACCCCCTACTTACGTTGACGAACATGGCATTAACCACCTCGCAGACGTCTTCGCCAGGGTCGCAATCTGGTCCAACCTTGAGCTCTTCCTCGGCATCATCGCAGCGAACCTCGCGCTAACCCGGCAGATCTACTCCTACCTCTTCTCCCGCAAGGACCTGCAGTCCAACAAGTCGACCAGTTACTGCGCGGGCAGTGGTCGTATCGGGTCCTCGAACCACTCCAACGCCAAATATGGCTTCGCGAGTAGGCTGCGTGGAGACCGCACCGAGAACGGCACCACGTTTGTCGCCTCGGGCAGGCGGCGGGATAGCGGAGACAGCGGCATACCGCTGGAGCCTGTGATCCAGAAGACGACGGAGTTCTGGATCTCGGAGGATGGCCTGCGGAGGGATGGCAGCACGGGCGGAAGTAGGGAGACTATATCGCCTGCCGTGTCGCCAGCTTAGATGCGGAGGGTGCCAGACTTGGTGCGGAATGCACCGTGCGGGCGTATTGATAGCGTGCATCGGGTAGTGGAAAATGTGGATGAAGAAGTGTTCAGGATAAAGCAGTCGGACTGATGGGCGAGGCTACCATCACAAGACGAGTCCGGGAAGGATGGGTTCAGGGCATTAGGATCTGAAGGTCATTCTGCGCCGAAGTCACGCTAGTCCGCAATATACACGCCGGCTCCAAGAGACCACACATCGGACCAGGAGCCTTCTCAGTGAAGTGGAGCTGCCCGACTTGGCACATCGCGCCCCTCCGCCAGCATTGGTTAACTTAGAATCATAATCCGAATACAGAACATCGGATGGCAGCGGTATGGTAAGACTCGCCAGGACCGGTTGACGGCCGAAAACGAAGTTTGCAGTATACCGACCTCAGACACCCTATATTTCCCCACACTCTGGGAGAGACCTGACGACTCGGATGCGGCCTCACAAGTTCCCCTAGCTTAAGGGCGGCGATACCCGCATGGAGACAAACGATGTGTGAGGATGTCTTTGATGTCCAGCCGCTCAGGCCATCCCCATAACGCCTTTGTCTCTAAACACATTCGAAACGATTTCGAGTTTATCATGGCTGACCCACAAGTAGCCGCTATAGCCATCCCAAGTCCGCCACCTGCAGTACTGCCGCGGCAAGCAACCATGGATTGAGCGTCCTAGGCGCCCTCAAGGCCTACCAATCATGCCGAAGAGCGGGAAAAGCAGCTATGACTTCCGGGAGCCATATTCTTGCTGCATCGCTAAGGACGCAACCTGCTCCTACGGTAGAGACCATGTCATCCAGACGCTGGGCGCTGCCACAAGGCCAATAGAACGGCAAGAGTGCGGCGAGTCGGGCTGCCAGCAAGGCTTTAATTACGTGATAAGATAGATGCTTAGAGGGAGGTGTCGAGTTGGAGTTGGTCAGGGGTCCCTGTGGGTCTATTGAACGGCTCGGACCCTGCCGTAATCGGCCGGACCAATGCGTGTCTCGATTGAGCTGGTTGGCGATGAGTTGTAGTCTATCACGGACAACCACGAGGGTTCAACCACCACGCAGCCTACGCGATGCTACGGGCCGCTTGCAACGTCTCAACCACCAGGGCAGTACACGACGACTGCAGGGCTTCGAAGGTCAACAAGTCGCCACGATTACACGCGGCAGCCGAAACGGCCGGAATTGTGCGCTCCAACGTCGCGTCAATGTCGGGGCTCCAAAGTGTACCGCCCACAGCAACAATGCGCCCAGAATGCTTCGAAGGTTGGCGTAATATCGCTTACCAAGTCATTGGCAGTCAAGTGGATAAGGGACTATATTCGGGTGAATACGATCTCTCCTGGTCATGGGCCCACCGATCTGAACAAAAGGCCGGCCTTTGATGCCAACTAGGGCTGTTGGTAAGTCAAGTTGACTCCAGTAAGCTTGGGCTTGTCGGCACTCAAGCAAGTCAAACTGAAGATTCTGCAAAGTCAAGTCACAGAGTTTGAATGGCGCATGACTTGGTCACTAGTCTCGTGTCATTATATAATTTTCTCCGTCTTTTTGTTTTGCTTTCAATGCAAAAAGAAGCCGAAAGTGTGGCTGATGTTGAAATTTCTGGTCTTTTGCTGCAAGATACACGGGCTGGTACCCGGCCCGGGCACGCCATACGATCGTAAGTGCACACATCTGCAGAGGGAACGGCAGATTTCGCATTTTCAGCCTACGGTCTCATCGTATAAGGGCCACTGTGATACCCAGACGTAAGGTTTATGTCCATTTCTCTCATCAATGCGTGTTGATTTATATCCAAGTTAGTGTGTCGCGCTCCTGAGAAGGCTTTAGCATATCCAGTGGAACGAGCGACAAGTAGAACGACGCCACCTCGGCATATCTACCGATGAGGAGTTTGAGTGAGCTTTCTCTGAACTCACGAGAGCCAATGGGTGAGGTTTTCCGTATCAAGCTACGCGCAAGGGTAGCATGCCACTTACCTATCTGATGCTGGTTTCCGATCTTCAAATGTTTCGCCACTTGGGGATTCGTGCCTTGTTGCGGCAAGGGTGTTGCTTATGCCGCCGTGAGTCACTAACTCGGTGATGTCAACGTGCGTGCATATTGCTTGCAGTGCGGAGAATAGCGCCCCTGGGGCTGGAACGCCTGTCTCTTCACCTGGGGACGTTGACGTGATGATGGTACAAAGGCTAGTAGGTTATAAGACACTCGATCACGCTTGGGTGGCAAATCTTGTCATTGAGGCTGATGAGCAATTCGATAGCAAGTGCTCGACAAGAAACCAAACTTATTGAAATGGCGATATATATACAAGGTCTTTTCAACGCCCCCGCAGATTCGTCGCCGCGGACGATCCATGGAATATTCTTGGCACGTCCATTGCAGTGGAACGCCGAGCCGCTTTGGTCCGTTTGCCGTCACCTTGGAATTTAGCGGTGGGAGATTCAGGAGAAGGTGTCCTATTATCTGAGCTCCCCTCTGAGTGTCGCCGCTCCCCTGGTAGACTCGCCTCGCAGTCTCTGGTCACATCTCGAGGCCATTAATGACATTACCTTTGAGAAGGAGAATGGTAACCGTGCCTTTGGTCTCCATGATACGCCGTTTCGGTCGTCTATAGCTGGTCGCACATCGCCAACGTGACCGGCACCAAGCCCTGGAGGCAAGATATCCCCCCCTGGTTCGGCCTCGTCGAGTCCAGCTCCTTCAAGGTGGGTGACGAGGAGCTGTACGTGTACGGCATCACCCGCTCCTCGTTCACTTCTGGGGAGGGAGTCTCTTCTGAGACTGTCCTTGGACCTCCCGGCGAGGAGGGCTGCTACGCTGCCAACTATGACGGTCTGAATGTCAAAGGCAAGATCGTCCTGACCCAGCGATATCGCTGCCCTACTGGCGGCACTCTGACCGGCCGTGTTCGTCCAGCGAAGGAGGCCGTCACCGCTGCCGTCATCATCTACCGCGATTTGACGACGACTCCCACCCACTGCTGACTCGATGGGCGAGGTGAACCTCGATACCTATGCGCATCGGCCTTCAATCACTGCCCCGATGGCGAGAAGGTCATTGACGCATGAGGCTGGTGAGATGGTCCAAGCGTACTCCCAGAAGACTCAGGTCATCGAGGAGAAGATCACCCAGAATGTTTTAGTCGAGACTAAAATTTCGTGAAAATTATCGGAAAATAAACGAAAGCGCTCGTAGGTTAGAAATATCACAGGGTATATTTCGTCAGAAAAAAAGGCTAAAATTTAAATATACGCTTAGTTAAAACTTTATAATAGAATAATCTAATAAAAATATTAACTAATTTATAACGGTTAAGTTAATTAACTAACTATTAAATCTAGGCGTACGGGTTTATATTAATAAAAACATCGTATTTAAACAATAACAAATAACTTAATTAAGTTCCGTAATATTAAAAGCATTTTAGGTAACAGAATTACATTACAACATATTACTATTTAAATATAAAATAAATAAAGGTATATATTTAAACTGAAATTTTTTGAAATCTAATAGATTTATACGGATTTATATCATATAACTTAAATTATTTATCTTTTTTAACAACTCTTTTAGGAGTCTGGTTTGTTAAGGTTATGATATAGTTATATTTCACTATTACGCGCATTATCTTATTTTGTCTTTTGGTCGCTTTTTAAATAATAATATTATATAATATTTTGTAAAAAGTTAAAATAAATTTATTTATTACATTTAAAAACGAAACTTAGAGTTTAATATTAAAAGGTTATATCTTATGTAAATTATACAATAGCTAAAGAATTTAATTAACTATTAAGCTTAGTCGTACGATTTATATTAAATATTATATTTTAAAAAATAAAAAAAAATACAAGTTATTATTTCATATAATAAATGAAATTTACGTAATAAACATGTATTATAAGCTGTTAATACTTAAGTAATAAGAAATAACCAACGTATATCTTGCTAGTAATTTTAGGTTTATAATTAGCTTAAATTCGTTAACATTAATTAAACCTTATTAAAATTCTTAAGTCTTTTTCTAGCTTAAGTAACTTCGGCGCTAAGCGCTAATAAGCTTCTCTGAATTCTTTAAGCTAGTTAGGTAATCTTAAAAGAATGTTCGGAGCTTTTTCTTTAAATAATCCAATCATTATAATATAAGCCAAGCCGGTTATATTATAGTAAAGGCTGTTAAATTTATTTAAAAACTTGAATTTACAGTAATTACGCTCGAATTAATATAATTTTAAATTTGCAAACATTAGCTACAATAGTATAACTAATAAATATTTAGAAAATATAATAATGATAAAAAATAATAAGTTTTATAAGTAGTCATATAAAAATTATACCTTTCTTAAAATACTTTATAAGTTATATACATACATTTATATATAACGTATCACATCACCGAGCGAAATACACCACCAAGCGAGACACTTTTTTTTTATAGCTATTCTAACTATATATCTTTACTTTCTCATTTCTTAATAATTACAATATGGAACGCCTTATAAAAAAGACGAGAATAAGCCTAGCCATTTAAGATAAAAAGACCCCAAAACTGAATTATAAAAATCTTAATTTTATTTATTTGGTTTCACTTTTTACTTTAAGATATTATTATAACAGTAAATACGTTAGAACCTATATTACACTTAATTTGTAAAAATTAACGCCGATCGAAAGAAAATTGATTATTGATTAAATTCTTAACTTAAATATATAAACGTTATTTATCCGGCTTTAATATGTTAAAAATATAGCGAATTTATTATTTATTTAACGCGTTTTATAACGCGTTAAAATTAATTAAGTGTTAAAATTTATTAAACGCATTATGACCTAATACATTACGGCCTCCAAAAACGGTCATAGGTAAAAAACTAAGAATAGTAAGTGGGGCAGGTTACGTAATAAATTACCAAGTTATTAGAGGTAATCTAGTAAGCCGGATGACTAGATTATTGAAAATAATTCAATAAGCTTGTAAAAAAAATATTCGTTTATTATCTTATAAAAAGATAACGATGGTTTATAATATAACTTCGTTACTTAAGATATTTTTAATATTACGAAACATAATTAAGTTACCTTTATTTTTTTATTATTTAGATAATATAATATTTTTACTAACATAAACCCGTACGTTCAGGTTTAATTAATAATTAATTAGCTTAACCGTTATACGTTACAAGCTTTTATTTAATAATATTGTTAACTTTTGAGTAATATTTCAATAATATATTTACTAGTAAATAACCCGTTTATTAGGTTCCGAAAAGGGGTATAAATTTTGATAATGAGGAATTATAATTTTTATTCAATAGAAAAAATATTTCGACGTTTCGACTTTTTTAATTAACATATTAGCCAATTTAAACGAGATAATTTGGAACGTATTACGGCTTTCTAGATTACTTAAACGCTTTTTAAAGAATAAGTATAGTAAATATTGAAAACAAATTATTAATATAGGTTAGTTAATTTAGATAACTTTTAACGAAAAATTAAGAGAAATGTTAAAGCCTTTTAAGTTTAAACTTTTAAATAAAACCTTTATGAAATTATAATTATTTTTAATTTAATGTCCAACGTAATTTAACATTTCTTCATATAATTTATTACTTTAACTTTTCGAGTTAAACTTATAATTAGATAATTTTTAAGTTATACGGTTATTTAATTTAAACCTATTATAAAAAAATAGGTTATAGTACTTATGGAGTAATAGATACCAGAAAGGGTATAAGTTTATAACGATTATAAACAATTCGTACAAATTTTTATAAAAGCTTTTAACGTAATAAACGAAAGAACGAAAGCGGAAACCCGGATTTAACAGTTATAATAGACAGAATCCGCCTTTAGTTACGGTAATAAATTAATCTAACTTTTTTTTTTAAATTTAATTAGGGATAAGAAATATTAATAGCCAAATTTTTTAACGGTTTAAGAAAAAAAAGTCTAAAAAAAGTTGTTCAAAATAAATCGACCGAAGTATTTAACCGATTATATCGCGATGGTAGTAAAAATTGATGACCGATAATACGTCAAACGAACCCGTAATGCCAAAAACAAAAAAAAGATAATAAGTTACGGTATGCCGTTAATATTAATGCCGTACGATATTAAAACATTTCCTATAAAACTATTATAAAATATATAAAAATTAAGATAATTTAACGACAAGATATACGATATATTAAATATTAAAATTATAATAAAACGGGTTATAAGTTGTTATAATATAAAGTACTAAACAAATTACGGTAAGAAGAATTTTAAACCTTAATACTTACGGGATTGTTTTAAAATAATTAAGGTTAAAAAATCCTTACCATAATCCGACGAAAAGGGGGCCCTCTTAAACCTTCGTAAGCAGAAATTTAACGCTTGTAAAAAAAATAAAAAATTACTTTAAGCCGGAATATTATAATACCTAGAATAATAAGAAATCCGATAATAAAAGCCGTAAAAAGAAAGGTGTTAATAAAATATTATTTTTACGGAGAAATTAAAATAAATCTAATAATAAATAACTTAGGTAACTAAGAAATAGTTATAAAAATATTACGAATAAATTAAAATTATTTATTCTGGAACTTTAAATTAATATAGATAAATACATACCTTTTATCATTAACGTACGTAATGCTTTAACTATAAAAAATAAAAACGATTTATTTATTAACAAATGATATTTATAACTTAAAAAAATTTCGACTTTTCTAATAAAATAAGAAAAAATAAGAACGATAAAAAATAATACCGATACTTTCGTACTATTAATCCCTAGGAAAATATCGACTAAAAAAAGGCCGTATAAAGTTAGCCCGAAAAAAAAGTAATACTTATAGTAAACCTTTTTTTACTATTATAAATAATATAATTATTAAAAAAAAAAGCTAGTTTAATAGATAATTATTAAGTATTATTAATAAATTATTACTAAATTCTAAATTCGATTAACTTATACGACTAAATTAAACGAATAATAAATAATTAAAAACGATATTTAGTAATATAACAACTTAAAAAATATTATGCTGAAATAGGTTAATAAAAAACTAATCGAAATATAAAACGACTACTTGAAAAACTTAAAAGTATACATGCTTCTCCCTTAAAAAAACGTGACCGTATAAACATAATTGGATAAAATGATAGATTGGTATCGTAATTCCTAGGCTTTACTAAACCGATCCCTCTCGCAAACGTCTTACTCCAAAGCGACTTCAGGATGCCTTATCTCGCAGCTCCTATCTACGTCGATTCTTCTCGGTATTCTAAAAGATCTTCGCTACTTAAAGTAACCGGGCAAACCATCGCCCGTATTTCTCCAGCGTATAACGTTCTAAAATCTAAACGTCAGTATTTATTAACCTGTTATTTTTTTCTTTTTTTTTTAATTTCGCTAATAGTCCCTTTTTTAATTACTATATTATCTGACATCAAGTTTTCTAAAAATTAATTACGGTTATTTTCGCGAATAATATCCTGTTTTAAAATTAAAAATCGAACGTAATTTTTTAAAAAAAAATTATTCGGGTTAATAAAACTGTCGATATTTTTCGCTTATTCGGTAACTTTATAAGATTTAATTATTTTAAACGAAATAATTTTGTTAAAAATCTTGCCGGTACGGATTACCGGTATCGTATACGAATTCCGTAGTATATTAAGCCGTAATAATAATAGAAATTCGAAATATTACTGTAAAACGATTAAACCGTAAAATTGATAGAAATTCGTAAAAATTTTTCTACGTACTTAAAATTTATCTTTAAGGTTTACCGCGTAAGATTTTACGGTTTTTAAAGTATATTATATAATTATATCGAATTAACTAATAAATATAAAATTTATTAAGGTCGAAATATATCGGTAATTACGTATTAAAAAATAAAGGTTCACGGAATTAAAATATATAGTTTATTTTAAATTATAGAAATTACCGATTGATTATCGTATTCCAAGATATTAGATATAATATTTATCGTACGAAGTATATTATATAGTTTTTTTATATAATTGGCTTAACTTAGAAAATATAGCTTAAACTTATTAATATCTTGCAAAAGTATAAATGCGACGAAAATATATACAACAGCTATAAACAATGAATCAGTAATTCGAAAAATAAATTAATAATTTAAAATATAAAACGAAATAATAATAAAAACGTATCAAGTGATTATAAAATAAAATTAACTTATTATATATATAAATTTAATAGCTATAACGAAACCTAAAAACCGAAAGCTACTTATCAAAATGCCGTAAAATAGTAAAACCTAAAAAAGTCGGAAATACTTCTGAAAAAAGCTTTAATAAAAATAAAAAATAACAATAACCCCATTATTTTAAAAATACGAATTAGGACATATTAATATACCGCTATAATAAATAACAGAATTTTAGGAGGTAATTATATTACGCCTAAAATAATTAACCGATTTAAGCTAATACAAAGATATAAAAAAAACTTTTACATTACGAGTACCGTCGAAAAATAACTATTCTTTTACGGTAATAGAAAAATCATACGCGAAATTAATTACTTCGACATTTTTATCCTAAAAAGGAATATAAGAATGAATTTCGATATTGTATTATTAAAAAATTACAACATAATTTTAGAAAAAACATAAATGCGTTAATATAACCCCTTAATCGATTAAGGAATTTACTAGATAAAATTTCGTTTATAGATTAACGATAAACATAAAAAGATAAAAAAAATATTAATATTTAATCGAAAATAGTAACGAATACCGGCATAAGAATACGACATAAAAAAGATAACGGGTAATATAAAAAATACAAAGTATTATTACTATTATTAAAACGAAATTATAGTGATTAAATAACGATTTATCGTAATAACCTAAAAAATTAAAAAACCTAACTAATATATTACTATAATACTATAAATAAAACGACTATTTCGAAAAAAGCTTAAGATAAAATTACCGGAACATAACGAATAAAATTACGAAATTATCTTTAAAAAAAGCATTTATTAAATTTTACCCCATTTATAACCTTAATAAAACGTACGTACTTAAAAAATGCTTAAAAAACCAATTTAAAAAAGGATAAATTCGACTTTCGAAATTATTAACTAAATACCTTATATTTCTTATACCTAAAAAAACGAGAAATTATAATTCGTCATAGATTATCGACAGTTTAATAACGTTACTATTAAAAAACCGAATGTTATTACCTTCAATTAATAAAATAAAAAATTATTTCTATAAACCTAATAACTTACCACGTTTAACTTTAAAAATAAATATAATTTAATTGAAATTAAAAACAACTACGAATAAGTAATAACGTTTAAAACGAAATACGACCTTTACGAATATCTTATTACCCTTATAAAACTTACTAATATACCCGTTACCTTGAAACGCATAATTAATTACGTTCTTAAAAAATACCTCGTCGTTTTCGAAATATATTTCCTCGACGAGATTCTCATCTTTTCGGAAACTAAAAAGAATACAAAAAGTACATTCATAAGATATTATAATTACTTTAAAACGCCAATTAATTAATATAAAAAAACTAATTCTATACATATAAAATTAAATACTTAAACTATATTATTACTTTTAGATATATTAGAATAAACCTTAAAAAATCGCAATAATATAAAGTTAAATAACGTTTATTATAATTAAAAAATACAAAACTTTTTCGGATTCGTTAAATACTATCGAAAATCTATTAAATATTTCAACCGGCTAATAATACTCTTAATTAAACTTATTAAAAAAGGATGAGTTTTAATAAATATTAAAAATAAAAGATATTTTTTAACAAATTAAACGAATTATTACGAATAAACTAATATTAATTATATACGATCTAAAGAGCCTATTTAAGTTAAAAATAGACGCGTTAAATTATAGTTAAAATGTAATAATCTAATAGCGAAATAATTAAAATATACTATAGCTTATTACTTATTATTTATACAAATTATAAAAACTTAAATTACGTTACGTTATTTTCGACACAATGTTTATAGCTATTATTAAAACGTTTCGCAAATTTAAACATTTCTTTAAAAATAACTAATATTAAATTAAAGTTTTTATAAATCATAAAAACCTTACCTGGTTTTCTATAACCAAAACACTTACAGTACGATAATTTCGTTATGTAAAGAAACTAACGGAATATAATTTTATCATTATTTACTAAAAAAAAAGTTAAAAAACGGTAAAGCCGATGCTTTTAGCAAACGACTAAACTTTGAAAAAATAATTACGCTTATATTAAATTACGATAATATAAATAACACCCTTAAATATAAATTAATTAAAGCATATAATAATAATCTGTCAAAATAAATAAATAAATTATAAATCTTAAAAGATTATTACGAAATTTGTATATAAAACATACATAAATATTAATTACATAAATACTTAAAAATTTATAAAACCCTGAAATACCTTTAGCGCACTTATTATTTCCGTAAATATATATATATATATATAATGTAAAAATTATACGTTAATACGATATTTACGCTAAAATAAAAACATAACGATATAAACTATACGGAAAGTTATAACTATTATTAATTACAAAACGACTATAAAATTCTATTATAATAAATTTTATTACTAAACTTCCTTTTTAAAAAAATTTAACTACGGATATATATTATGATAATATTTTCGTAGTCGTAAACTAATTTACAAAATTCTCTTATTTTCTACTTTATAACGAAAAACCGAATATTAAGTAAATGACGTATATTTTCATTAAATTCTTAAACATATACGAATTACTACATAAAATTACTTTAAATAAAGGTACCACATTTATCTTTAAATTTTAATATAATTTAAAAACACAAATTAACCTAAATTATAAACTATTTAATATATTTCAAGTGTAAACGAATAAATAAATAAAACGTGAAAATCAAATAATAAAAACGTACTTATGATATTATATTAATTATAAACTAAACAACTAAGTTAAAAAATTACCTACGGCTCAACTAACTTATAACACCAACTACTATAAAAATATGAAAAAAAGCCCGCTTAATATCAAAACCTTCCTTACGTCAATATAGTTCAAATAGCTACATCAGGAAATAAAAATAAAGCTCGAGTTCTTACGCAATCAAATAAAAAAATATAACCAAAAACGGTTAAAAAAACTAACTTTTTCTGAAGAAAATTTTACTTAACTACCAAAAACTTCCAAATAAAACGCCTAAATTAAAAGTTCGACTTTAAGTACATCGGCTCTTATAAAATTACTAATAATTACAATTACTATTTACAGTTAAACTTTATTCAATTTTTCATATATTTTTACTCGAATTAACGGCAAAACTATAAAAAGATATACCAAATAAAATAACGTTAAAATAAAAGACGAACAACTATATAAAACAGAAAGAGTTTTTAATATACAAAAAGTCGACGAACTTACTTAATATCTAATCAAATAAAAAAACTACCCGGATGTCGAAAATACTTAAAAACCCGTAAAAAATCTTTTAAACGCTTAATAATTATTTAAAGAATTTTACTAATAATAATTAAGCTATTGAGAACGATAAAGTTTTAATTTATATCTGATAATAATCTGTAATTTACAGTACTCCAGTTCATTACGTTTAGGTCTTCCGAGGCCTAAATAATTTTAATGGAAAGAAATTCGTTATCTTATTTATTTAAAGATTAGAAAATACAGTTAATCAATTTTCGCACCTTCGGACTAATAGTATTACCGTTAACAGCGAATACGGGAAAAACGTATTAAAAACCCGGCTAAAGCTTTTTCGGTAGCTAATTTCTTTTTTGTCAAACGTTAAACTTCCGCCGCGTAACAATTAATCATCGTAATAAAAACACGGGTACTATCGCAAAAACGACCCCGGCGAACACACTTCTGATAACGCGAAACCCCTTCCATTATTTTACACGGAAAATATCGTACGGAATAAAATAAATAAAATATTGCGTCAAAACCTTCCACGTTCATTACATCAACCAAAATAATACGTTAAGCAATTTTAAGACATCGACGTTTAAAAACACGCAAAAACATAATAAGCATATACGAAAAAACTTACTAAAAAAATCTTAAAACTAAAATTTGTAAAAAAAAGAAATCGTATTATAACCTAACACGTTACGGCCTCCAAAAATAATTGTAAGCAAAAAATAAAAACATTAAATAAAGCAAATTACGTAATAAATCACTAAATTACTAAAGATAATCTAATAAGGCGAATTACTAAATTATTAAAAATAATCTAATAAGCCGAATCACTAAATAATTAAAGGTAATCCAATAAGCCTGTAAAAAATATATACGCTCGTTATTCCATAAATAAATAATAATAGCTTACAAGACAACTTTATTATCTAAATCACTCTTAATATTACGAAACGTAACTGAGTTATCCTTATCCCTTTATTACTTAAATAATACAACACTTCTGCTAACATAAACTCGTACGTTTAGGTTTAATAGTTAGTTAACTAGCTTAACCGTTACAAAACGGTATAAAAAGCTTTAAACCAATTTAAATTAAAACATTAATTATTAATAAGTAAAATGCGAAAATCTAAAAATATTTCGTAAATAGGTTAAGCTTATTCGGATTACTATCGTAATATATAATACTATTAAAAATATTTATAATTTCGATTAAATTCAATTCTTAATAAAACTTTTAAAATAATAAGCATATGAATTAATAATCCTAAAAAATATAAACAGCTTAAATAACTTTAATAAAGAAATAAAAAATGAGTAACAATTATTAAAATTAAATTATACCATAATTTATTATTATAACAATAAATAATCAGCTTAAAATTTAATTTCGTAATAATCGATTATTAATAACCGGTTAGAAAAACGCATTAAAAAATAATAATTAAATAATAAATGAATTAAATTTAAAATAAGTCCAATATTGCCGTTATTATTTTCGAATGCGTGCCAAAAAACCTCGAAATGTCATTTTATTTTCTACGGTTATAAAAACTATTATTCAATAGAACTCGAAAAATATTACGTTAATTATAACATTATTACATTTTATATACCCGCGTATTTCTCGTATAAACTTTAACCTTTTAACGTATTATATTTATCTTTTTTAAAACGCGCTTATTCGTTATATATTAAAAGCTTAATACGACGTAATAATACTCGTAATGTACTATATAAATACGCGTAACATATAAATATACGTAATACTTTTTTAACACCTCGTAATACCTAAGTTATATAATTTAACCGTAATATATCTAATTCGTTAAAATCGACGGTATTCTTTTTCGCTGGTTATATTTATAGCTTTTTTATCAAATGTACGTATTAATTAAAACTTATTACGAACGTTATATTATTATTTCTGCCTTTTAATTTATATGTAACGGTTATTATTAACAGTACTTAACAACGCGTTTTTCCTATTATGACCTTTTTTAACGGTTAACTAATTATATGTATAATACATAATATATATTTTTATTAATTAGAATTTTCGTTATAATACTTTATATATATAAGGTCGAATTGTTACTCCGATAAGTTCTATAATATTACGATACGCCCTTTCGACGCGCCTTTTAACTCGCCTTTTAACCTTTAATTACGACGTATGTTACGAAACTTTATTATATATTAAAGCTATATAAAAAACGTTTACCTATACGGGTTGGAAATCTGGTTAATAATTGTATTTTTATCGATCGGCTTTAATGCGTTCGAAATAAAAGTAATATTAGTTTAAACGAGTTAAGGGCTAATCGGTCGAATATAAGTTAATAAAAGGAAATAATAATATACGTTCGTAATAAGCTTTAATATAATATATGCATTAGTTTAAAATTTTTAGATATAGTTAACATAAAAGAATACCGTCGATTTGAATTAATTAAATATATTATAGTTAAGTTATTTGAATTAGTTATTGCGAGGTGTTAAAAACGTATTGCACGTGCTTATGTATTACGCGTGCTTATGTGGTACGTTATCGTTAAAATTTTTTTTACCGGCATTTGTAACACGTTTAAAATTATTATAACGTCCGTTAATACTAAATCCAGATTTGCGAAAATTGATTTCGTTTTATTCGATCTTAATATCGTTTTTTCTGAGCTCGAAATTCCCCAATTATGCTTACACCAACCGTCTTCCCGTTACCCTCCGCTAGTTTTATTTCCTCGCTTGTAAAAACTCTTAAAAGTATTAAAAAAGTAATAAAATACAAACGCTACTTCTAAAAAAAAGATTAAAAATTACTAGGGTAACTCGCCGATAAAAACCATGAAAATCGATTAATATTTAACTAAAATTTAATTAATACTTTAGTATAAAGTTACTTTTTTTAAAATAAAAAGCCGCTTAATTACGCGAAATTAGTTATATTTTAAATAAACTTTAAAAAGGAACAACATTTGTTATATAAAAGGAATAAGTTTTTTTTTAGTACAGAGAAAGGTAATAAAAAAATATAACTTATAGCGGCTAAAAATGGTTATCGTAAAAAGGTTAAAATCAAAAAATAAAAGTACGGCGTTTACGGCAAGTGTTACGACTTTACAGGAGGGGGTCTCGGAAACGGTTTTTCTAGACCGAAACAGGACCCAAGTGGGTTAAGTTATGTGATATGTGCTTAGTAAGGATCTACTGAGCATTACTGACGCCAATTAAGTATAATTAAGTACTATTCAGCATAAAACGACTAAGCAAAGATAAGCTAGCAAAAAAATATTAGGATATATACATTCGTTATTTCATAATTTAAATAGCGACAGTTTGTAATATAATTTCGTTACTTAAGGCATTTTTAATATTACGAAACGTAATTAAGTTATTTTGTTATTTTATTGTTTAAATTTTTATAATATTTTACTAACATAAACCCGTCGACTTAGGTTTAATAATTGGTTAATTAGTTTAGCCGTTATACGTTATAAGTTTTTGTTTAATAGTACCGTTAAATTTTGAGCAATATCCCGATAACATATTTATTAGTAAACAGCCCGTTTATTAGGCCTTTAAAAATAATAATATAGATTTTAACGAAAAAAAGTAGATTTTTCCTTTAATTAAGGAAAAAGTTTTTTGACGTTTGGATTTTGTAAATTAACGTATTAATTAATTCGAACGAAATAATACGGAACTTATTTCGATTTTTTAAGTTATTTGAATTTTTTTAAAATAAATACGTTAAACCTTAAAAAAATATTAATTTAACCTACTTTTACTAAAAAATTTAAAAAAAAATTAAAACTTTTAAAGCCCGAACTTTTTAATAAAATATTTATTAAATTATAACTATTTCTTACTTAATGCCGTATATATTTTAGGTATTTTTTAGTACGATTAATTACTTTAACTATATGGATCGAATTCGTAACAAGACGATTTTCGGGACATATAATTACTTGGTTTAAACTCGTTATACGAAAATATGTTACGGTACTTTTGGAATAATAAAACTTAAAAGTAATACGGGTTTATAACGATTATAAAACGTTCGGATAAATTTTTTAAAAAGTTTTTAGAATAATAAATGAAAAAAATAAAATTAAGATAAAAATTTAATAATTGCGATAAAAAGGGTTTATATTTTGGTATAACACCGATTTTATGCAACTTTCCTCAAAATTTAATTAAAGATAAAAGGTATTAATAGTATAATTTTTCGACGGCCTTAAAAAAAATCTAAAAAGAATTATATAAGGAAAACCGTTTACAGTACCTTACGGATTACATTATTATAGCTGTCAAAATCGACGACCGATAATACGCCTAACGAATACGTAATACCAAAGGAAAAAACGATAATAAGTTGTGATATAACGCCAACACCGGTATATTTAAACGATTTAATACATCCTATAAAATTAAACCCGGATTTATGGAAATCGGCGTTATTTAGAAATAAAACAAATAACAGATTAAATACTAGAATTATGATAAAATAAGCCATAAGGCCAAAAAATGCAAATCGCCTAAAGAATAATAAGATAAACCTTAAATCTTAATATTTACGGGATAATTGTTAGATAATAAAGGAAAAACAGTTAGTATAATACGTTATTATCTTTTTAATATAAAACCTTTAAATAATGCGGAAAAATAATTACAGGAATATTAAAGATAAATAAAAGCAGTTTATCTTAATATTTCCGATCAGTATACTAAGAAATATTCTTTTTATTATTAACGATAATAATACCTTAATTACGAGAAATGAAAATAAATTATTTACTTACGTATTATACGTATGGTAAAAAAAAGCTTTAATTTTCCAAACCAAACCGGCCAAAACAAATAAAACAAACGATAATACCGATACTTTCGTACTATGCGCTTTTAGAAAGAAATCGATCAAAAAATAACATCTTATAACTAGCTTCTAAAAAAATATTACCTTAACGAAAATCCATTTTATTATTACGAAAAATGTAAATATTTGTTAATAAAAAAGGAAGAATTTTTAAAAAAACGCAATTCAGCCATAGGATAATTAATCGCAGATTTCCACCTTTAATTATTTATTATTATAAATTTTTTTTAAAAAAAAATTATAATTAATTTAAAATAAATTATTAAAAACTTATAAGGAAAAAACGAAAACATTCCCATATGGGAAATAATATATGCTATGGAAAAATAATTTACATAATAAAATTAAAAAATGCGCCAATAAGTAAAAAAAATACTGCAGATAAAACGAATTATAAAAATGCAAAAATATCGGAATAACTAATTGCATAAGGATATAAAACGATACGTGGTACGTATTAATACTTTGGAACCATAAGTTACGCAGTAATAACATTTTATCAGACAATTACGAGACCAAATTAATGATTTACGGAAACGAATATAGCGGCTCGAACAGCCCTTAAAAGAATTAAGCCCCCTATAGAAGAGCCGCGGGGAGGCGAAAACCAGCGGAGTTAACCGGAATTCCCCCAAAAGGCTTTAGCGGTAATAAGGAATAACAAAAATCCTATCATCTTGAAAATACGAATTAAAACATGCTAGTACACCGTTATAATAGACAGCGAAGCTCTAGGAGGTAATTACATTACGCCCGAAATAGTTAACCGATTTAAATTATTATAAAGATACAAAAAAAACCCTTATATTGCGAATACCGCCGAAAATTAATTATTCTTTTATGATAACAGAAAATTACATGTAAAATTAATTACCTCGGTACCGTTACTTTAGGACGATAAATAACAATTAATTTCGATATTATACCGCTAAAAAATTACGACATAATTTTAAGAATAACATGGTTACGCTAATATAATCCCTTAATCGATTAAATAACTAATTAAGTGAAATTTCCTTTACGGTCCAGCGATAAATATTAAAAAAAAAAAAAAAAAATTATTATTTAATCGAAAATGGCGACGAATGCCGGCATAAGGATACGACAAAAACTTTACCACCTATAAGAAAACAACATAAAAAGAAAAAAGGCATTACAAAAAAATCCGACATATTATTACCACCATTAAAGCGAAATTATGGCAACTAAATAACAACCTACAACAACCCGGCTCAAAATTAAAAGAATTAATTAATATACTACCATAATACCATAAATATAAAAAATTGTTTAACAAAAAATTTAAAACAAAATTACCAAAACATAACGAATAAAACTATAAAATTATCCTTAAAGAAAAAACGTTAACTAAGTTTTATCCTATTTATAACCTTAATAAAACGGAATTACAAACATTCCGAAAATATCTAAAAAACCAACTTAAAAAAAGATGGATTAAATTATCTAAAATACCGGCCGGTTATCTTATATTTTTTGTACTTAACAAAAACGGCAAATTTCGATTAGTTATGAATTATTAATAATTTAACAACATTATTATTAAAAACCGAATATTATAACCCCTAATTAATAAAATAAAAAACCGTTTTTACGAAACATAACAATTTACCGTTTTTAATCTTAAAAATGGATATAACTTAATTCGGATCAAAAAAAGCCACGAATAAAAAATAACGTTTCGAACAAAATACGGCCTTTATAAATACCTAATTACCTTTATAGAACTTATTAATATATTTACTACCTTTTAACGCATAATTAATTATATCTTATGAAAACATATTGATATTTTTGTTATTTATTACCTTAATAATATTTTTATTTTTTCGGAAACCAAAAAATAACATAAAAAATATATTTATAAAATATTATAATTATTACAAAACGCTAATCTGCTAATTAACGTAAAAAAAAATTAGTTTTATATATAAAAAGTTAAATACTTAAATTATATTATTAGTTTTAAATATATTAAAATAAACCTTAAAAAATTACTATAATACTTAATTAAATACGACCCATTATATTTAAGGAAATATAAACCTTTTTTGGATTCGTTAATTATTATCGAAAATTTATCAAAAATTTTAACTAAATAATCATACCCTTTAACGTTTTTATACAAAAAGGACAAAAATTTTAATAAACGCTAAAAATAAAAAAAGCTTTTTAGCAATTTAAGGAAATAATTAGGAATTAATTAATACTAATTATATATAATCTAAACCGCCCGGTAAAGCTAGAAATTAACGCGTTAAATTATGCTTTAGGCGTAATAATTAAATAATGAAATAATTAAGGTATTTTATATCCCGTTACCTTTTTTTCTTATAAATTATAAAAATTTAAATTACGTTACGCCATTCCCGATAAAAAATTTCTGTTTATTATTAAAATTTTTCGCGAATGTAAATATTTCCTTAAAAGTAATTAATATTAAGTTAAGGTTTATACGGATTATAAAAATCTTACCCGATTTATTACGGCCAGAAAACTTACAGCCTAATAATTTCGTTACGCTGAAAAATTAGCCGAATATAACTTTATTATTATTTACCGTAAAAAATCAAAAAATCAAAAAGCTAATGTACTTAGTAAACGGCCCGATTTTAAAGAAAAAAGGGTTAAAATTAATTACGCAATTTGTGACATTACTAAAAAAAAGTTTTTACATTTACGATAAATTATTATAATTATAATTATATTACCAAAAATGCATAAAGTAATTCGAAATTTTAATATATAAATATAAAATACGGATAATTTAATGTTTCTATAAATACTTAAAGAATATAAAAAATATTTTATCCGAAAAATGCATAAATATTAATTGTACGGGCATTTAGGTATTAAAAAAATACTCGAAAAGTTACGACGATTTTATCGTTTTCCATACATAAGAAAAATAATATAAAAAATTATAAAATAATACGGCATATACGCTAAAATAAAAGCGCAACAATATAAGCCCTACGGAAAACTATAATCATTACCAGTTACTAAAAAATTATAGGATTTAATTACTATAAACGTTATTATTAAACTCCTTTTATTAGAAAACCTTATTACAGGTAAATATTATAATAATATTTTCGTAATTATTAATCGATTTATAATTTTTTTTTATTTTTTACCTTATAGTAAAAATATTAACGCCGAATAAATAACATATATTTTCTTTAAAAATATTTTTAACTTATACGGATTACCTTATGAAATTATTTTAAATAAAAATATTACGTTTACTTTTAAATTTTAGCAAAACTTAATAACATAAATCGGCTTAAATTACAAATTATCTAACGCTTTTCGACCTTAAACGGATAAATAAACCAAACGATAAAATTAAGTACTTAAAACCTACTTACGATATTACGTTAATTACGAACAAAATAATTAAGTTGAAAAATTATTAATAACTTAAGTAACTTATAATACTAATTATTAAGAAAATATCAAAATTATTTTATCTATAACTAATTTTGGATTTACTTTAAAAATTTATAAAAAATTATAAAAAAAAAACCGTTTAATATTAAAACAATTTTTACCGTAAAACAATTTAAATAATTGTACTAGGAAATAAAAATAAAGCTCGAATTCGTACGTAAGTAAATGGAAAAATATTATAACCAAAAACGGTTAAAAGAATTAACTTTTTCGAAAAAAAAAATAGTTTATCTAACTACCAAAAATATCTAAATAAAATAACTAAATAAAAAACTTGATTTTAAATATATCGGCTTATATAAGATTATTAAGAAAATCTCTAAATATAATTACTAATTAGATCTACCGCTAAAAATTAAATTTTACTTAATTTTTTATGTATTTTTGCTCGAATTAATAAGAAATATTATCAAAATACATACCGAACAAAATGATATAAAGATAAAAAATAAATAGAAATATAAAACAGAAAAAATTTTAGATATACGAAAAGTTAAAAAATTTACGTAATAATTAGTTAAATGAAAAAATTATCCCGATTCGGAAACTTCCTGGGAACCCGTTAGGAATTTTGCTAACGTTTAACGCCTATTGAAAAATTTTTACTAATAACGATAAAACCGTTAAGGATAAAACTTTAATTAACGCTTTTAATAAACAAATCGGTATTTTCGATATTAAACCAATTTACCGAACCAAAAGGTAATATAAACGCGGCTATAAAAACCTCTATATTAACTTACTTACGACGTTTTTACTTTTTTAACTTATCGAAAAATTATAACTCGCGTTATATTATCTTAATACTTTTAAAACGAAAAAACGCTTTTTGTTTTCGAAAACGAATTAAACGCGTAATAACTTCGTTTATTTCGCGTTAATAACGTTACTATAATTTTAAAAAACGTTCCTTTACTAATATTTCTTTTCGTTTTAAGCGTTAATTTTTAATACGAATATTTTTTAACGAAAAAAAAAGGATACCGTTTCCGTTATAAGGAATGCCCCGCCTAACATAAGTTTTACATTTCGATACGTTTTTTATTATTTCGTATTTTTAACCTTTAAAAAAATAAAGGGAATACGGTATAATTTTAAAATTAAATTCGTTAAAAATAAAAAAAAATTCTGGCGACGAACGGTCGAAAATAAAACCTAACGACGAATTTTAATTACGCGACCCGATATAATAAAAAAGGATACTTACCAAAAGAAAAATTTTAAGGGCAAGATTTATGGAAAAAAAAGATCGTATTACGATTTTATAAGAAAGGGTTTCGGAAACGGTTTTTTTAAACCGAAATAAAACCTAAATAAATTAAGTTATATGATATATGCTTAATAAGAATTTATTAAATATTATTAACGCCAATTAAACATAAGTAAGTATTACTTAATATAAAACGATTAAGCAAAAATAAGCCAGCAAAAAAGTATTAAAATATATAAATTCGTTATTTCATAGTTTAAATAACGACAATTTACAATATAACTTCGTTACCTAAGGTACCCTTAGTATTATGAGACGTGACTAAGTTACCTTGTTACTTTATTGCTCAGATTTCTACAGTACTCTGCTAACATAAACCCGTCGATTTAGGTTTAATAGTTGGTTAATTAGCCTAGCCGTTATAGCAAGTGTTACGGAACGACCAGTGAAGGTCGTGGAAATGGTCGCGCTAGGACCGAAACAGGATCCAAGTGGATCAGTTACGAGAATAAGTATGCATTTAAATAAAAGGATCCGAGCTGCTCCGTCGGATCGTAACGAAATAAAGAAAAAAATATATAGGCCCATAACCTTATAATTAAATAACGACAGGTTATAATATAACTTCGTTACTTAAAATATTTTTAATATTACGAAATATAATTAAGTTATTTATTACTTAATTTTTTATAATATTTTGTTAATATAACCCCGTTAATTTAGGTTTAATAATTAATTAATTAACTTAACCGTTATACGTTATAAACTTTTATTTAATAATATCGTTAAATTTTAAATAATATTTCGACGATATATTTAGCAACAAACAACCGGCTTATAAAATTTTTAAAAATAATAATATAAATATAAATGAAAAAAAGTAATTGCTTTTTTTAATTAAAAAAGAAATAGTTTAATACTTAAATTTTATAAATAAATAAATCAGGTAATTTAAATATAATAATTCGGAACTTATTTCGACATTTTAAGTTATTCGGATTTTTTTAAAACAAATACGATAATCGTCTAAAAAAAAATGTTAATATGGGATAACTTATTTAAATAATACCTAATAAAAATTAAGAAAAACATTAAAACCTGTAAGATTTAAACCTTTTGATAAAATATTTATTAAATTATAATTATTCCTTATTTAATATCGATTTTACTTTAAGTATTTCCTAATACGCTTTATTACGTCGATTTTACGAATTGAATTTATTATTCAACGATTTTTAGATTATGTTATTACTTAATTTAAACCCGTTATAAAAAAATACGTTATTATAATTATAGAATAATAAACTTCGGAAGTAATATAAATTTATAATAACTATATAACATTCGAATCAACCCTTTTAAAAGATTTTAAAATAATAAGCTAAAAAACGAAAACGGAAATCAAAATTTAATAATTACGACAAAAGAGATTTATCTTAATTATGGCAACGAATTAATTTAACTTTTTTCAAAATTTAATTGGGGATAAAAAATATTAATAGTTCGATTTTTTGACGGGTTTAAAAAAGAAAGCTAAAAAAAATTATTTAAAAAAGATTAATTAGAATATTTAACCGATTATATTGTAATAATAGTAAAAATCGACGATCGATAATACGCTTAACGAATTTACAACGTTAAAAAAAGGCATAATAATAAGCCGCGTTATAACGTTAATATTAGCGTATTTCGACGATAAAACATATCGCACGGAATTAAACCCGGATTTATAAAAATTAATATAATTTAACGACAAAATAAACGACGTATTAAATACTGGAATTATGGTAAAATAAGTTATAAAACTTTTAAATATAAATTATTTAAAAAGTTACGATAAAATAAATTATAAACCTTAGTACTTACGGGATAATTATCGAATAATAAGAAAGGTAATATTTTCGCTATAATATGCCGAGAAGAAAATTTCGCAGGACCTTGTAATTAGGAAATACGATAAAGATAAAGGGAAAATAAGAAACTTTCCTAAGCCGGAATACGATAACATCTTAAGTAATCGTAATAAATAAAGTCTTTATAACTAATCTTAAGAATATAATAAAAAAATTAATAACGGTTATTTTGAATAATAAAAAAATGGTTAAGGGAATATTAAAAATAGACGAAAATAATTTATCGCGGACTTTCCCATTAATATAGACGAAAATAGACTTTTTTATACCGACGATAATAATACCCCAATTATAAAAAATGGAAACGATTTATTTATAAACGTATTATATAAATAATTAAAAAAAATTAATTTTGGAATAAAAGAAAAAGGAATAAACAAAATAAATAATGGTATTAGCATTTTTATATAATTTACCCTCGAAAAAGAATTAATTAAAAAAAAACTTTATAAAACTAGCCCTTAGGAAAATAATACCTATAAAAAGACTTTTTTTATTATTATAAATAATATACGTATAACCTAGAAAAGGAAAAGGTTTTAAAAGAATTTAAATTAGTTATCCGATAGCAAATCGCTAATTTTTATCTTAAAATAACCGTTATTACGGATTTTTTAAAAAAAAGGGAATTATAATAAAACTTATATAATTTACAAAAGATTTATAAGGAAATAACGAAAATACTTTTACATGGAGTATAATTTATATTATGGAAAAATAATTTACTTAATAAAATTAAAAATTACAATAATAAGCAAAATAAACGAACTATAAAAACATTAGATAACTTAATTGTAATACAAAATAAATAAATACGAAACGCGTATTTATTAATTAAAAATATAAATTAAGTAATAACGATATATTATCAAATAATTACGAAACCGGACGGACGGTTTAAAAAAATAAATGCGTTAACTTAAACAATATCCAAACGAAGAAAATTACTCATAAAAAAACCGCAGAATAACAAAACCTAAAAGAACTTATAAGAGCTCAAAAAAAAAACTTTAATAATAATAAAAAACGACGATAACCTTATTATATTGAAAATACGAATTAAAATATATTAGTATATTGTTATAGTAAATAACGAAGTATTAAAAAGTAATTATATTATATCTAAATTAATTAACCGGCTTACATTATTCTGGAAATATAAAAAAAACCTTTATATTTATTAATACCGCTGAAAGTTAATTTTTTCTTTACGATAATAAAAAAATTATACGCAAAATTAATTACCTTAATATTTTTGCTTTAAAAAGATATATAATAGTTAATTTCGATATCGTACCGTTAAAGAATTACAATATAATTTTAAGAATAATATAGTTACGTTAATATAACCTTTTAATCGATTAAGTAACAATTAAGTAAAATTTTTTTCGTAATTTAACGATAAATATTAAAAAAAAGGATAAAAATTTTAACATTCGATCGAAAATGGCGACGAATACCAGTATAAGAATATAATAAAAACCTTATTATTTATTAGAATACGATAAAAAAAAAGGGTATTATAAATGAATACGACGTATTATTACTATTATTAAAGCAAAACTATAGCAATTAAATAACGACTAATAATAATAATAATGCCGAAAATTAGAAAGTTTTGCCAATATACTATCATAATATTATAAGTACAAGCAGTTTTTTTAAAAAAAAACTTAAAATAAAATTATCAAAATATAACAAATAAGATTATAAAATTATACTAAAAAAGGAAATATCGATGAAATTTTATCCTATTTATAACCTTAATAAAACAGAATTATATGTATTACGAAAATATCTAAAAAACCGACTTAAAAAAATAAATTTAATTATTAAAATTACCAGTTAAATACCTTATTTTTTCGTACCAAAAAAATAGAAAATTACGATTAATTATAAATTACCGTTAATTTAATAACGTTACTATTAAAAACCAAATACGATTACCGCTAATTATTAAGATAAAAAATCGCTTTTATAAAATATAATAATTTACCGCTTTCAATTTTAAAAATGGATATAACTTAATTCGGATTAACAAAGGTTATAAATAAAAAAACAGCATTTCGAATTAAATATAACTTTTACGAATACCCTATTACCTTTATAAGATTTATTAATATATCTGCTACCTTTTAACGAATAATTAATTACGTTCTTAAAAAACATTTTAACATTTTTTTAATATATTATTTTAACGACATTTTTATTTTTTTAAAAATTAAAAAATAATATAAGGAATACGTTTATAAAATATTTTATTTATTTTAAACCCTAACTTGTTAATTAATTTAAAGAAAAATTAATTTTATATATAAAAAATTAAATACTTAAGTTATATTATTATTTCTGGATATATTAAAATAAACCTTAAGAAAATCGCAGCAATACGAAATTGGACATAACTTACCATAATTAAAAAGTTACAAGTTTTTTTCGAATTCGTTAATTACTATCGAAAATTTATTAGAAGTTTTAACCAAATAACGATACCCTTAAATAATTTTTATACGAAAAAGAGAAGAGTTTTAATAAATATCTAAAAAGAAAAGAATCTTTTAACGGGTTAAAAAAGTAATTATAAATTAATCAATATTAATTATATACGATCCTAACCGCTTAATAAAAATAAAAATTAACGCGTTAAATTATATTTCAAACGTAATAATCGAATAACGAAATAATTAAGGTATATTATATCTTATTACTCTCTTCATTTTTAAATTATAAAAACCCGAATTACGATATGCTATTCCCAAAAATTTCTTTTGATTATTATTAAAACATTTCGCCAATTTAAATATTTTTTAAACGCTACCAACATTAGGTTAAAATTTATACGGACCATAAAAATCTTACCCGATTTATCATAACCAAGAAGCTTATAGTATGATAATTTCATTATATTAAAAAACTAACGAAATATAATTTCATTATTATCTATAAAAAAACTTAAAAAATAATAAAGCCAGCGTATTTAGTAAACGATTAAACGTCGAAAAAAAAAACGATTAAAATTAATTATATAACTTTTAATATTACTATAAAAAAATGGCTACGTTTACGATAAATTGTGGCAATACGGGTAGCACCTTAAAACATATATCAAATAATTATAATATATAATAATAATTTTTTCGAAAAAATAAAAAAACTACAAATTCTAAAAGAATATAAGAAAAACCTAATACGAAAAATATACGAATATTTGTTATATAAATACTTAGAAATACGTAAATTTTTAAAACGCTTTTAACGCGTATACAATTTTCCCAAAATAAAAAATATAATATAAAAAATCAAAAAATAATACGATATCTGCGCCAAAACCAAAATACGATAATATAAACCATACGGAAAACTATAACTATTATTAATCGTAAAACGATTATAAAATTCTATTACGATAAATTTTATTACCAAACTTTTTTTATTAAAAATTCCTACTACGAATATATATTAAGATAGTATTTTTGTAATCGTCGACCGATTCACAAAACTTTCTTATTTTTTATCTTATAACAAAAACATAAATACAAAATAAATAGCATATATCTTTTTTTGAAACATTTTTAATATATACGGGTTACTATACAAAATTATTTTAAGTAAAAAAATAACGTTTACTTTTAAATTTTGGTAAAAATTAATAACATAAATTAATTTAAACCATAAATTATTAAGTACTTTTCGATTTTAAATAAATAAATAAATAAAACGATAAAACCAAATATTTAAAACGTATTTACGATATTATATTAATTGTAAACAAAATAATTAAGTTAAAAAGTTACCCGTAATACAAATAACTTATAACACTAACTACCATAAAAGCATTAAAACGACCCTATCTATAACTAATTTTATTTTTTTTTAAAATATTTACAAGAAAATACAAAAAAAAAGCCTATTTAACGTTAAAGCTATCCTTATTTTAAAACAACTAAAGTAATTACATTAGGAAATAATAATAAAATTAAAATTCGTACTAAATTAAATAAAAAAATATTATAATTAAAAACGGTTAAAAAGATTAACTTAATCGAAAAAGGAAATAGTTTACTTAATTACCAAAAATATTTAAACAAAACGATTAAATAAAAAACTTAATTTCAAATATATTAAACTATAAAAAATTATTAAGAAAATTTTAAAAAAAATTATTAATTAGAATTACCATCTAAAGTTAAATTCCATCCAGTTTTTTATGTATCCTTATTTAAATTAATAACAGACATAATTCAAATACATATTAAATAAAGAGATTTGGAAATAAAAAACGAGAAAATATACGAAGCAAAAAATTTTTTGGATATACGAAAAATTAATAAATTTACATAATATCTGGTTAAGTAAAAAAACTACCCGGATTTAAAAACTTTTTAAAAACCCGTTAAAAATCTGGTTAGTACCTAATATTTATTAAAAAACTTCCATTAATAACAACATTACGTAAAAGGAAATCCTAATTAGAATTAGGAAAAAAACTTTTAGGCAAGAATTAGTTAAAATTAAGCACAAATAAAAAAACTTTAAAACATTATTTTTTAACCACTAATCTTTCCGTTTTCTTTTACTTTTCTAACTCATCTAAAAATTACAACCTTCGGCTAACCATATTAACCCCCTTTTTGAGAAAAAGCTTTTATTACGTACGAAAATAATTTAACCGAAATAAAATTTTATTTAAATAACGCAAAATAATTTCTAACTTCTTACGAATATAGTATAATTATTAACGAATTAATAATTTTTCCGCTTTAAAATGCTTTATTTCCTTATTAATATTATTTAACGAAAATAACGGTATACCGGAACCATCGCAATATCGTTTTTTAAAAATATAACTATCGTAACGAAATACGTTTTCGGATATAACACATATATCCCTAATACGAAAATAAAAAATATACGGTATAACCTTAAAACTAAAATTAACAACGAAACAAATAAACGGTTTTTTTTTTTCCTTTTAATTACGTTCGGCTACTACTTTCTTCTTTCGGGTACGAAATTTACGAAACTTGCTAATACGACCGGACATAATAAAATAAAAAGCACTTATTTTTAGGCAAAAATTTTCGGGACGAAAATTTTAAAAAAAAGAAAATCGTATTACGGATCGACCAATAAAAATCGTAAAAACGGTCGCGTTAAAACCGAAACAGGATTTAAATGGATCAATTACGAAAACAAATATATATTTAAACAAAAAAATCCGAACGGTTTCGTCGGATCGTAACGGAGCAGAAAAAAAATATATACGCCCGCGACCTTATAGTTAAATAACAATAGCTTGCAATATAACTTCGTTACCCAAGATACCCTTAGTATTACGAGATATAACTAAGTTACTTATTGCTCAATTTCTTATAGTACTTTGCTAACATAAACCCGTTAACTTAGGTTTAATAGTTAGTTAATTAGCTTAGCCGTCACAGCAAGCCCGAATATAATACGCGTACTTATAAAAAAGTTGTAAAAACGTTTAGCGATAAAGAAACTGATTAAATTTAATTAATACGATATATTATTATTAAGTTTTTTTAATTTATTATTACGAGGTGTTAAAAAGTGTCTCGCTTAGTGGTGTGTCTTGTTCAGTGGTATGGTACGTTTGTCACGACCTGGTCCACCGTGACAGCTCCAGTACATATACAGCTGTAGCACCAAGAGTGATTGCCAAGAATTGCGATCATTCCACTGATCTTTTGCCCTAGTGGCGCTATGGCTAAGGTGCAGCCGTAACAACGTTAGTGTATATTAGCGAATTTATTATTATTAATACTTATTTATTAGAAGAACTAGTTACATTGTAATAAACCTTCTAAGTAACGATATTTAACTTATTTAACCGCTGTAAAATTAATTTATAATTTATTTTTAATATTTAATTAAGTACTTTTATTATATTTACGGTTTAAATATAAAACATTCGTATTTTAATATATTACTAATTATTTAACTGTAAATTCTTTAGTTAAATATGTTTTACTTTATTCTTTTCTTTCTTCGAACGGGTTAAAAAGTTTTTATTAATCTTTTACTTTATTTACTTTAATATAGCGAATAAAATACGCCCTTTCTTAATTAGCAAGGAATTAATTAAGACATTAAGGCGTGTGCTCCTGTATAACTGCACTGTTTTTGGCGATAAGAATATCAATCACTCGAGCGGCTAGAGTAGGTGCGGTACGGTGGAAGGGAATTAGAAAATATTATTAACAATCGCACAAGAAGTTGTTGGAAGCATGGATTATATCGTAAATAATTATAAGTAGCTGTGATTGTCCAGAGGTTTCTAGGCTGTTTAAAACTATAACCATACCTTTAAGCTAGCTAAGGTCTAGCTTTATTCGTAAGTTAACTTTTTTTTATATTTATATTTAAATAAATAATTTTTTGGGGTATATATCCCCGTGTTCTGCTTTAAGGTCGAAAAACGACTGTTATTCCATGTATTATCCCTTAATAATGATCACAAGATCGAGAATGTTACCATTAGCGGAGATATACTCGATAATTTGAATCCGTCCAAAACCGGTTCTGCGGAGTTTTCGCATCAGTAGAACGTTTGTGGGCGCCCCCTGAATTCAGGCCATAAACACTATGCCTGCTATGATACCTGCCTCGCCCATATTATAGCTGAGTTGCGCATGAGCCCCTTGAACTTCGGTGATCAAATTTTCTTCTGTCCTATTCTTATTGTACATGTTCGGGGTACCGCTTTAATACTTGATAAAAATTTAATACAGAGTAGAATTCTTTATAAGCAGTGCCAATCTGCAGTCGGGGATCTGCCCAAGTAACCTTGATGCCCTTAATTCTATTTCTTATACAAATTACTTATACAGAAAGGGAAGGGAAGGACAGCGGAGGAAAGATGGCAGACAAAAAAAAAGAAATTCATTCCTTCGGCATAATCTTGTCCACGCCCCCTTTCTCTTTAATCTTGCGCTCCAACACATCCAGCTTGACCATGCTCTTCATGACATTATCCAATATCCCCACCGGCAGCAGCGAAGCCAGGCGCACCTCGGACGTGTGACGACCGCGCCAGATCCAATGTGGCGGGCTGTTCGTGTTGAGGTCCTTAACGACCAACTCGGCCCATCTGTGCGCCTCGGTGCCTTGAGCCGCTATGTCCTCGCCCGTCATTACCCGTTCGATGTCCTCCTTGGCCACGTTGTACATGGACGTGGGCGGCAGGATGGCCGGGGGCGTGTTGTCGAAGAATGTGGATTTGACCATGCCCGTTATAAGGTTAATGACCTTGACACCGAATGGCGCCAGCTCCAGCCGCAGAACCTCAGTGAAACTCGTCGCCGCCGCCTTGGACGCGTTGTACACCCCCTGGAACGGGAGCCCCCCGGCCGTCAAGGACGCGGCCGATGTGTGGTTGATGATGCGTCCTCCGTGCGTCGACTTCATGAGGAGCGGGAGGAACGCGCGCGACACCCGGAGAATAGAGAAGGTGTTGAGGTCGAAGAGTTGTCGGGCTTTGTCGATGTCGATGTCCATGAGCGGCAAAGAGTACCCGGCGCCGGCGTTGTTGACGAGGGCGTCGAGCGAGCCGCCGGTGAGGTCTCGTACTGTGGAGACGGCCTTGGCAACCGACTCGTCGCTCGTGACATCCAGCTGTACTGTGGCTATTCCTGCCGCCTCGGCCTGTTTCAACTTGGCTAGGTTGCGGGCCGATGCAAAGACACGCCATCCCGCCTTATGGAAAGCCAGGGCCAACGCTGAGCCCAAGCTGTGATCGGAACAGCCCGTGATGAGAACAGTTTTCTTCGGTGCCATATTGAGTTGCTCGCGGCTGCTTGCTGCTGTCTTAAATCTAGCGTGAGTGAATAGAGTCGATAATGGAACTCCTCTCCCTCAAGAACTGTGAGGTCACGGGGGTATTTTATGAACTGCGTGTTCAGGTCCGACATCGTTCAGAATACCGAGCAAGCTCTGTGTGATTTGTAATTAACCCAATTGTATCTAGTCGAGACTCCGAAGTTTGTTTCGGGGACTTTTGTTAGTTGGCATCTTTACGGCCGTGTTACCGGATATGCCGGGGGTAGCAGCAAATAATGCCATAGAGGCAAGTCGGTTTGATAATTGCCCCGTAGCGTATCGGTTCGATAATTGCCCCGTACCACTTTGGCGCGTGTCGTATATACTGTATCTCCAATGCATTTATTCAACCCGAAGATTGAGGCCATTGTCTTTTTAGGATGATTCTATAGATAAAATGCTGGTGGGGTCAACGGTTTTGCTGATTAATACACGGCATTATTGACATTTTTTAGGATTGAACTTTTTTATATAAACTAACTTAATAAATTTTTGGTAGTTCTCCCATTAAACCAATAATTATACGCTTTTCCCGTTTATTAAAAGCCGGCTTCCGGCCTAGATAAGTCCTGTTATTAAAAAATTAGGTTTTTCCTACCGTTTTGTGGTGTAAACTGCAGTATTGATGTAATAGCCATACCGCTCCGCTAAGACCGCATACTTTTCGCCACCCAAAGTTCCCGCCATAATTACGTACGTTTTCCCGGAGATAACGGCTGGTTTCGCCGTTCTCCGGTGTTTATGGAATGCCCAAACTTTTTACGAAAAGTCTCCGGTATGGTGTTGTTATTAAAGAAGGAAAGCGAGGGTGGTGGGAGGGCTGTCGCATTAACACGCGCTCAGCTCTAGCTAAGTGGGTCACCCACAAGCTTTAAAGTCACCTAACTTTAGCTAGTCTAGATACAAATGATGGGGTTAAGAACCCACAGCCCCGTTGCCCTAGGGACCCCCTACACCCAAAATTCCTTCAGCCACCACACATATCCTAACATATACCTATGTATATTAGGTTGGGCTATTATTCTAAATGATATACTGTACTCAGTATATATAGAAAGGCCAAGCTCGAGCCGAAAACTAGGTGGCTGGCCTTATGCTGCTCGCCTGTTTTCCAGCCCTGGTCTTAATGAACGCTGCTTGGTATTTTAAATCCAGCGGGACTGCCGATGACGATCTTATAAGGTAATGCCAGGCGCGGCTAGGTTCATTGTTCTCGGGTATCTCCATCTTCGCTCCCTTCCCCGTGGCACAGTCTATAATAAAAAGCTTCTGAGTGATGTTGATTGCTTGGGAACGGTGCTTAGGATCTAGAATCTGCACAGAACCCCACAGGATCGACGTCTCATGATCCCGGAACTGTCCCAACAGAGTCCTGGATTCCCTCCCGCTCAACTGGCGGCGCAGACCATTCCTTTTGACCGAGCACGTTCTTCTGCAACCCCTCATCCGCATTGACTGCTTCTACTTCGGGTTGCTGGGCGTTGAGACCTTCTGATTCCGCAGTGCCGACCGGCACCCGGTTTCTTTGTGCGGCGTCTCCATCCACCATCTCTACGTCTCCTTGCTTCCTGGGTTCCGTTCCGGCTCCTGTCCCGCCATCTTCGCCAGTGTTTTCCTCGCGGCCCTCCGCCTGATCCGCTTTGGCGGTCGCGTCGTCGTCCTCTTTCAGCTTCCCGCCCTTCCTCGTGGGGATGACCCTCATGAAAGCGTCGGCCCAGTTCCCCAGCTCGAGGTACTTGAGCATGATGTCCATGACGTGGTTCGTGGCCAGTATGTGGCGGCTCTGCATGACCATGAACTCGCCGATGGGGAGCTTCGCCGTCCTGACGTTCCTCTCCCGGGCGATCTTGTAGCAGAGCCCCTTCTCCCGGTTCTTGTCGATGATGCCGCCGATGACGTAGCAGGTGTTCGGCTCGAGGCAGTTGAGCGTGTAGGGCGAGTCGGCGGTGAGGTAGACGACGGACTTGTCGACGCCTTCCGCTTCGGTTTCGACTACGGGTGTGGATTTCTTGGGTTTCTTACCGTCCTGGACAGGTACGACAAAGGACAGGCTAGCGTCCCGGCCCCTTTCGAGTAGCTCGGTCATCTTCCCTCCCTGTGGACTAGCCATAAGCTCTTTCGCTTCTTTAGAAACCTCCATGAAGTCCCCTTCCCTAAAATGGATACCTTTCCAGTGCTGGTGCTGGTTTTCTAGGGCGGTCTCGTATCTCGTCTTCATGGCACCGCCATAGGAGCTGACGAAGAGATGGACGGGGAATTGGGCATTCTTGTTCTCGGAGTAACATCTGGTGACCTGGCTGCAGAGGGACACGAGCTCCTTTTCCATCATGTACTTCTCGAACTGGCAGTCGATGATGACCGACACGGGCACCTGTGCGCGCTTGCCCGGGTCCCTCTTGGGGGGCTGGCCCAGGGCCGGTTCCCTCCCCTCGGCGGCGGCGGCAGCGATCTCGGCCTCCTTCTCGAGCTTCTTGCGCTCCTTCCTTTCGTGGCGCTTCTCTTTCCGCTTTTCCTTCATGTGCAGCTTCTTCTCCTCCCATCTCTTCTGTCTCTTCAGCTTTTTCTGCTGGTTCTTAGATAAGGCGGCGGGCGTCTCAGCCGTGGTGTCAGCACCGCCGCCGTTGGCCTCACCTCTAGCGTCATCCACATCTTCATCTTCGGCCGGGCGCTTCACCCCGCGAATCTCGCTCGAGATTCTACTGGTGGCGCTCTCCTGGCCTTCTGGACTCTGAGCTCCAACCTCTGCCTTTTCGGCAGCTACCGTCTCCAACCGATTAGTTGTAGACGGCTCATCCATTTTTGGGACGACTCCAATTGGAATTTCCCACTCCTACCCGCACCGTACTGTACCAGGGAGAGACAAGGCTGAAATTGGACTTTCGTATAACTGAATATCGAAAGCTTAAAATCTTAGTGGGGTAAATAATTCTCAATTGAATGCTCGACCGGCTCAGTACTGATGTATGCGGAAGAGTGACGCAAAGATGCTGAGCTAAGCCGAGATCGGCAGAAAATTAAGGTTGGGCGGTCAAGATTAGTGGCCCGCCCATTGCCCGCCTATTAAACTTTTAGCGCGTCAAGTCGCGTCCCTCAGCGCGTCTACTTTATCGTCTACCGATAAGGGAACGCGACTTCTCCATCAACTGTCCCGTTCCTCTGCGTCAGATATCGCCGAGTTCCAGATTTAATGTAACATATTATCTACCCACTCCTCCCTTATCAGTTAACTGCCCCATTGACGAGGCCTTGGTGATCAGCCTGTGGCTCTATATATGCCATAGAATTCTTCTGCCTTTTTCTTGTTCGGAAGGTCTTCTACCATTTACAGGCGCTATTCAGTATGTCGTCGTCCCGGCCCGAGTTGAAGGTCGATGATGAGCACGGCTTCATCCGTTTCTTCAAATCCCTCCCTGCTGTGGACGGAGAGACTGTACGGATATTTGACCGGGGAGATTGGTACACTGCCCATGGAGAAGATGCCAACTCCATTGCGCGAACTGTAAGTGCCGGATCAGATCCCGTTCGTTCCATGTATATGTCCCACTAATCACTCTGTGCAGGTGTATAAGACGACTTCGGTAGTCCGTCAGCTCGGTCGAAATGACGCTAGCGGTTTACCATCCGTGACCATGACCGTCACGGTATTCCGACAATTCCTGCGGGAGGCCCTCTTCAAGCTCGGAAAGCGAGTCGAGATATATGCGAGCAGCGGTGGCCGCATGAACTGGAAGATCGTGAAGCAGGCATCGCCGGGTAACCTGCAAGACGTTGAAGAAGAGCTGGGTGGCCAGTTCGACTCGGCCCCTATGATACTGGCTGTCAAGATCTCTGTGAAGGCTTCTGAGGGCAGGACTGTTGGGGTCTGCTTTGCCGACGCGAGCGTGAGGGAGCTTGGCGTCAGTGAGTTCCTTGACAATGACCAGTACTCTAACTTCGAGGCTCTCCTCATCCAGCTTGGCGTCAAGGAGTGTCTAGTCCAATACGATAGGGCCGAGAAGGACAAAGACCCCGAACTAGCCAAGCTTCGACAGATCATCGACAACTGCGGGGTCGCCATATCGGAAAGGCCAGCTGGGGACTTTGGTACCAAGGATATCGAACAGGACCTCGCCCGCATCCTCAAAGACGAACGATCTGCCACTCTCTTACCCCAGACTGATCTCAAGTTTGCCATGGGCTCAGCAGCCGCGCTGATCAAGTACCTCAGCATATTGCAAGATCCATCCAATTTTGGCCAATACCAGTTGTACCAGCACGATTTGTCGCAGTTCATGAAACTAGATGCCGCCGCACTGAAAGCGCTCAACCTCATGCCGGGCGCGAGAGACGGCGCTAAGACGATGAGTCTCTACGGCCTACTTAATCACTGCAGGACACCGGTTGGGAGCAGGCTACTGTCCCAATGGCTGAAACAGCCGCTTATGAGCAAAGAAGAGATCGAGAAGCGGCAGCAGCTGGTGGAAGCCTTCGTCAACGACACGGAGCTACGTCAGACTATGCAAGAGGAACATCTAAAATCAGTGCCAGATCTCTACCGTCTAGCGAAGCGATTCCAACGGAAGAAGGCAAACCTGGAAGACGTCGTTAGAGCATATCAGGTCGTGATTCGATTACCCGGCTTCCTGGGTACCTTGGAGGGCGTGATGGACGAAGCCTACAAAGACCCACTCGACGAAGCGTACACCAACAAACTCAGGGAGCTTTCGGACAGCTTAGGCAAATTAGCGGAAATGGTTGAGACCACTGTGGACCTGGATGCTCTCGATAACCATGAGTTTATTATCAAGCCGGAATTCGACGACGGGTTACGGGTTGTAAGGAGGAAGCTGGACAAGCTCAGGAACGACATGGACCGGGAGTTCCGCAACGCTGCTGATGACCTGAACCAGGAAAAGGACAAGAAGATCTTCCTTGAGAACCACAAAGTTCACGGCTGGTGTATGCGCTTGACGCGGACGGAAGCAGGCTGTATTCGGAACAGCTCTAAGTATCAAGAATGCTCGACGCAGAAGAACGGCGTCTACTTCACGACCAAGACGTTGCAGGCCTACCGGCGCGAATTTGACCAGCTGTCTCAGACGTATAACAGAACTCAGAGCAGCCTGGTTAACGAAGTTGTCGGTGTCGCAGCCTCTTACTGCCCGGTCCTGGAGCAGCTCGCAGGCGTCCTTGCGCACCTCGACGTCATCGTCGCCTTCGCCCACTGTTCCGTCCATGCCCCCACATCTTACGTTCGTCCGAAGATACATCCACGGGGCGAGGGCTCGACCATCCTCAGGGAAGCTCGCCATCCGTGCATGGAGATGCAGGACGACATCCAGTTCATCACGAACGACGTGGAGCTGGTGCGTGACGAGTCATCTTTCCTGATCATCACGGGACCGAACATGGGCGGCAAGTCGACGTACATCCGGCAGATCGGGGTGATCGCCCTGATGGCGCAGGTCGGGTGTTTCGTCCCCTGCTCCGAGGCGGAGCTCACCATCTTCGACGCGGTGCTCGCGCGCGTGGGCGCGTCGGACTCGCAGCTCAAGGGCGTCTCGACCTTCATGGCCGAGATGCTGGAGACGGCCAACATCCTCAAGTCGGCGACGGCCGAGTCGCTGATCATCATCGACGAGCTCGGCCGCGGCACGTCGACATACGACGGCTTCGGTCTCGCCTGGGCCATCTCGGAGCACATCGTCAAGGAGATCGGCTGCGCTGCCCTCTTTGCCACTCACTTCCACGAGCTCACGGCCCTCGCGGACCAGCACCCGCGCGTGCGCAACCTGCACGTCACGGCGCACATCTCGGGTTCTTCCGGTAACAGAGGGAAGGATGGCAACAACAGGGGAGACGACAAGCGCGAGGTGACGCTCCTGTACAAGGTCGAGCCCGGCGTCTGCGACCAGTCCTTCGGCATCCATGTCGCGGAGCTCGTGCGGTTCCCCGACAAGGTAGTGCGCATGGCCAAGCGAAAGGCCGACGAACTCGAGGACTTCACGTCCAAGCACGAGGAGCCAGGGACTGCCACGCAGTACAGCAAGCAGGACGTCGAGGAAGGCAGCGCCCGCCTCAAGGAGGTCCTCGTCCGGTGGAAGGACGAGGTTAAGGGTGGTCAGGGAGGCGCCGAACCCCTGACGAAGGAGCAGATGGTCGCCAAGATGCGCGAGCTCGTCCAAGCCGACGAGAAGCTGCTCGCAAACCCGTTCTTTAAGGCCGTCAAAGCTCTGTAATAGATTTGTGAGGCTGCAGCTGTGTCTTTCATGTGTGGGAGAGGGAGGATGTGTCTCTGCTTATAATAATGGTTTGCTTTCTCAAGCTTTGTATGGCGTCCGGACGGGGTCTTTAGAAATGGACTCGGACTCGGGATCTGGTCTGCGCAAATGCCAGCTGCTGCTTGGCATGTCCTACTAATCAGCTGTAAACTCTTCCTGGTTTTCTGCCTGCTGTCACATCAATTCGATAGCACGTCACCGCTGCAAGTTGTGGTTTTTGAAGCATCCCTGTGTCGAGCGCCGAACCCCATTATAGACAATTTCTTGGTGGCTGACTGAGTACTTACCTATTTGGGTAATTACCTACCTGGGTATAGGTCTAACTCGGTATTGCTAGTGAATCACACTCATTCCTAAGTAAACCTTACGTCATCCGCAATCCATTTCATCATCCACAACCAAGACTCGCATTATTCACCTACAGAGCATTCTAACCTGCCATTGACGAGCATCCTTGATAAAACGTAGTGACCTATTCGTTGGCCGCTGTCTTTTCGACGTCGCACTTTGTGGCCCGTTAGTGACAGCCGAGTGAGGACTGACACATGCGCCGCTGGGTTCATTGCTACCTGCGGACACTGATACTACCATCCTTATCGGCTCTCCGATGCAACCAGCAACGCTTCGCATGCAGACCGTTTAGCTCCGTGAAGATGAATTCACAGAGTAGCAAGCTAGAGCAGTTCGAAGATGCGATGAAGGCCGTCTACGGGCCCTTTGACAGTACCAGCCCGGGTATGCGTCTCGACCACCACCATGGGCCCACCTCGGTCCTATAAGTAGATGATACTCACCGAAGCACCGTTGACTGACCAACAACTAACAGAGCGCGTCTCGGAGTGGAGCCCGCCCGAGAACCCCGGCGCCGGAGGCCACAGGGGGCGATATCTGTGGACCGACGCCTTCGGCGTCGTGAACTTCATCACGCTGTCGAGGGAGAAGGGCCCGCCGACCCTCTACCTCGGGCTCGCGAGGCGGCTGGTACAGACCGTCCACGACGTACTCGGCCGCACGAGGGACGGCTCCGCGCGCCTCCCCGGCGCGACCGAGGAGCGGCCGCTGGGGGGCGGCCTCAGGATTGGCAAGATGGATGCGTCCGGCCCCGACGGCGACGGCCAGTACCACCACTACCTAACCCTCTGGATGTTCGCCCTCAACCGCCTCTCGCTCGCGACCGGGGAGGCGCGGTACAACGACCTCGCAATCCAGCTCGCCGAGGCGATCCACCCGCGCTTCGTCTTCACGGTGCCGATGCCAGTGCTGGGAAAAGAAAGAGGGCGCGCCACGGCGACAGAGACGGAGACCGAGATCACCATGGTGTGGAAGATCTCCGCGGATATGCGCCGCGTTCTCGTCGCCAGCAAGGGCCACCTCGACGACGTCACCGGCATGGTCGTGTTCCGGATCTTACAGGAGACGGCGCGAATGCAGCAACACGACCAGAGACCTGCCGAGCAGCCCCCGCCGCTGGAGTCGGAGATCGAGCAGTACCGGCGCATGGTGGACCGCTCCCGCCCGCTGCGGTCCTCCCACGACCCACTCGACCTCGGCATGAGCCTCTGGGTCAGCCATCTCGAGAGGGACGCTGCCTGGTCGAAGGAGCTGGCGGCCGACGGCCTGGATCTCGCCAGGAGAAGGTTCCTCCCGAACTCGACGATAGACACGGTAGCCGCCGACCGCCGCCGCAGACGCCTCGCGTTCAGAGACTTCGGGGCCTGCCTCGGCATCAAGTGCTACGGCGGCGACGACGAGTCCCTCGTCTCGGGCGCGGATGTCGTCGCCGCTGCTTGGATGTCCGCCCTCGACGAGGGCGGACCGGACTTGCGGCCCATCACCGCAGTCATGGGCGCTGCGGCCCTGATACCTGGAGGTGAGTTCTGTTTCGCATACGGGGCCTTCCCACGACGACATACAGACTTACCGTGAATAGCTTTTCGCCAGGGGTACCTTGGCATGTAATCGCTCCTTCGAGCAACATCTGCGACCAAAAGCAGAGGGGTCGCATGGTCCTAAGTATGTGGAGATGGATTTGCCATGAGGCAAATGGAATTATAAATGCTCTCAGCTGTGACCTGGGTGAATGAATTCCGCAGTGAAAGCTCAACCAAGGCTCGAATGCTACGGTGGTCGACCCGGAAGCCACCATAGGAGTGTTGTATAACAATGCATTCTGGAGCAGGTAGGACAGGCCCAACCTAAAACATGCGTTGATGCAGACAATCATTATTCATAGTTCCAAGATGACTTATGCCTATGATTGGAGTTGTATTGGCCCGAACAACGCACCGATTCGGATGGTGAGGAGCGAATCAACCTGCTTTATCCGGTAAAGATACAGATACATTTTGTTTGACTGTACATGAATAATTGGCAGAGGTACTTGAGGGGATGGCCCGCGTATTGGCTGCACCCCTAGGCATTCGATGTTAGATGTCGGGGAGGTCGACCTGCATGTTTGGTCGATTGGCGCTCCTTACCCCAGGTCCCATTATCCCGGAAACAGTGAGACAGTTGAGGATGATTGGCTGAGAAGCTCGCGCCTCAACACCGAGGTCTTACATGTTTGTTAGCTGGGCCAGGAAGCGGGTGGCATATATAGAAATGCAGTTGGTCCTCTTCTCCTGATGATTCGTGAGTTAGGCCGTACGTATTTTAATTGAAGTACATGTTAATATGCTGCGCTGGGATCGAATCAACAACATCACCTCTGACCAACGTGCTATTGGTAGAATAATAGGACCTCCCTTGGGGACAAACAGGGTTGCGCTGAGCCAACATCACACGCTCTTGACATGAGCTTGTCTGCTATACTCTGTTATTCACCTACCGCTTCTGGTCATAATTAATTTAAAGCCATGCATGCATACGTCTCTAAATCTGGGCTCGGATACGCCCGTGCCTTAAGCGATACTCGCTCCTTTTATACGGCTTGTGGTTCTCTAGAAAAGGCTCACCTTCACTCACCACGATTCATCACTAATTATTCCTTCATTACTGTAGCGATCATCAGAGCGATCAGTAGCAGTACCTCGTCAAAGCCGGTCTTTGTCCTTCACAATCTCTTTGACTGCCGCGCAACGACGAACAACCCCCTTGTATTCTCGTTCTCGCCCGGCCATTCAAGGCATCACGCGGCGTTCAACCCAGGTATATTATCTCAAGCCCCACGATCGTTCACCGCGACGTCAACTCCGCAACCCTCACTGCTGCTGCTGCTGCCGAAGGAAATCTGCAGTGGGTCTTCCATTCCTTGTCCTTTCTTTACCTCACACAGCCGGCTTCCCACCATCCTTTCGTCACGTTCTCTTCTTCCCCTTCGCCGCCATGCGTTTCCCATCAACCCCCGCCGTCACGGCGCTGGTCGCCGCCTCCGCCCTGTCTCACGCCCACGTCGTGCTCGAGAACCCCCGGCCGTTCAAGTTCCTCGCCTACGGCGCCAGCAACCCCATCGAGCCCGACGGCTCCAACTTCCCGTGCAAGAAGCTTGCGGGCCAGCCCCTCATAGTCGACGGCAACCGCACCGTCATGGCCGTGGGCGAGCCGCAGGTGCTCTCGTTCAGCGGCTCGGCCGTGCACGGCGGCGGAAGCTGCCAGCTGAGCCTCACGCGCGACCTCCAGCCGACGCCCGACTCGCGCTGGATGGTCATCCACAGCATTGAGGGCGGCTGCCCCGCGCGCAACCAGCGCGGCAACCTCGATGGCCCCAACGCCGACGTCTACGGCTTCGCCATCCCGCAGGCCATACCCCCCGGCGACTACACCTTCGCCTGGACCTGGCTCAACCGCATCGGCGGCCAGCCCGAGTTCTACATGAACTGCGCCCCCATCACCGTCGTCGCGGCCGCCACGAAGCAGAAGAAGAGCGGGAAGCGCGCGGACGCCGCGGGCAGCCGCGCCGCCGCCGTGGTGAGCAAGCGCGACGATGCCGACGCCGACTTCCCGGAGCTCTTCATGGCCAACATGGGCGCGCTCTCCGGCGGCTGCACCACCGGCGACGCCCTAACCCAGCAGCTGGCCATCCGGTTCCCGAACCCCGGCGCCTCGGTCGAGCACCCCGAGGGCGAGGAACAGCTCGTCAAACAGCCGTGCGACGGCAACCCGCGCGCGGCGGCAGCCGGGTCCCCTCTTCCCTCCACGCCCCCCGGCCCCGGTGATGGCGCCGAGCCCACTTCGCCGGAGCCCGTGCCAGGACCGAGTTCCACCACGACTGTAACGGCGCAGCCGCCGGATACGACTTTAGTCACGACAACGGCGCTCGCTCAGTCGCCGGATATTACGCCCACGCCGCCCACCGTGCCGACAGATACCCCGATCTCGACGGCGTCTGAGCTCGAGCCTACCCCGACGACTGGCCGCGCGACTTGTACCGAGGGCTACCTCATGTGCATGGACGACGGCCTGGGCTTCAAGACCTGCACGGGCGGACTGCTGCGGCCGAACGGCGACGCGGTCCCCGTCCCCGGCGGGTATAGCTGCGTTCCCGGTGAGGGCGTCGGGTTGGATCTTCGGCCGATTTAGAGGGGAGGTTGTCTTCTGGGCGGAGGACGGGTTTTATTGGTTGTTGTCCGGGCACTCTCCTATCTATTCGACGAATGCACCTGCCGTAAGGGAAACTTGGACGATGTGTAAGAAGTATACCGCAGGCTGTCATTGTTTGTGCATCGAAGGATAGTATCTAGAGACGAAAACGGTTTTTCTGTTTCACCAGCATAGCTAGGCTACCTCGGCCCCATGACTGGGCGGGATCTCATGCAGCGCGAATACTGGCATGGAATCTGGGTTTCATGAGGTTCACTCACACAGGAGGCCTTGGCCTCATATCATGCAGTTATGAGCACACTAGATTGTTAGATAAAAGAAGGTAACTGGAGTTGTGCAATAAAGTTCATTTCTTCCTATTTACTTGACGGTAGACTTATTTGTCTTTTATAGATGATTAGGACTTTGTTGGAAGGTTCGATTCTCGTGGCCATCACTATTGCTAAAGAATGATAGTTGACCGACGGTCAAAAAGAAATACGGCATCAGGAAATAATCATGCGGCAATGTTGAATCCTAACCCCTTCGCGTATTAGAAGATGGCATCGCTGGGCTGCGTTGCTACATGGATGGCTCCGCCTGCTTTGGCGTACGTGCGGATTCCTGCGGCTTCGACTCGGCTCTTGCTATCGGCAGCTGTTGCCGCTGGCCCATTAAATATGAGTGTGGCCCAAGCAAATAGCCTGGTTAACGTCTGCATTCTGCACAATCCAATGTGTCCCGGGTTCATATAGAAATCCCTAGCTTCATACGACCTGCAACAGTGGCCCTCAAAGGTAATGTTACAGCCCCTAATTTATTCTTAGTGCAAGGACCATATCTCTTGTAGGTAGGAGTCACTTATGTCGGTTTGTCCAAACTTGGGGTTGTATAGATGGGACGAAGTAACTTGTAGGTGTAGACCGCTAATTATAATACTCGATTAATGTTGGTGTGGTCCATAATATGGACACAGAAGCTAACCCATGCTTGCAAGTAGAAGCAACACGCTGAGACTCCTTACTTTGCAACCACGCACTTGCGTAATCCGCAGCCTTCCTTCACGCGACCCCTTTAATAACCTCTTGCTATTGTCTGGTGGAAGGCTTTGGATATTATTGAATTTTGGGACCGGCAACTGTGTCTCTAGTGATCCCGTGCTCCAGCAGCCAAATAATTAGACATTACAAATAAGAGATCAGACGTTAGTCGAGAACATTGCATGTTGAGGACCTGATCTCATCGACCAACCCCCGTGGATTGGTTATATCTTCGTATTGTTCGTAGCAAACGAGCAGATTCCCGACCGGCGGTGTCCAGTCACTATAATCTATATAACCAATGCTGCCTCAGGAGTCTCGTTGCTAAATTTTTATGCTTCACGACTATCTCTTCCGGGTACTTTACTTCACCTGACTTCATCTTTTACTACCAACCAATGATGCACATCACGATCCTCATCACGTACCTCATTGCAACTGCGCTGGGAGCACCATCTCCAAAGCCACATGCTCGGCGGACATCAGGATGCGGCCTAGCTCCTCCCTTCGCAGCTAGTCGCTCCAACGACTTCCGCACTCCAGAAGGGCGTCTCTTCCGCGTCTGGCTGCCCCAGACGTATCATGAAAATACCGCCACCCCCATGCTCCTCTCGTTCCACGGAACAGGAGGCAACGTAACGCAGCAGATGGCGGTGGACGACCTGACCACCACAAGTTCAACAGCGACCGCATCGTAGTGTATATGCAAGGCGTAAGCGACCAATCCTCCCTGAAGTCCTGCCTAGCTCTCGCCTAACTTTATTGCCCCGAAAGGACACCAACGACGACGGCAGCATGACCTGGCAGGACGCGCCCGGCGCCGAAGCAGACGACATCAGCTTCACGACGGAGGTGATAGACTTCGCTCAGCGCACATTCCGCGTCGACGAGGCCCGGATCTACGCCACGGGCAAATCGCAGGGGGGCGGCCTCGTGGGGCGTCTGGCGTGCGACGCGGCGCTGCCCGGGCGCATCGCGGCGTTTGCGCTCATGTTCGGCGCCTACTACATCCGAGGGGTGGCGTGGGAGGAGGACTGCGACTCTAGGATCGTCCAGATCCCGTTCGCCGCGGCGGCGGGCCGTCCGGTCCCAATCCTCGCATTCCACGGCGGCGCCGACCGCACCATCGAGTACGGCGGGGGTTTCCGGCGCGGCGCGTGTCTGCCGGCCGTCCCGCACTGGGCGGAGTTGTGGGTGCGGCGGAACGGTCTCGATGGCACGTTGCAGAACACGAGCATACCGCAGAGCGCGAACGGGGTGGATATGGGCTTCGGAGGGGGCTTGGTTAGGCTGGTCTATGGCGAGGATGATGTTGGGCACGTTTGGCCGGAGAGGGGCAATGCGGCTTTTGAGGCTTCGAGCTGGATCATGGGCTTCTTCCGTAGACACAGTCCGGATTAAGCAGGCTCGGTAGCGGGCCTGTTCCATAAGTCTCTCTCATAGCATCAATAACGGCGCACCGCCGCTATTGACAACCGAAGGAAATCCGTTTTCTTACAGTGGAGATCCTGGCAGATAAAGCGATGAAGTATATATGTGATAAGTTCTAACCGAAACGGAGGAGTTGGCTCAAAACCATGTGTATATAGTTCGATCCTCGTTGGCCGTTGCCCTCCCCCTTCAGGTCGGGAATCTTAGTAGGGGTAGAGAGGCATGCTGAGCAGCATAACGTGGCTGAATGCTGAAAGATTGACAGGGATTCCTTATTCTACTGCATCAGGAACGGTAAATTTTCAAGGTATTATGAGCAAGTAACGGAATATCAAGCTGGGAGTTCAGAAGGCCCGCCGAATAAAAATACCGGTGCAAGCGTTCAAGATACACAAGCACTAACTCCTACAGGGGACCTTGGGTAGAAGAACACCGTACGCACCCCCGCCTTCCCTCAAGCTATATCTGTGTTTAAGACAATGTGGCGATCGTTCGGCCTCTAATAACAGCACTTAGTAAAAGGAGACCTAGTGTAGCTGAGCTCGCTCTCCGAAGTACCTAAAGCATAAAATAGAATACACCAAACACTGGACGGTAGATAGGAATGTATAGCACTCACAAAAGGGCAGTAGAAGCTGAATATTTATTCCTAGGAGTAGGATAGAACAATCCTATATTGAGGTGGCCCCGAACCAACTCGGGGGGCGATCCTTAACATCGTATCCCCATTCGCTCTCCTCGGCACCCAGCGTGATCTCCAGCATCCAACCGTTGGCGAAGAGCTCGTGCCCGATCCAGCTCTTTGTCCACGGTTCCCCATTTACTGTCACGCTCTGTACATAAATATTCTCGTAACTCGGATCGAACCCGACGACCCTGATAGTGGCGGTGTTTCCCGTCAGCGCGTTCGTGATATTGACTTCTTCAAAGAACGGCGCGGATATCAGGTACACGTTCTGCCCGGCGATCGGGAAGAGACCCAGCATGCCGAACACGACGAACGCGCCCATGGACCCGGAGTCGTCGTTGCCGGGCAACCCGCCGTTTGTGTTGTTGAACCAAGCCGGTATATACGTATGTAGACGCTTAGTCGATAGGGCGGGGCGGCCGGCGTAGTGATAGAGATAGACGGTGGAGAAGACCGGTTCGTTGGATATGTCGGCCAAGCCGGACATGTGGAAGAAGTCTAGCCGCGAGATGAAAGCTTCGTCGCCGCCCATTAAGTCGATTAGGGTAGAAGTTGATTGTGGCACGAGACTATAAGACGTCAGTACAGTTGAGATAGTCCGATGAATTACTTAGGGGTCTTACAAGTGATACTGCCACACGCTGGCCTCGAAGGTTTCGCTTGGATTACTCGTCAAGGAGCAGAAACCCGCTAACGCCGAACAGGCTATTGGGTCTTGATAACCCCATGTACCATTCAAGTACTTTGGCTGAAAGAACCCCCTGAAGCCGGTGTCGTTGCCTCTGATCACTGACGTCTGGTCTTCCTTCCAGAGGTTTCGCCAGTTCATACTCCGCTGGATGTACTTGTTATACAGATCAGACCTCCCCAGCCCCTGGGCTAGAGTTGCGAGGCAGAAATCGTTGTAAGAATACTCGAGCGTCCTCGAGATGCTCCGTGAGTTCGTGCCGAACCCCACCGGGTCGTAGTCTAGGTACGGAATGTAGTCGAGACTCTCCCAGCTCTGGAGTCCGCCACGGCCGTGGTATGACCACTCCAAAGGCTCCACCTCCGCATCCTGGATGATGGCCTCTAGAGCAAGCCCCCAATCGATGCCCGCTGTCAAGTTCTTGACGTAGGCGTCCACCAGCACCACGTCGGCATTAGAGCCTCCCTGGGTCCAACCATTGCACAGGCTCATATGGCAATCGGGCAGCCAGCCTTCGTGTTCGTAGATGTCGAGGAGCGACCGCACCATCTGGATCTGCGCCGCCGGGTCCACGATCGAGAGCAGCGGATGCTGCACGCGGAACGCGTCCCATAGGCAGTAGTACGAGTCGAAATACGGGATCCCGCTGTCCCACCTCGGGTTCTCTCCGGTGTAATTCTGTGGCGAGATCATCGCGCGGTAGATGCCGCTCCAGAAACTCGTCTGCAGGTCCTCGCTGGCGCCTCCGGGCTTCACCGAGATCGGGCTCAGCTTGTCGCGCCACGCGTCCTCGGTCTCCCGCACCAGCCTGTCGAAGTCGCCACCCAGGGGCTCCGGGATCTCCTCCGCGGCGCGGCCGCAGGCTTGCTCAGAGCTGATGAAGCTGATGCCAACCCGCGCCGTCAGCGTGCCATCGGCGAGGTCCGCGAAGCGCACCCAGGCGCCCGCCTCGAGGTAGAACAGGTTGAAGCCGCGCGTGACGAAGAGCTCCTTGGGCTCGGTGCCCGCGCGGCTGTTGACCCAGACGCCGGAGTCGTGCACGGCGCCGCCGAAGAAGTCGACGCAGAAGTGCATCAAATACGACCCGGCGCCGAAGCTCGGCAGGAACGTGGCGTTGCCCCGCAGCCGGCCCGTCTCGGCGTCGACGCTGACGGACCCGTTCTGGCGGCTCTTCCACAGGTCCGTGAGATCGAGCAGGACCAGGGGGTGGTGCACCTCATCCGTCCCCTCGGCGGCAGCGGCGGGGAACCGGAACCTGTAGAGTGCGGTGTGCTCGCTGCTTGTCATCTCGGCCGAGACGCCCGAGGCGAGGTCCAGGGCGAAGTACCCCGGCCTTGCGATGACGCTCTCCCCCACATAAGGCGTCGCACGGTCGCCGATCCGGAAGGCGCAGGCGTTCAGCTCGTCGCTGGGACACACCTGCGGGAACAGCGGGAAGTTGCCCAGGCTCGGGTTCCCGCCGGTGCCTGAGTCGTGCGCGGTGGAGAACCCCGCGACGTTCGAACCGTCCGTGGCGAAGCCGCCCGTGTTCTGCCCGTCGACGTCGGCGACCGGTTTCGCCAGGGCGTAGGGCCGGGTGGCCCCGGCGAAGACGTTGCCGCCGTTTGTGCTGCCGATTAGGGGGTTGATGAACCGCAGGATATCCGCGGGGTTATCTGTGGAGTTTGACGTTGGAATCTTGCTCGCAGCTGGCGGAGCGGACAAGAGGGTGAGGAGAAGGAGGGGAAGGCGGATGCAGAGAGAATGCGGGGCGTCCCACAACCTTAGAAGTTGTTTCGCCGCCATCTCCCAACATATAGGAAGGCCGCGTGAGTGGAATGCTTCCCTAAATCTACTCTCAACGTGAGGTTGACGGATATTGATATGCGATGATATGTTCGCACCTAGATTAGAGGAGGGTAGTACGACCTGCATGTTCAAGGCGGATTAGATGCGAGATACGGCCCCGGTTTCTAGTGATCTGCGACTCCATATCGTGGGAGATCGTCCATGATGCAATGTAATGTCGACTGCCGTGTCCCAACCCCGCATGGCTACACTCCTCATTCAGATTGAACATGCAACAGGGGTCCATTCGAGCCACACGACCCGTATTTTCACATACTCTTGCAGTGATCTCTACATATTCACATCGGATGCAACGGAGCCTCGCTCGGGCGAGATAATTTTATTTCAGCCAAGTCGTACGTAAGTTGTAGGTAACGGCGACATTGTCGGCTATATCAATATTTAAATGCACGATGACCCCCTATATACTCCACTATGCTACTTTGGACATAACCAGTCCCAAGGTTCGGGGCCTGTGAGGTCCGGAGACTCGGGAGGTCACCCTATGCATTGAATTGTTCTATGTCCGTGAGAGTTATGTTGGCTTAACTATATCCGCGGGCGCTTGAGAACTTCGTCGGCGGTCTTGCCCTCCTGCTTTGCGCTCTTGCTCTCCTTTGCGACCTTGTAGACCTTCTTAGTCCCCATCTCCTCCGTTGAAAACCTGGTTCTTCGGGAAGCCTTTTGATACACTTAGGATATGTACTGGTATTCTTAAGGTAGCGGCGCTATTGCCTGAAAGACATTTTACCAAGCCGAGGATTAATGTACCTGGGGCTCCGAGGTAACCTACGGCGTAAGGGGAAATAGTTGTGAGACGCCGGCATCGTTCAACGTATATTGTCTTTAGGCACGCCTAGGACCCCGAAGAAGAATTATAATGGGGAGCTTTGATCTGTGGTTCCTCGGCTTCTCCTATCGTAGTTCCGGCAACCACCTCCCCCTATTGCCATAATGAAGGGTTTTGGTCGGATCTAATACAAGAGCCGACCAAAGATTATTGCTCTTAGAAGTCCTAATGATGACGATTTCCTAGTTCTCCCAGGTTCGAAATTCTCTCTTGCGTGAATTACAGTAACCAGGAAGTTGCATGACGGGAATAATTCAATAGTTCCAAATAAACGTTTTCTCCTCTCTGCAATATCTGCAGTCACGTTTGGCGAGACCACTTACTTTGCGGCCGAACCATCCCATTCGGCAAAAGACGCAAGCAGTCACCCAATCTTCATTTTTGGCCGCCCTAGACAAGTATGTAAAAATGCGACCAAATAAGCCGCGTTCTGCATCTTCCTTCGCTGGAATCATGTCAGCTAGCTCCACGAGAACTTCATACGCACAAGTGAATGATTTAGGATAGCGTCTTCAAACATACCTGTCAAATTCTTGGCGGCTTCGATCATCAGGTCGCGCGCTTCTTCCCAGAACCGGTAGACCGAGAAGCCGGATTCCCTGTGATACCTGGCGTTGGACAAGGCTACATCCATTGGTGTAAGCCAGTGACGCTTCGGTATGTGCGCCTGACCAGCTTGCAGTCGAGGGTCGGCACCATGAGCAAGGAGGAATTGCACCATCTCAAGACTTTCAAAGCGATCATGTAACTTCCCAGTGCGATAATCCACATCCCCCGGGTTCTCGATGGCCGCGTGTAATGGCCGTAAGGGCTGGTATATGCCGTCAAGTTCGTTGACGTCGCACCCTCTAACGATAGCCTCACTGGCCCAACTTAGTCGCCAAGAGATGGGTGCGATTGCCAGACAGGCCCCATGCAGGGAGTATCCCCCATACTTGTTGGGATTTAGTTCGTCGTATTCCTTTTGCTCTTTTTCAGTCGAGTTGGGCTTTTCAATGATTGCGGACATGGCGGCGGTCGACTCGGGCGCATCCAGCAGTGGGTGACGTAGTGTATTGAAAAAAAAAAAAAGTAGCGCAGTGCTGTCGCTCTCAGCAACTTCAAGTAAATCCTTGCGTGCCAATGCTTCGCTTATTAGCACAGCCACCATCTAAACGCATCTACCGTATAAAAAGGCATGGATGTCATGAGCGATATGCCGAAAATAGAGACCTTTCAGAAAGTATGGCAACGGGAAACTTAAATGCAAACAATTATGCATTCTGTAAAGACTGTAGTTCCCCCTTCAGTTTTTTTAGGTAGAGATTTCCTTTCTGTATTCTTGAACTTGCTTGGATATTATGTGAACATATATACTAACCGTTAAAAAAGCTAGTATCTAATGGAAACCTAACCAAAATCGCCTATATTGATAAGCACCTTAACGATCCTAGCCGTTTTATCGAACAACCACTGGTTTACTTGGCACTTATGGCAGGTTGATTATTATCCCATGATTTAATCTTGTTGCCATTCGGGGTGTAACGACTTCCCGCCCATATCGTATAAGCAATACTTCGTTTTACTTTTTTTTTTAAATCGTACAGCATCATTACTTTCCCATTAGCAAAACCCAGGTCCTCTGATCGTTCTATTGGAGAGTAATAGGGGACGTTAATAACGTCCCTCCTCTCGAGGCCTACCACAATTTGTACGAGCACATCTTTGATGGCATTGACCTAATCTTGGAACTTGTAAAAGCCGGGTTCGGTGCTCCTGGTATTTTTGGTTAAAAGATGGCGACTCGAATCCGGTTTCTCTTTGGATCTTGCCTCATCTCGCATGGCAGGTTAGGGGTCCAAATTATACGGTTTATTTCTGTTGACATCCTTTTAAGTTCATCGAGAACATATTTCTGAAATAGGGACCGCCTTTTTTGGCATCGAAGATGTACGAATCCCAGAAGTGTGTCTGTAGAGCAGAAAGCAACCGGATTGGATATCGTAGAATGGAGTGGCAGGGGATATAACACACCATGTAAGCCCCTTTTCTGGATACAATGATAACACAAATGCAGCCGCATATCCCTTTGACCCCGACACCGACCTCTTCGTTCTCAGACTGATCCACGGGTCCAAAGCCATCAATCTTCCTCCCGGTCAACGCTAGAAGGTCGTAATTTGTTTCGTTCAATGATAAACCCTTAACACGCGCATCATCCTAATAGAAAAGTGCAGGAACCTTACGGTGCCGCAAGTCACGCTTAAACGCCGGAACAGGGGCTACGCATACCGGCGTGTTGTAGTCGTTACGGACGTCTGATGCATTAATGGGCCCCAAGTGCACAGTGCCTTCCTCCGGGACGCGCAGCTATGGGTTGGCAGCCACGAAAGGCGAGCTTAAATAGAATGACATTTGATACCAGGGTATTGAGTAACATATTAATAAAGTCACAAGCTGCGACCTGTCAAAGGGGTGGAAATAGTGGTGCTAGGCAGCTCAAGGGGGGCATAGAGACGAGTAAGAATCGGTGAAGAAACTGAAAGGTGGATCGTGAGGCGAGTGATTCGAGGCCTTGAGCTCAAATAAGGGACCATCCGTTCAACTCATACAGAAACTCATAGACATGGCAAATTGTAACCTCGGACCCCACCTAATGCATGACCCTAGCAATGCATAAGACTTTTCTCAACAACAATTACCACCCCTGCAACCTTCACTCTGTAATATCTTAGCAACCCTTTAATCAATTGATTTCGGGTAAAGATGGTTGATTTAAATCGTGAGCGCAGAATACGGGACGCTAAGAATTTTGTTGCTAAGGGTGGTTCTGAGACCCTTGCCGGCAGACGATTCGAAATACCCTAGTCGACTTTGTCGCGCCGTATCCATAGCACGAAATCGCGGTCCGAAGCGTAAAGTAACGCGCGTAAGCTTTCGGATTAGGAAAAGGATAAGCTTGTTAAGTGGATATTGCTTGAAAAGGTATGCGGCCGCGCCTTTATAAAAAAACGGGTGCGTTAAATGGCAAAGGCCTTATTAGGCCTTTATGGAACCGTCGGGAAATATTGGATAGACCGTTTTATAACGCGTTATAACGAGATATATACGAAAAAAGGACGAGTTATGTCCCGGGACCGCCTAAAGGTACGCGATCGCGACGATATACGTAAGTTTTTCCCCTTTCTCGCCGCCGTTCGAGCCCAATATAATATCTAACCTACGAACGAATATAATATAGATAAAACGGGTATCTAAAAGGGGGAATAAGGTGACGGAACGGTCGTGGGATTTTCGGAAACGGTTCGTACGAAATTTGGAAAATCGGGTGTTACGTTATGGGTATTTATTTTCGAATATATCGGCTTTACATACGGGAAAGGTACGGCCGCATATATTTTTAATAGTTTTACCGTTTAAAAGCAGTAATTACCCGACGATATCGAAAAAGCCGAATATACGTTAATTCCGAAAAGGTGGATTAATAACGTTATTACGTTAAAATGGTTAAAATCCATTTTTTTTCCAGAAATTAAGCCGCGTTTTTATAATAAATGGTAATTATTTATCCTGGATAGTTATATTATATATATATTCCTTATTTTTATATGGAAATACGTTAAAAACAAAATCGCCCTTATATATTTTCCACCTTATTCGAATAATAACCTTTAGTTTTTCGACGTCGGCGTATTTTCTACGCTTAAAAAGGAATATCGGATCGCTTTACGGGAGGATGGCGGATTATTCGCAATAACCCCCTAATATAAACGCCGTATGCTAAAAACATATCGCGAGGTTATAAAGGTTACTTTTACCGACAAAAATATTAAAGCTAAATAGCGTTATACCGGTTTATTTTTTTTTTAAACCCGAAATGGTATTAGGGGATCCCGAAATAATACCCCAGCCACCCCTTAAGCCGAAAACACCCCCGGCAAAAATGATTATTAGTTAAAACGAAATTATATATATTTTTATAAGGTTTTAAAGTTACGGAAAAATATGCGAACAGCCTTACTTAACCAAAAAAAGGCATTTCGCGATATACGGAAGGTGGTAACTAAAGCAGTTAAAAAACTTAATAATTTTAACACCGAAAACGTTACTTTCCGCCATAATAATTAGCTTTTGCGAGCGAAATTCGAAAAATACGAAGGTCGTATACGCCAAACTATTATTAAGTAACCGAATAAGATTTTTGCGAATTTATCAGATATTAGGTCGGTTAAGGATAAGGTTATTAAGCGTTTAAAGCCTATAAAGGCTGGCGATTAAGTTATAATTAACAGTTATATTAAAAAGTGACCTGTTAAAAAAAGGTAACGCAAATCTAAATAACCTAAATAACTTCATTTTATTAAGAAATACGTTATTACGTTGTTAAAAGGTTTTGGAATGTGTAGGTAACTATCAATTTGTGTGTGTTTTGGCTATGCATTGCTAGGGTCATGCATTAGGTGGGGTCCGAGGTTAGCATATTTGTAATAAAATCAAGCAGAATAAATGCTAGACATAATCACTCATTCTATACAGCCAAGCCTATGTCAGCCGAGCCGTGCGTAACACTGGTTTGCCCGTTCAGGGATTGGGCATAATATCTAATTGTGTAATCTTAGATAGGAGATGGCAATGCCGTCATTCCTTTCTCTTTTTCTCTTCTTCCTTTAGATATAATACGCTCGTATATAGTAGGACTTAGGTAGCTTAGCAAACGCCCTAAACCCTTACAGGAATAAACTAAACCTAAAAGAGTAAAGCACTGCCTCATATACTTTTGGGATTTAACCGCCTTTCATCAGTCATCTGCAGAAGAATTTCTGCCAAGACTTAGCCTCCAAAAGAAGTCTCTCCCAGCTGTCGACCATGAACCATAGAAATATCTATTGCTGTCAAAAGTTGAGCGTCGTGTGGATAAATGGGGATATATACCTGGGTGCTGGTTGGAAGGTGCGTAGCACTATGGTTACGTATTTGTGCAGGATCCGCCAGATTTGCTACCAGATCTGAATTGGTCCAATTACAACATCAATACCACTACTACATTGTAAGTATTCCAATCAAGTGCTCTTTAGTACCTTAGTACTGTATGCGATTCCGTGTTTACTGATCTTTTTTTTTCTCCCCGGCCATCGACCAACATTTTTCCCCTTGCGTTGACTTTCGCATCGGCTCGGACCAGCCATTCTTTTCAAATGTAAATTTCCTATGTTATATCTACCTGTCTAGTTTAAATGGCCGAGACAATTACAGAAGATACTTCAACGTTTACCATTGAACGGCTTCAACAGCTTCTTCTGGACCCTCCATTAACACAATTTCCTACCGAGGGGGGCGGCTTGCTCACTTCATCACCATTCAGTGTTGAGATCCTCTATCGACAACTCGACCACGGCCATCTGGGCGAACCTGACCACCTGAGCCGATTAAAGAATCGCTACAATGATTATCTTGCAGCTGCCTCAGATCCGGTACATCATCTATCTCGACTTGACTCCACGCATCTAAGGCTTCTGAACATTACTATTTCGCCAGAAGACCATGGTGGCATTGAACACTTGATCACAGCGGCTGCTCCTATCATACGTCGGCTACCAGCAACGCCGCCCCCATACAGCTCAATCATGGCCAAAATACCAAGTCTTGAAATGCCCGAACATTATTTCCGCTCTACAGGATCTCCAACAGGGAATGATTTACGAGTTTTCCGATTCGTGGATGTTAATGTTTTAAGACTAGCTTTGGAAATCGCGAAAGGCCTTGCCCAGACTGGTGTCCAGGACAAAGTTTTGACCCTAGCGAACAACCTCGCTCGGCTTCTCCTGCGCCTCAATGATTTTTCTGATACGAAGGAGAAAATCATAACTCAGGCATTTCTATGGACTTCATGGCATCGAACGCTTGCCCTTTATTCCTTCCTGATGATGGGGGCACACATTCAAAGAGGTTCTAATTTCATTGGCCTAATGTCTACGGAGCTTGCGCCAATGGGATCCCAGATCCTTCAAAAGGAAGCGGGTATTGAACACGACAACGCGGCGAGCTGCCAATACATGTGCAATTGGGCGTTTCGTCTCCTCCGAAATGATCGTGCTTCGTGTTTAATGGACTACCGTGCTTTTCATGCACGATTTGCAGAAGCTTTCAAGGGGTTTCCCCCAAGATGCAAGATCTCGGGAAATCAGAAAAGCCAATGCCAAGGAGTTGGGCCGCTCAGCTGTGAGCGATTCACGGGGATGAAAATCGAGGACCAGTCAACGCATGCTCTGCCGTGTACGGGAGCGCCTCAGTGCAATAGGCTTTTCTGGGACGAAGTCTCTTTCAGGACTTATCAAGGAGCGCGCGCAGTGTCTCTGACAGACACAGATGATGCATTCATTCGATATTGTCCCGTTTCACCAGAAACTCTGGCCATCTCGCACGTGTGGAGTCATGGGCAGGGTGGTCGCCCAGAAAACCTTGGACCCCTTAACCAGGCCGGAGGCGGTGCGGACTATTGTGGTGGTTTCAACCTCTGCCTTCATCGACGGCCTGTAAAGGTTTGTCGGGCTTTAAGTTGCACGTCCTATTGGATGGATACTCCATGCATACCAAATGATCACGTTCTGAGAGTCGAGACGATTGCGAACATAAACAATACTTTCTCCAACAGCAAAGCAACACTAGTATGCGACAGAGACCTCATGCAACTTGATATCAGCAGCCGTACGATGGAGATCCAAGAGACAATTCTGTCTGTCTTGCTCGTCAGCGATTGGAATGTTCGGGCATGGACATTCCTCGAGGCGATGCGAGGACAGAAGAATATATACCTTTTGTGCCAAGGTGATCACGTCGTCTGCCTCAGAGAGGTGATCGTTAACGTGTACCTCGGTGGTAGTATTTCAATCTCCAATCCTTAAGCATTATTTTTACCCGGTTAACATGCTTAAGATTTATTAATTAATGGAAAAATAACTAAACAAACGTATATATTTATAAACTATTTCATATTTATACTTCTATAACGTATAAATTAATATACCTTTATTTATTTCTTATTTAGCTATTAAGATATTTTCTTTACCTAGTTACTATGTAATTATCCAGTAAAAACCTTTAATATTTTCTTTTTCTTTTTCTTTACAACCTTAGTTCTTTATATAAAGCCTTTAACATAACTCTACTTCATTATCGTCATTCATTATATAAGATTTAATATATATGTTTTAGCATTTAAACGGCTACTGCTAACCTGTTTTTACTCCTGTAATCTTTCCGACGCCTGCGACACCTAATTTCAAACAAAAAGTGGCGTTACTCCCGAGGAAATTTTCTCTACTCCCTCCGAACTGGGACCCGGGCTCATGGCAGTCCTAACACATTACCTCCTGCTTACATATGTGGTACGACTAAGGCAGAGTCGGTCAGAGAAAGTATCGGCTGCAACACTTAAGGTAGGGTGCACAGTGCTCTGCACCTTTATGTCTTCTCTGTATTGGTATCAGACCCAGCTAAAATCGATCAAACAACTAAGCCTTGGCTCCGTTTGATCAGCTACTAAAGGGGAATAACTTCATATACCTAGGGTCTCGTTGTTTCTCAGTTACAGCTGTATCTACGTGTTTTTAAAGAGGGTCCATCACCCTTATTTTCTGTAAAAAACCTTTTAGAAGTTATACAAATTTTGATATATATATATTTTTTTAGTTATATACTATGATACGTGATGTAGAGTTTTATAGTTATAAGCGCGCTCCGCATTTTTTATAGCTATGTTTTAATATATTTATATACGTTTTTATTAAAGCTGTTTAGAATTTCGTTGTCGTTTTTGCCGTATATTTATTACTTTATTAATAAAATATTTAATATTTAGTTTTTACGTTTTTAATTCCTTTAATCTATTTATTTTTTGCGCATTATTTCTGAAGTTATCGTTACTTAATTAACAAATTTTGATAGTTATACTTTTGGGCGAACTGTGATAGCTAGGCTAGTTAACTAACTATTAATCCTAAACGTACGGGTTTATGTTAGTAAAAATATCGTATCGTTTAAGTAATAGGTAAATAATAGTAATTTAGTTACGTTTCGTAATATTAAAGATAATTTGGGTAACGAAGTTATAGTTCAAACTATTATTCTTTAATTATATAATTTAATACGTGTATATATTTTCGTTTTAGCTTAATAGTTTAGACCGGCTTAACTTTTATTACAGTAATAAAACGCCTTTAAGCTCTTTAAATTTTTTTAACCTACTAGCCGGTTTAACTAACTTAAGACGTTAAATACGCACTGAGCCTAATTAAATATATTAAGTTATTTGAGCCCGTTACGTGACCTTCGGTCGGGGTCAGGACTAGTTCCTGCGTTCTCCGACCGTTTTGGTCAGCCAAGCCGTGTTAGGCCATAACACAAACCCTTCGGTTTTTTCTTAAAGGGGATTTTAAAGAAGTATAATACTTTCGAATTTTACGTTAGTACGAAGATTGGTATATTAGAAGAATATATTAACTTTAATAAATTTTAGTATTATTTTTATTATATGTACCCGTTTTTCCTAAGTTTCAATATTTTTACAATGAAATTATTAATAAGTTAAAACTTAATCCGGTTGATTATATTAAATATTCGAAAGCGTTAAAGTTGTAGGATAAAAAGAAATTCTTTTTTCTTATTAAAAAGAAAATATTTGTTAAAGCTAGAGCGTTTTTAACTTAATCAAGTTACTTTAATTAGTATTAGGTATATTAAAAAATGATATATTTCGAAATAAGTTTAAGCCTAATAATAACTTTTGAATTTATGAGGTTAACGTTCGATATAAGCAGGCGTTAAAGATTAATAAGATCTAAATAAATAATTGTTTTTTAATATATTAGAAAGCCTATATTAAAGCCGAAAGGTTTTAAATTTTTCCCCTCGTGAGTTATTACGGGTACATCGATTTTTTAAAGGTTATTAACGTTTATTTATTCGATTTTTTATTACTTAAATTGTTATATAAAGAATGTTATATTTAAAGATAAGAACTTTACCGAGTTACCAATTGTATAAAGTTTGTAAAGCGATTTTAAATTTATATAAGGTTCCAGAAGGTTTAGGGCGTTACTGCCGAATAGTTGTTACGAGGAGCGTTCGGTATTATTTTAATAAAAAAACCCTTAATTACATAAGTATTTTTTCAAATAACCGGAATAATAATCGTCGAAATAATAGTAAGAGTGATAATAATAATCGTGGTAATTATTTAACGCGGAAATGTTTATATGAAGTGCTATATATTTTGAAGAAATACTCTTATATTTACGAGAAGGTTTGGCTCGATAGGTGGATTAAGAATTTTAAAATTAGGAAGTAGGTAAACGAACGTATTTCGAAAGAAACCTTAGGTTTAAGACGTATAGTTAAATACGCTTAAGAAAATTATAATAATAAGCTTTTTAATTTATTTCGACGTTTTTTGTAATAGGATTTTTTATAGGTTTACAGGCTAATAACGTTATTACCGGATATAGTCTAAAGAGGTTTACGTTTTTAAATATTTATTTCGATTTTTATCTGGTAAACCGTAAGGTTAATTTTGTTAAAATATATTTATTAAAAGTTAACTGAAAATTTTTATCCGAAAGAAAATATTTAAACGATTACGTATATATTCCTAATATATATACTAATTCCATTTCGTATAAACTTTTTAATAAGTTCGGATTTATTAAAATTACGTAACCGACGTTATATTTTATAAGAGAATAGGTATACAATAGCTAAAATTAATTAAATCTAATATTAATTTATTATACATTACGTTAAAATATCGCCAGAAAATAACGAAAAAGATATTGATTTAAAAGCTTTTATAGGGGTTAAAAAGTTTATTATTATTAACCCGGAGGTCGAAAACCATTTTAAAGATAAAATTTTCTTTAAAACGAGGATGAAGATTTCGTTACGGGACTCATAATTTAGAAATTCTTTTTACCGAAGTTAATGCTATAATAAATGTTTTACGGTAATAACTTTCGTTTACCTTTAAAGCCTTTAAAAAAGGTTATGTAATAATATCTATTACAACGTTAAACGTTTCTAGGTCTGGGTAAAATATCTTATTATTATATGAACAAAAAAAGGAAGAAAACTATTTAAAAGGTACGAAGTGCCTCCGTATATATAACGTTACGTTAGCTAAACGGAGCCGCAGTATTAATGCCGTAATAGTAAGTTTTCTTTATTTAAGGTAATGATCCTTAATTACTTAAAATAAAAATACATAAATACCTTTTTCCGGATTTAACCTTTAATTAGTAATACGTTAGGTATTCGTAATACGCCGGTATAGTAATAAGGCGTGTGCAAAATGTAACTAAAATAGGGCTGCGGTAATAGCAAGGTAGCGGGATTACCGAAAAGAAAATACATAATATTAGCTCTGATACGAAAATAATAATGTCGTCGTACGGGATAATATTAATTCGATTAGATTTTATCGCGTTTTTACTTTTACCGTTTTCGGGATATAAATATTAAGTACCTTTTTACATTTTTTTCCCCGAGTACGTCGTATTACTATTATTATAATACCGTTTTACTTATTATACGTTCATTTTTTGTTATTTCTTTTACGGTTTTAAATTTTGTTTAACAAATTTTCTTTTTACTGTTATAATACTTTTTCGTCCACACGTTATTTACGCCGCGCTTATTTACGTTAAACGGTTTTATATAACTTATTTTCGTAATATTATCTTTAGTTATACTTTCGATATTTACGTTTTGCTAATATTCCGTAATTTTTTTTAATTTTGCCGTAACGGCGAAAACTTTTTATTTATTTTACGTACCGAAAATTTTATTAATTAATAAATTATAAGCGTTATATTATTAATATTACGTTTATACGGTATTATTATTATATTAACTTTTCGATACATACCCGGCGGAAAATATATGAAATAAGTTTTTAAATTTAAAAATTTTATTCGATTAAGTTATATATTATTTCCGACTCAATCGCGGTGTTAACGGCAAAAAAAGATTACTATACCGGTATTAATATAAGAGACGCGAAAAAAAGGTTAATTTTAACACTTAAAATATAATTACGCCTTTGATATTATTTACGAAAAAGTTAAATTAATTATCCTAGGTAAATTACCGCTTGTTAAGGTTTAATATAAATTTATTATTTTCGTTCCGCCGGTAATACCGTAACTATACTAATACGTTTACGTTACGATAACGCGGTATTAATTTTACAGTAATATAATAACGTCTAAATCGTTACTTAAATATAAAAAAATTAAATATTATTTAATTACCGGCAATAAGGACTACCAATTATAAACGTTAGCTAACTACGTTTTCCGTAACCAAGTAAATATTACGATTTACTAACTTAAGTACTGCCGAAGCGGCCGTTAATATTACGATGTTTCTTTTAAATCTCGAAGATTTTTAATTACCGTATCGTTATTATGACGCTATATTTCGTTTTTAAGGTTAAGTATATCGTTATTATATAGTTGTTATAATAACGCGCCGTTATTTAGCCCCCTACTTTTATAGTTCGGTTATTTATAACGTTTAAAAACTTATATCTAAGTTTTTTTTTATTTTTTTTCAATTTTAATATACTATAACTATTATCGCAGCATCGCCATAACGTCGGCTTAATAAAATTATTTTCCTTTTCTCCGTATATTTCGCGTTATCTTGCGTTAATATTCTAATAATGCCTAAAACTAAATAAATAGCCGAAATTTAGTAAAACTATTTTTATATAATTCGGTTATATTTAAATCGCACCCTCGGAAATTCGTAGCCGGTTCCTAAATCAGTTAGTACGAATACGGCCATTGAAGTTTCTAATAAAAATTATACCAAATACTTTTAAAATTATAAATTCTTTTTAAAATATTATGCGATTTTTTTCGAATTTTCCCCGTTCGTAACGATAGAGTTTTTTATACGTATATTTTATTCCCCGTTTAATACTTTTTACCTTAAAAGATATTATTAATAACGTTATATTAAAAAAAATATAAAAACTTAAAAATAATCCGTATAAAATGAGTAACTTTAGGGTTACGGCACGGAAATATATTTTTGTCATAAAAAGGACGTATTTATTTATGGTTAAGTTTATTATTAAGCCTGCTCGAGTTTATACATTTCCTATTAACCTATACGTATTTTTCTTTTATAAACGTATTAACATTACTACGGTATTAATTAATTTATTTGATATAACGGTTTTACGCTTTTACTATTAATGCTTCAACCTTTTTAAAAATTCCTTTTAAGCGGTTTACATAATTTATAGTTTTAATATACTTTTTTTATTACGTAAACGTTTTAAAGGTTATAAACGGGTATTAAAGTTCCGTATTTATGGTAAAATAAACGCTATAATTAATAAAAAACCGCGAAATGATAATGATTTTAAATATATAATTATTATTAACGAATTCGGTAAAAAAATTAATTTACTTAATTATTTTAAGAAAACGAGAAATAATTTCCGTCTGGCTGTTAATTTACGGGTAATACGCGGTTAAAATGTAAAACGTAACGCCAAAACAGCGATTTAACTTTTTTCAAAAAGTTAAAATAAATTACGTCCCGTAATTTAATATAACTATAATTAAGGTATTATAAAGCGGTATAAGTTAGAAAAAAAGAGTTAACGAAATTAATTATTAATATATCCGTAACGGCGGCAAAATAACGTATTTTTGTAACTTTGTTAATTAATATAGAAGTGTATTTATACGTACGTTTTAATTTTTCGCAAAAAGTAAAAAGGTTAACGTAATTTACGAATATATTATTTTATAAGCGAAACGGCATAGGTTAAAAATTTTAAAAACCCGTTAGCGAAATCTTAAATATTTAGTACAATAACAAAAGTAATAAGTTTATACGACCGTAATTATATCCAAAGATAAACGAAGTTAATAATAATTCTGCTATAATAAGATATATATTTTAGAACGGCTAAGGTATTCCGTAAGCGTTATAGTATAGTTATAATATAATATTTAAAATTTTAAAGTTTTCTTATTAAGTATATATAGTTTATTCTTAATATAAATACGTTTTTATATTATTTAATAATCGATTTTCGCAGTTTTAAGTTTTTTATAAATATTTTATTAAAATCGTTTATAAATTAAATCCGTTAATAACGTTATAATATCGTTAATTAAAGGCGATAGTTTATATACGTTATCGATAAATAGGTTTATTAATTAATTAACGTTTATAACATATACTTTAAAAAATGTTTTTTATTATTTAAATGCCAGTATTGGTTAAAGGCCGTACGTTGTTTTATCGATAGTAATATCGTAATAATACGCCGGTTACACGCCGGGTTAATATAAGGATATATTCGGGACTGTAAATCTTTTCTTTAATTTATAAATTATTTAAAACCGAAAAAGATTAAAGTATTTAAATTAATGGATTTAACGTTAATTTAGTAATTTTATAATAACGATATAATAAAAGTTTTTTTAATTAATAATAATTGATATAGATCTTTTTATTTTTTATAATTTTAAGTATCACTTTTCGAATGTTTTACCGATAGTTAGTAATCTTTTATCATAAATTTCGTATTTATATTATGTTAAATTATATTGTGTTAAATTATATTTAATTAAGCAAAAGCGATGAACCGGAAAATGATTTGTATATTATATTATAATAATCTTTTTTTCGATATTTAATCGAAAATATCCGGTTTTAAACCCGTTTATATTAAGGGTTATAATATACCAAAATTGGCGTCATAGTAGAAATATTTTTAAAACGTCGAAACACCGCCGCTACGTCGTCGGTTAAAAAATCAATTTATTTTGTTTTATTTATTAAAATAATTAAAAATTTTTTATGATTAAATTGTTTTAATCTTATTAAGGTTTACAGTAATGCCGTCGGTAAAAATAGTCATGTTTAAGCAATACACTTACATAATATAAAATTTATATTTACGGATCGTTATCATTAAGTTCGTATGAATAAGTTAACATATTATTGTACATATATAGCTCTTATGTTTTTTTTACTTTTATTATGAAATAAAATATTATTAAAATAAGCCGTAATATATTTATCCAGAAAATTAAATATGGTATGGTTAATATAATACTAAAACGAACTTAAGATATTTATTATACCGAAATGTGCAATAAAGATTTCGAATAAAGCGAATTAAGTTATAAAAGTTATTTTTTATTTATCCCTTAAGGCGATATATAAGCGGTTAAACGCCGTAATAATATTAAGTTTCGTAAATATTTACGCGAAATAAAGGGCGTTTAAAGTTTTACGAATTAAGGGGATAAAGTAACAATTTTTTACCGTAGCGTTATTGAAACCGCGGTAATTTATATAAATATAAATTTCGTTTTCCGGTTTTTTATGAATAAAATAAGTGTAAGCGCGGAAAAGTTATTAAAGTAAATAATTTCTTTGAAGTAGTTATGCATGTTTTGCTATATAATTAATAATTAATATAATGATATAATTTGCGCGCGGTGATATAGTAACGTTTAGCCCGAAAATAATTAGATTTTCTGTTCCAAAGGTTAGTACAGCAGTAATTTATTAACATTATAAAGGATAAACGCTTACGTATAATTGTAATATTTTAATAATAATCTTTTCAGAATTTCAGTTATTATCATAAGTAATTTATTATTTAATTATTTTTATATATTTTTTTAGTAACGCGGCGTAATTAAGGCGTTTTAGCGATTTAGTTATAAAAAGTTTATAGTTATAATAGATTTATGGCAAGGTCGAGGGTCTTACCTTAAATAAAGATATTATGAAAAATTGAAGTAAATGCTAGTAATACCGCTTTGTTAACGGAAAATCGTTAGGTTTTTATCGCCGCGATTTTCCGTAAGACTTTCGTAAGGGTTATAAATTTAATTAAAAATATAACATTAATTAAAACATTTTTTTTATAAAACGTTAAAAAATTAATTATACGAAATAACTATATTTTTATCAAGATTTTTGTCGCATAATAAATAAATGGTAATTATGCGAAATTAAATACGGGGTTTATAAATAAGGATAACGTAAGAAATTCCGATAACGTTTTGTAATTAATACGTATAAATCTAGCTATTTAATCGATATTAAAGTTATATTTGTAAAATTAAAATAACCCGAAGGTAATAATACAATCGTTTAAAAGTTATCTATATAATATAATTTTTTTTGCAATAAAGTTTATACGAAATTATATCGTATACGCCGAATTCATAAATTTTACAATTATATCGTCCGTTAATTAAATTTAAGAAAGGTAAAGAATAAAATAAAAAAAGGTCGTTTTTACGCGTAAACTTATTGTTAACGAATTTTATATTCAAATAATTACAATTTATTATAAATTACGCCAGTACTATAATACCGCTATTAAGTTATATTTAAAGCAAAAAGAAATATATATTAAATTTATGAAATATTTATATAAATCGAACTTATTATCATTTTAATAACTTAATAAGCGTTTTTAATTACGATTTATTCTAAAGGCTAATCATTTTTTTTACCCCGTAATAATATCGTTTCGCTACTATAGCGTAACCGCGTTATTAGCGTTACAACGTTTTAAGCGCCGGTTAAAGCATATAAAAAAATTATATCTCCCCTTTATATAATATATATAAAAATAAATTTATTTTACATAGGCGTTACCGTTTTTTTTTCGCTTAATAAATCGCGAGAATTTATTTTGGTTAATATAGTATTTAATTATATAAATTTCGGTTTCGAAACCGCAAGTACGTTAGGTTAACGCTGCGGTATTAATACGTTAAACGGGAGTTTTTCGTTATACGCTTACGAAAAAACTTAATTTATTAGGTCATTAAATAAATCCCTACATAATTATATCCAAACCTTATCGCTCTTAAAATTTACAAGTTATATTTACTGTCGCAAACTTTTTTATAGCGCTTTATTAACCGTTTATTATAAAACAATAACCCGTAAAACGGGTAACTGCTGGTTTTAATTAAGCAACCGGATAAAACTGTTAATAAAATTGACTAAAACGATTAAATTTTATTTTAAAGTTTGGAAATATTTAAGCTTATATTAAGACGTTAACGGTAATATAAATTTAATTAAAAGATAATAATATATTACTGACGTTACGCTAATTATGTAACTACGTCCCGGTCTGTAAAAGTTCTATTATTACCTTATTTACCTTTTCGCGTACGCGGGAATAAATATTACTGTAAAAACGTTAAGTACTATTCATAATGCGATCGGTTAATAATAAATCCGCGTTTCGATTTATAACAAATTTAATACGTATTAACAAACGTTAATTAATATACTTTTCCTATCGGATTATTACGTTTTTAGTATTTCGTTTAAATATTAAGTATTTTAATTTTTATACGCGTTAACTTTCCGTTATATTAATAATAAGTTAAGTTATTAATAAATTCAAGCTAAAAAAGGATTAAGTAGTAGTAATTGATAAAGCGTATAAGATTTATCGCGCGTAATTACTAAAGTTTAATTCCGTTAAAATATTGATAAGTATTATTAATACGGTTCCAAAGCTTTAATTTATTTTAATAATCGTTTTACACATATTAAGCGTTTTTTAACTAGTTATTTTCAGTTATTAACTATTATAGTACAGTTAATTAATTACGAAGTTCGGAAATTTTATATATTAATTACTACGCGTTTCGTAACAATTATTTTACGTCGGTAATATACCGCCGTAAAAAATATTATTCGTTTTCGAAATACCGAGGAATTTGTTTTAAGGTAATAAAAACGTTCCATAAAAATCTTTAAGGTTAGTCGTTAAATTCAAAAAAATTTTTTCACGGCATAAAATCGTATATGAATCGTACCGTAATAATAATTAAATGGGGAAAACTTTAAAAATTTTTAAAAACTTGTAAATTGTAATAATGGCGTTATACCGCTATTTTAGATTTATTTAAATGGTAAGGTATTAATACTTATGATGCTTCTTACTATTAGACTATCTGGGGAAAATATGGCAAAATAACGACGTAGTAACGACGGACCTGGGGTAATACGAAGGTATATCCAAGGCGAGGCGAACCTTAGCTACTGTAAAAGTTTATTTTTTAAAGGTGTAATAAATTTTTACGGCGTTAAACGCTTTTAAATTTAGGTAAAATAGCTTATTGGTGTATAAAGAAAAAAGAAAGAAATTTATTTAAGAGGCACGAAATACCTCCATATATATAGCGTTACGTTAGCTAAGCGGAGCCGCACTCTTAGTGCCGTAATAATATCGAAAATCAATATATTTAAATATACGTATATTTAAAAAAGTGGTATAATAAATTATTAAAGCGAAGATTTAATTATTTTTAACGATTTAATATTAAACTTATTATATGGTTTAAACGCGAAAGAAAAAAATTCGAAGCTAGCCGATTAGGGAAAATAAATCTTTTAATACGATATACGTTAATATTTTCAAATTTAGCAATATTGTTAATAAGTGTACGCAAGCGCTAATAAATACTTATGTAATTATTAAAATTAAATTATTTAGACAGTAAAGTAGAAAAATACGTTTTTACCGTTTAAATAAACGTTATACTTTTGTTTGAAAAATAATTTTATATTGAAATGAAAATAATCGTATGAAACGTTGAAACTTTGTTCGGGAATAAATTTCGGAAATGATTTTTTAATATAAGTATTACTTATAAATTTTGTCCTTTATATATTAAAAAATTTATAAGGGTTTAAAAACGTACCGAGGGCGTAAGTATTAAGAAAAGGGGTTACTTAATTATGAATAATAACCTTTTTTTAAATTATGGCCGCAAATTATAAAAATAATTACGTATATCGTTAATTATATATTTATTTATATTATTAATTAAAACATTTTATTTAGATTTTGAACGAATAATTAGTTTAAAAAAAGAGTTATTTTAGAAAAAAGTTTAAAAACGAACGTAATAATGTTATGACCTAATAGACGTAGCACGTTCAAAAACGGTTAAGATGAGTGGAGTGCACGGTTACGTAACTGGATTATTAGGATTTTGCGAGGGTTACGATATTTAGGGATTATTGGGGATCTTGCTAGATTTACGAGATTAAGGGATATTAGGATTTTGCGAGAGTTACGAAATGTAGGGGAGAGTAGTAGTTATTGTGTGATATATAATTATAGTGATTTTTGTAGTTAGAGAGCGATAGTTTATAATATAACTTTGTTACTTAAGATATTTTTAGTATTAGAAAACGTAATTAAGTTTTTTTTTCAAATTACTTAGATTTTTATAATATTTTTATTAATATAACCCCGTACGGTTAAGTTTAATAATTTGTTAATTAGTTTAGCCGTTTTACATTATAAGTTTTTATTTAATAGTACCCTTAAATTTTGTTAAATATTTAATGTTGTTAAATTATTAATTAATTTTTATAAAATTTTCATTTAGTAGTTATAAGTCCTTATTTAGTAATTTAAAGAAAACTTTTAGCGATTTATTGTTATAGTAAAAGGTAATTTACTTATAATTATTAGTATTATTAAAAAACCTAAAAAGCTGGGACTTTGTAACGGGAAAAGGAATTTACAAGTTCTTCTTACTTAAAAACGCGTTTATTTACGTTTTTTAAATATTAAAAATATTCCGGGTCGAACTTGTGTTACAACAGTATACCTTGTTTAAGACATAATAGATTAATTTAATTTATTATAAAAGATTACCTGGAGAAAGCCTAAAATAATCGCGAAAATTTAATAAGCAATATTTTCTTATTATATAGAATTTTAAAGGATAGATTTCGTTTTAATTTTAGCAATTCGGACGAAAAATAGGTTATAGTTTAAAGGATTTTTAATATAAGATCGAAAGAATTTGCGTTTAAAAATGTTATAACTTTTAAAACTTTAGTTTTTAAGGTAGGATAAGCAGATAAAAAAGAGGAAATTTTATTTATTATGTTTTATAAAGGATTTAAGGACAACGATAAGGATATAATGATTTGGATAAAAAAGTTTATTAATTTAAATCGATACGTCGTAAAAAGTATTAAAATTAATAATCGATAATTTATATAATAATAAAAATAACGAAAACGATATACCTTAAAAACGGGCATTCGATATAATAATAAGTGTAAATATTTAGCAAATATTTATACCTTTAGCAAAGGTAATATTCCGTATGAAATAAAACTAGGATTTCTAGAAATCGAAGCTAGTTAATAGTGGGATATATAAGAAATTCAATGTTAGAATTAGCGCAAAATAGCTTATATAATATTTTAATATAAATTACTTAAAAAACCTCGATAAAATTAGTTATAAATCCTAATACCTATAAGATAATTTTAAAATACTTAAGATAAAAGGATATCCGCTATAATCTAATAAGAAGGGGGCTTTTTTAGATTTTTATATATAAAGATATAGCGAATTTAAAAAAAGGCTAAAGATTTATCATAAATAAATATATAAAACATAAAAAAAATCAAAAACCCAATAATAAAATTTATTAAAAAATGATCTATTAATAGAAAATTATTTTTATAACGATAATAAAAATAGATTTAAGGACGAATCACCGGGATAATTAAAAATAATTATAAAAATATAAAGAGTAAACCGAAAGGGTTTATTTTCAAACTTCGGATCGATATAAACGAACATACACCTTTTATTGTAAACGTTAATAATATTTAAATTAAAAAAAATTAAAACGTTCAATTAATTAACGGTTTATACGTATAACTAAAAATAAATTCTATTTTTTTAAATAAAACGAGACATAATAAAAAGGATAAGTAATAATATTGATACTTTCGAATTATTAACTCCTCAAAGGATATCGACCAAAAAAGGGCCGTCTAGAATTGACCCGAAAAAGAATAACGCCTATAAAAGAACCCCTTTTTATTATTACGAATATTGCGATTATTAAATAAAAGAGAAACTGGTTTAAAAGAAAATTATTAACTATTATTAATAAGTTATTACGGAGTTAAAATGCAATTAACAGACGTTACCGGTTTAAAAAACGATAAGTAACTAAGGATAATATTTAAATATATAATAATCTAAAAAGTATTACACTAGAATATATTAGTAGAAAAGTATTTAGAATATAAAACGATTTTTTTAGGAATTTATAAGTATAAATACGATAATAACAAACTATATATAATACTGATAAATAATTAAATAATAATTTAAAAAACGAATTAACGAATTAAAGAACGAATCGAAATAATAATAATAATAATATATTTATTAATTACGAAATAAAATGTAAAGATAAAAACTACCTATAATAAAGCCGCAAAAAAACGAAACCCAAAAAAGATATAAAAAGTTCCTAGAAAAAGTTTTAATCATAATAAAGGATGGCGGTAAGGTTATCATCTTGAAAATAGGGATTAGAATATATTAGTATACCGCTATAATAAATAACAGGACTTTAAAAGATACTTATAATATACTTAAAGTTATTAATCGATTTAAATAATTATGAAAATATAAAAAACAATTTACATTACGGATACCGCCGAAAATTAATTATTCTTTTACGATAACGGAAAAACTACAGGCAAAATTAATCACCTTAATAATTTTATCGCTGAGAAAAATATAAAAATTAAGTCTAATATTGTACGGTTAAAAAATTACGACATAAGTTTAGGAAAAATATAATTATGCTAGGATAACCTTTGAAGCGACTAGAAAAGTAACTAGATAAAATTCGTTTTACAGTTTAACAATAAATACAAAAGAAAAACAATAGAGAGTTTAATATTAAATCGAAAATAGCGACAATTACCGTTATAAAAACATAATAAATACCTTGCAACCCATAAAAATACAATATAAAAAAAGAATAAGCAGTATAAAGATTACGACGTATTATTATTACTATTAAAACTAAATTATAATAACTAAATAACGATTTATAAGTATAGGCGGAAAGAATTAAAAGGTTTAAAAATTATACCATTATAATATTATAAATATAAACGCTTATTTAAAAATAAAAAACTCGAAAAGAAATTATAAAAATATAATAAATAAAATTATATGCACTTAAACAATATCGGGGAAACCGACTAAAAAAGAATTCGATTATCTAAATCAGCAGATAAATATCCTATATCCTTCGTACCCCCCCAAAAAACAGAAAATTACAACTAATTATGATTTACAAATAACTTAACAATATCGATATTAAAAATCAAATACAATTACCCTAATAAATAAAATAACAAATCGCTTATATAAAACATAATAATTTACTACTATTAAACTTAAAGATAGGTATAACTTAATCGAATTAAAAGAAAACCTAAATAAAAATAATATTTCGAACTAAATACGGTCTATACGAATACCTTATTACCTCTATAAAACTCACCAACACATTAACAAACTTCCAACGCAAAATTAATTACGTTCTTATATAATATCTCAGCGTTTTTATAATATACTATCTCGACGACATTCTCATCTTTTCGGAAACCAAAAAATAACATAAAGAAAACGTTCACACGGTACTATAACTACTTCAAAATGTTAACTTATAAATTAACTTAAAAGAAAACTAATTCCACACAAAAAGTTAAATACCTAGGCTATATTATTACTCCCGAATATATCAAAATTAAACCCTATAACGATCACAACAATACGAAATTAAACAACGCCCACTACGATAAAAAAAAATATAAGCCTTTCTCTAATTCGCCAATTACTATCGAAAAATTATTGAAAGTTTTAACTGGATAACAATATCGTTAAATAAATTTATAAAACAGAAAATCTAATAGACGCGAAAAATGAAAAAGACCTTAAAATAAATTAAAAAACTATCACCTATCAACTAATACTAATTATATAGGATCCGAATCGCCTAATCGAACTAAAAATCAATACGTTAAATTATGCTTTAAACGTAATAATCGGATAATGAAATAATCAAAAAATATTATATCTTATACATATCCTAAAAACTGGAACTACGCTACCTTATTCCTAATAAAAGATTTATAGCTTTTATAAAAGTATTTTATAAATTTAAATACTTTCTCCAAAAGTAATTAATATCAAATTAAAATTTACACAAATTATAAAAGCCTTAGCCGATTGATTATAACTAAAAGACTTATAGTACGATAATTTTACTATAGCAAAAAACTAACGGAATATAATTTTGTTATTATTTATTAAAACGGCTTAAAAAATCACAAAGCTAACATCTTTAACAAACAATCAAGCCTAAAAAAAACAATTAAAATTAATTACGTAATTATCGATATTACTATACAAATGAATTCCGCTTACAATAAATCGTAATAATACGGACAACACCCGTAAATATATATTAAAAATATTAAACCATATAACGACAATCTATAAAAAAAAAGAAACAAATTATAAATCCTAGAAAAATACCAAAAAAGCTTAATACGAAATATATATAAATACTAATTACATAAATATTTAAGAATTTATACAACTTTAAAAGGCATTTAATACGTTTATTATTTCTTTAAAATAAAAAGTATAATATAATAATCCTTACGTTAAAACGACATTAACGTTAACACGAAGACATAACGATACAAATCTTACGAAAAATTAGAACTATTGCTAATAGCAAAATAACTACAGGACTATTTTACGATAGATTTTATTACTAAATTTTGTTCATTAAAAAAACGAGTTACGGGTATATACTACAATAGCATTTTTATAATCGTTAATCGATTTATAAAATTATTTTATTTTATATTTTGTTACGAAAATATAAACGCCGAATAAATAACGAATCTTTTTTTTTAAAAATATCTTTAACCTATACGGATTATTCTACGAAATTATTTTAAATAAAGATACGACGTTCGCTTTTAAGTTTTAATAAAACCTGATAATATGAATCCGCCTAAATTATAAGTTATTTAATACATTTCGACCTTAAATAAATAGATAGATAAAAAAATAAAAATAAACGTTAAAAATATACTTACGGTACTATATGAATTACGAATAAAATAACTAAGTTGAAAAGTTACCAAGACCTTAAATAACTTATAATACCAAGTATTATAAAAGCATTCAAATAATTCCGTTTATAGCTAAAATTGTATTTACTTTAAAGATTTATAAAAAATTATGAAAAAGCCTATTAAATATTAAAACTATTCTTATGTTAAAATAACTTAAATAATTATATTAAAAGATAAAAATAAACTTCGAATGTTCCCATAATTAAATAATAAAGTACTATAATTAAAAACGATTAAAAGGATTAATTTTTTCGAAAGAAGAGATAGTCTTTTTTATTACTAAAAATATCTGGATAAAACTCCCAAATTCAAAGTTCGTCTTTAAATATATTAATCCTTAAAAAATTATCAAAAGATTTTTATAAAAGATTTTTAATTAGAAGCACTACCTAAAATTATATTTTATTTAATTTTTTATATATCGTTACTTAAGTTAATAACGGATACGATCTGAGTTCGTATTAAGTAAAATATTATAGAGGTAAAAAACGAACAGGTATATAGGGTAGAAGCAATCTTTAATACGCGAAAAATCGACGGGTTTACCTAGTTTTTAATTCAGTAGAAAAATTACCCCAATGTCGAAAATACCTGGAAACCTATAAAAAATCTTATAAATATCTAATAATAATTAGAAAATTGTATAAACGATATTAAAAATGGATGAAGCAATAATATCGATTCTGTACCAATTCGTTAAAATCGTAAAAACTACTAATAAGGGCCTCATAAACGGTATTACGACGTATTTTTACTTTTCACCTTTTAACCGTTTAAATTCCTTTAAGTTATTAATATTACGAAAAATAACCTTTATCATCTTTTTATGCTATCTCCTTTTTTACTAACGGAAACGGTGTAAGCGGGCGTTAATTTAATTCGCTTTCGTTTTAACGGCCTTTAACTCCAACTTAAGTTTTTAGTATTAAGCGGTTATACGTAACAATTATTTAGAAGTTAAACCCCGAAACGTTATAATTAAATTAGTTATTTATTATTCAGGCGGAATAACGAGAGGAATCTTTTTTTGAAAAGTTTATATTTCAGCGTTTAACGTTCGTAATACGAATAAGGCGTTGTGTAACGAAGATTAACTAATAAACTAGCAATTAATAAAAAGCTATATTAAACGGTTTTAATTTAAAAAAAAGTTTAACAGGTTTCTTTATACGAAGTAATATTTTAAACTAACATATCTATAAAGTAATCTTTAGAATAGAAATTATAGAAAAAAATCGTATTATAACCTAATAGGTTTAGTACGTTTAAAAACAGTTAAAACGAGTAGAGTGTACGGTTACATAACTGGATTATTAGGATTTTACGAGATCTACGAAATTTACGAAATTAAGAGGATACTAGTAACTATTACGCAATGTATAATCATAGTAATATTTGGAGTTAAATAATAACAAACTTATAATATAACTTCGTTACCTAAAACGCTTTTGATATTACAAGACGTTATTAAGTTATTTGTTCGATTACTTAAATTCGCATAGTACTTCTACCACTATAACCCGTATGTTTAAGTTTAATAATTAGTTAACTAGCTTTGCCGTTACAAATAGATATTCTGTTTTTCGGATTAAAAATTTATACGTTTATAAAAATAACCTACCGAAATGTAAGACGTGTAAAAAAAATAAATCTTAAAATAGATATCGTTCTTTTCGTAAAATACGTAATTAATAATACTTATAAAATTTGAATTTTTTTATAATAACTCATAATTACCGTTAAAAGGGTTATTTTCGACAAAATAAGAAAATATTAAAACGAATAACTAAAATTTTCATTCCAAATTACGCAATTAAACGATTAAATCAATAATGCCATAAGTATACCTAAAATAATAATATTTCTAGAAACGTTTAAAACTATTTTTAATAATAATCCTTTAAAAGCAAAAATAATTAAGAAGGTAAATAATTCGTAACTCGAAAGAGTTATTTACGATGCGATCGTAATAATTATAAATACGTTTAATTAAAAGATTTGCAAAATGTTAATAAGATAAAAATTAATAGAACTTATAAGCCGTATTTAAACAAAAACTCCTTTAATTCGGTAATTAATATTAATTTCGAAAAAAAAATTATTTAATTACTTACTAAAACGGACGATTCAAAACATAAGACTGCATAACTTTATTTACCTATATCCGGAATTACTCGAGTTCTGAAATACCTCAATCTTTTATAATATTACCCGTTTTTACTAGATAAAACTTAAAAAACGTTATTGAACTTTTCTTAATTATAGTAACGCCGTACTAAGTTATATTTTCTGAATTAATTAATTATTCTTAAGTTGGTAATATGAAACCGAAAAGAAAAAAATTATTTTTAGCTAATATTACTTACAAACGGGCATACGAAAACGTAAGGCCTACTTAAAAATTTTTAATATTATTTTTATAATTACGTTTAACTCTAAATACCTTACTTATAAACAATTTTTACCGCCGCCTAAAAATTAAAAAGAAAAAAACCATTTAATACGAATAGGTTAAAAAATAAAAACAGCTACGTAAAAAAAAAGGAAGAGAAAAAAAAGAACTAAATATATCGGGTAAAACGATGAATTACGGTTACCTCCAATTTGAAAAATAATTAATAACGTAAACTTTAACGTTATTTTTCCGTTGTTATAAATAGTTATTTACAAAATTAGCAAATATAAAATATTTTAAAAAGGTGTTAAGCTCGAAAAACTTTAACGCGTACGTTTTTACGTTAATAAAAAAAGGCTCTCCGCTTAATTATAATTATTACAACTCGATTTAACGTGAAATTTCGTGAATTTCACGTTATTAACGCATTTTTGAAGAACTATCATAACGAATTAATATATGTTTAATTTTTATCAAAATTTGTTTACCAGGGTTATTATTTAAAGTTCTTAAAGGTTTTCTATAACTTAAAATAATTATTACTTTATAATAATAAAACTTTTTAACGGGCTTAAAAATATTAAAACTAAGGTTAATTCTAGATAATCCTTATATTATAACCAAAAACTAATATTAGTTTTTTACGTCAACGATATATCTATAATATATAAAACTCGCAATATAACGCGGCCGAAAACCTGTATATAAATATTAAAATATGGTTTTTATATTAACAATTTTAAAACAATTCTAACTATTATAAAATACCTATTGGGAAAAGATATTCTTATTTCGAACTATGTAAACTCGAAAAACGTTATTTCAAAATTCTTAAAGAAAAAAACTTAAAAAAATACGAAAACGAAATAATTGCAGCTTGAAAAAGGTTATATATCGAAAAGATCGGCAGCTGACTATATAAAAGAATTAATATTCGCTTAAACCTAATTAAAATTACTTTCCATTTATTACGTGATTATAAAAACCCTAACCTAACGTACTTAAACGCCGTTAACAAAATTATTTTTTACGCTTATTTCATACGTACCTTAACCTTAAAATTTGGAACTAACGAAAATTCTAACGTACGAACGTTTTTTTACACGAATAACGCTTTTTTCGCAAATTATCTTAATCGAAGAAAATTTTAAATATTTGTATTATCATTTTTCGATAACCCCATTATATGGAAAACTAATAAACAAAAATATAATTACCATCTTAAACACGGCAGTTAAGCTATTAACCTTATTATAAACCGTAAAAACTTTTTTTATATTAAAACTATTTAAAACTCTTAACTTAAAACTAAAAAAAGCACCTCATTATTTAGGTAAATAATAAATAAATAATACGATCAACCCTAAAAAAACTGTACGTCTAACTACGAAACTAAAATACGTTATTATATATAATTATTAACTTTGTGAAATCCACGAAACAAAAAAATAAAAATTAAATAAACGCCTATTAACGCCATAATCACAAACGGGCTTATTAAGCCCTTAAAGCTGCAATAACACTAGCAATTTATTCTGCTATTAAATCTTAAAAACGTTAATATATCCCTAAAGTTACCCAGCAACTAAAAACTATTATACTCGTTTTTTCTTTCTAAATACTTATTTCCATTACACCTTTCACCTTTATCCTTAAACAACCTTAAAGGTAAAGTTAATACGGAGGCTTTCTAATAAAACTTTTATAATTTAACGGTATAATATCAAATACTAACACCTAAAAACACAAATTTAAATCCTATTAAAAACGTTCTGTCGCTACCTTAAACGTATTTCGAGATCATAACGGATTCGCCTTTTTGTTTATTTCTCTTAACTACTACGGTATTTCCTTTTCAAGCAGTTGCTTAATATTGTAATAGCTCTAGCTATCAGTTCCTAACAGTTAAAGGGGTAGATCAAACCCAGCTGAAATCGATTAAACAACTAAACTTTATCTCCGTTTAATCAGCTACTAAAAGGGAATAATTTTATATACTTAGGGTCTCGTTTTCTCTCAGCTACAGCTATATCTACGTATTTTTAAGGAGGGTTCACCACCCTCATTTTCTGTAGAAAACCTTCTAGAGGTCATACAACCTTTGATATATGCACTTCTTCAGTTATATGCTTCAGTGCGTAATGCAGGGTCTCACAATTGGTTGTACCATGCCAATCGAAGTTTGCTTCAAACACCGAAATGAACATACGGGACCCAATAAAGCGGCGATAGCGTCTCGTCGTCGCATTCCTCAACTTGCCTTGCACCCTTCTCCGTAGTACTCTGTCCCCCATCTGCCTTCTCCAACGCCGGCATGCTCGATCCTTGATTCCCATCTTTCCTCATGTCTTGCCCGCGCATCACATGGTACCGCCTAAGCGCACCGGTAGCTTTATTATGTGATATCCACTGCGCGCGAAGACTTCGAACAGCACGATGGAGTCCCTCACTCACCGAGTCACCACTGATGCCCGTCGGCTTTTGCATCATCCACTCATACGTCGCAGTCGCCATATCGACACAGGACCGGTCATTGACTTCCCACAGCGTCCCGATGACATGCTGGAACCCGACCAGCTGGCACGCGCTGATCAGGTGCATGCCCTCGTCGATCAATTTGGCGTCCCGGACCTGCCCTGTTCCGCACGCGGATAGGTAGGCGAGGACCGGCGGGGACCTGCGGTTCTGGAGGCGGCTGGTGTCGGCGTCGAAGAAGCTCTCTACCGTCAGTGGCCCGTCGCGGGGGAGCAGCGAGCTTTTGGCCGGGTCCTGGGGGTGTGCGTGGCCGTGGCCGGCAAAGTGGAAGATGTCGCAGTCGCGGAGGGCGGCGACGACTTCCTCTTGGACAGGCTGGGGCTTGTTGACGTCAAGAGGTATGGCGGTGCATAGCTTTTCCAGCTGGGAGATCTCGTTTGCTACGTGGACCAGGTCACGCTGGCCGGCGGTTTGTGGCATGGCGAGCAGCACGACCTTGGAAGGTTGGAAGGCCGACTTAGGTTGCTTTTGGCGACTGTAGATGAGAGTTTGGACGGAAGAGCTGTAAGAGGATATCACTCGGTCGAGGACGGTGTTGCAAGAACCGTCGGTGGGGCGCCCTGCTGCGTGGAGGGGCAGTCTGGCAAGGGGGCCGGTAGGAATCCACCAGATACGAGGCCATCGACCGTCAGGGGGTGTCTGGGTGAAGCCCAATTCGCCGAGAACTGGTTCGGCAATGGCGTCCCATAGCCATTCGAGCAGTTCGGGGTCTCTGGGCGTGTATCTACCGCGTTCGCTGGCGTCGTCGTAGCGAAGGAGAGGCAGCGGCAAGCTTGTCAGCGGCTTTTTCTCTTGAATGATCAGCGCATCACAGCTGTGAAGACTGACGTTGATGATGACAATAGGCCCTCTGAATGCAGCCTCCTTTATCTGGTCCTCGGTGGGGGGAAGGAGAAACCGATCGAAGCCGGGCTGCCTTCGGATATCCTCAATTACCTTTGCAAGCCGCTGATCTGCATGATACGGCTGGCCGTCCGTACTAGTGGATGATGTTTGAGGGGCGTCTACTTGGGCTCGGTATCTGATGTATTCGGCTGCTAGCTGAGAATGCTTATCCTGTAGATCCGAGATGTCGATGCGCGACTCGTGCAAGGAGTTAACAATAATGCCGCGTCCGAGCTCGAGAAGGCGGATGGCCTCGTAGGGTGGCTTTCGTGCCTCCAAAACAACTGCTGCAGCGTGTGAAGCCAAATCGCCTATTCCCCCGAGCAAGCTCTGTTTATCGGAATTCTTCAGAGATCGAGGTGTGAGGAGGGCGATCAAGGACATTGCGGTACATGCAACTTCATAGGCGTCTTGCCATCTCTGTGCGCCGCTATATAGAGTCAGCAGTTGACGGGCGGGTGCCAATCGATTTGCAGCAGAGGAGGAAGTGTTGTTTATGGCTTCCTTTGCTGCTTGTACGGCCACCTCGTAGTCTGCCCATGAATCCTTCGCAATGAATCTGAGCCCGGATGCCCTTGAAAGACCCTGAAGATATACTGTTCGAAGTACGAAATCATCTGGGGTTATATCAAGGGCTTCCTGGAATCTTAGTATAGCGATGTCCAAATCTTCCAGCACTCGGTTTTCTGACGGGCTGTTATCGTATTTGACCAAGTGTCCGGATCCGAGACGGTTTAGGCAGCGCGCCCTGTAGATGATACCATTCTGCGGAAGGCGAAGGGCTTCTTCAGATCGGCGAATCACGATATCCAGATCTGCCGTGTCTTGTGTTGTTTGGAACCGTGCATGATGCAGATCAGCAATTTGCAGTAGAAGCTGTGCGCGAACCGAACCGTCGGTTGGTGTAAGATCGAGAGCTTCTTGAAGGTACTGTATGGCCATACCTAGATCTGCAAAGGATCCCGTCCGGTCGAACTTGTTCATGTGGACGGTGCCCAGGCCAGCAAGTCGCCGTGCCCGGACTTCCTGGTTTGCTTCATCCTTTGGCGTCGCATCGAGTGCCTCTCGATACCGCCGTAAAGAGGCTTCGAGATCGACCCTTGCCCCCCTTGCCAGATGTTTGTTGCCGTGGAGCGTTGCGATATTATGTAGAATAAAGCCTCTGAGCTCATGGTCGTATGGGATGACGCTGAGAGCGTCCTCAAGTATCCGGACGCCCGTATCTAAGTCATCGATCGCGGCTGTTCTCTGGTGCCTGCGGCCATGTGCAATCCCAAGAATGAGGAGTGATTCGAATCGGGTTGGATGATCCTTTGGTGCTCTGGTGGACACTGAATTAAGCAGTCGAATAGCGATTTCTAGATCTGCAATTGCTCCGGTCTTCTTGTACTGCTTGTAGTAGGATTCTCCGATGAGGTAAAGTGGTATAATTCCACGGAGTTGATAGTAATCCGGAGATTCATCAAAGGCCGCCTCGACCAGTTGGGCTCCTGTATTGAGGTCATCGGCATCTCCTGTTTCTCTAAACTGTTTGAGACGTTTGATCCCTTGGCCCTGGAGTTCGTTTGACCTTGTGGAAGGCTGGCAGGGGTTATGAAAGTCGCCCATGGCAGCACTGTAGTTTGTGCCACCGAAGTGCAATTCGAGTATTTGACCAGGCATGACAGTGATATGAACTGGAGAGGGTTTGCCGTCCTTGGTGGCATCGACCCGAATGATTTTTTCGGGTTGCTGTGGTCCACTGTGATCTTCCATACCCTCCATATCTTCGTCTTTGGGTGACGGATGATCTAACGCAAAGAATAGAGGACTTCAATTTCCAGTTGAGATGTGAGATTGCAACTCCAAAAACGGTCGCTGTAGTCGCCGGGACGTACCAAAAGGCGAATTCGAATGGGGGAAATGAGTAGGGAGATGTTGTAAGCACGGAGGATTTCGTAGGGCTCAGTAGAAACTATATACCTACACAGAGGAGTGGAAGGTACATCCTGAAAGCGCTGCCCCGGATAAGCATTCGAGGAACTGGATCCAAAAATTTTCTGCGCATAGCTTCTCCCAGGATTTCTAGATTTCTAGGGCGTAAATCATGGTGGCTGTGTCGGGGTGTCCAATATGATGAACAGCCAATTCGAGCCAGAGTATCCAGTTTTGGTCATCCACGCGGCGTGATATCTTCCAGCTTGCATATGGCATGGTTGCAGCTACTACTGGGCTCCTCGAGCTTATTAATGGCAAGGTCAGCTTCGCTTTGTAGCTGATTGTGAGCCGCTGTGACGCCTCACATGCATGCCAATACTACCCACTTTTTCTAGCTGATAGGTAGCTGTCGGCAGTTAGTGCTTTCAAGTGCATACAGCTGGTGGGTCCAGGCTGCAGAATTCAGCCTGGGACACTTTTTGTCTGTAGATTATCCTTTGATCACTAATTGTCAGATATGTAGTGTCAGATATAAGGGAAATCAGTTGTTGTTTTTTGATAACCAGTTGCAGGTTCTCTAAAACGCGTACTGCACTTTAAGGTAATCTAGCCACAGAACATGTATGTTCCGATTAAATGGAATCTTTAATATACAGGGTGTTAACGTACCCCCTTGTTAGTTAACATACCCCCTTAACGCCTTAAAGCATTACGGCGTTAATTGTTATATTTCTTAAAGCCATACCCTTTTATTTCACCTTTTCTCCGGCAATTAAATTTTCTTAATTAATTAATTCCTCTTTCAAAATTATTTATAAAGTGTCTCTTTGTTAATCGAAAGTTTTCGTAATATATATTAATTCCAGTTATTTTTTAACTATTTGATGAGTTCGCGTAATAAGACTTTTGTTAAATCGTTAGTTAACATATCGCCCGTAAGCGTATAATTTATTTTAATTAAGTTCCTTTTTACGGTTTTTTGTAACTAAAAGTTATATATATTTAAGTACTGTAATCTTGTTAGTAATTAAGCGATATTAATATTGATAAATTATATGGCTTATTAATTATCGTACCATATATTTAACAGTTTTATCTTTCGGATAAATCTTATTCTTTTACTTATTTAAAAGTAAATGCGGTGTTTTCATAATCGATATAAAAACAATAATTCTGCTTCGGTTATTAAAGTTATTACTATATTTCATTTATTCGCTCGTTATTTTAATACTTTTTTAATAGTTGTATAATATAAGTTTAAAACTTTTTCGATGGATTATATTGTTTGCCAAAATGGCGGCGCTTTAAGTATTCAACGAATTTTCACTCCCGAATTATAATATTAACCTTATAATTCCGATGAAATATAATATAATTTGATCGGCAGCTTTATAATTATTATAAGCCAACAAGCTTAGCTCAAACAGGAATAGTCGGGCCCTTGTCGCTCGAACTCCGGTTACCGCCAAAAAAGTGTTACGTAACCTACTTATTAGGTAAAGCAGACTTATAGCGCTAATACAAGTAAGTAGGGGCAAGTAGGTATAAACATCGTAAGCTAACAAAAGAATATATATATTCGTTAAATTGCAGAGTAAAATAACAACAGTTCGTAATATAATTTCGTTAATTAAAATAATCTTAATATTACGAACCGTATTTAAGTTATTCGTTAATTTGTTAAATTTTTATAATACTTTTATTAATATAAACCCGTAGGTTTAAGTTTAATAATTAGTTAATTAACTTAACGTTATCCGTTAAAAGTTTTTATTTAATAATACTGTTAGATTTTAAGTAATAGTTAACATTATTAAGATATCGACTAGCTTTTAAAGAACTTTTACCTAACAGCTTTAAGCCTATATTAAAAAATTCGAAAAAAAAGTTAAACGATTCGTTATTAAAGCAAAAGGTATCTTACCTATAGCAATTATTATTACTAAAATAAAATCTAAAAAGCCGGAACTTTATAGTAACAAAAGGAACCTACAAACCTTTCTTACTTAAGTACCTATTTATTTACGTCTCTTAAATATTAATAATAATCCGAATCGGATTTTTGCTATAAAAGTATACATTACTAAGAACGTAATAAATTAATGGAAACCTATTATAAGAAATTACCTAAAAAAAGTCGAAAACGACGAAAAAAGCTTAAAAAATAATATGTTCTTATTATAATATAATTTTAAGAATAAACTTCGTTTTAACTTTAATAATTCGGACGAAAAACGGTCCGCAGTTTAGAAAATTTTCGACTTAAAGTAAAAAAAACCCGGGTTCAAATATACCATTAATTTTGAAACCTTAATCGTTAAAAAGAGATAAAGAAATAAAAAAAACCAAATCTTAAAAAATATTTTATATGAAGGATTTAAGGGTAACGTTAAAAAAATCATCCTAATCGAAAAATTATTACCTTATATTGGAATATTAGAAATATTATTAAAATTAATAATCGATAATTTTAACGACGATAAAAACGACGAAAATAATATCTTACAAGAATAAATACCCGGAAAAACAATAATAAGCTTAGATATTTAACAAATACTAATACCTTTAAAAAATAATACCTTGTATAAAACGGAACTAAAACTTATAAAAATTAAGACTATTTAATAATAAGATATACAACGAATCAAATATTAGAATTACGGTAAACTAGGTTATAAGGCACCCTAATGCAAATTACCTAAAAGACTTCGACAAAATTAGCCATAACCCCGGTACCTACGGGATAATCTTAAAATAAAAAAGGTGGAAAAACCTTCGCCATAATCCGACGAGGAAAAAGGCCCTCTAAACCCTTCGTACGTAAATATATAATGCGCTTTAAAAAAGCCCCAGAAGTTATTTTAAGTTGGAGTATAATAATACTTTAAATAACAAAAAACATTATAAAAATAACTATAGAACTACATAAAATAAACGTAACTTTTTAAGAGAAACTTAGTTTTCCGAAAATAAGAAAAATAGATAAAACGATAAACCACATAAAAAACAAAATAATAATATAAAACTATTAAAAATGAACGAAATCTATACTACGTAAAAAAACTAACAAATACGAAGGGTTTGACGCAATTTATTACGCGAAAATGCGATACCCCGAATACGAGGAACAAAAAGCTGACATCTCTCAAAAAAAAAGAAAACTAATTCCATACGCAAAATACTAAATACTGAAGCTATATCATTACTCCTGAATACATTAAAATAAACCTTAAAAATTGCAATAATGCGAAATTAAACAACACCTACTACAAAAAAAAATACAAACATTTCTCGGATTCATTAATTATTATCGAAAGTTTATCAAAAACTTTAACCGGATAGCAATATCCTTGAATAAACTTACCAAAAAAAGAAAAAGTTTTCATAAACCCCAAAACCAAAAAAAGCTTTTCAATAAATTAAAACCATTATAACGAATTAACTAATACTAATTATATACGACCCAAACCGCCTAATTAAACTAAAAGTTAATACGTTAAATTTTACTCTAAACGTAATAATCGGATAACTAAATAATTAAAATATATTATTATTTATAATTTTACTTTTTATAAATATAAAAATTTAAATTACGCTATGTTATTCCCGATAAAAAATTTATAGTTATTATTAAAAATTTTACGTACTTAAATACTTTCTTTAAAAAAGTAATATTAAGTTAAAATTTATACGGATTATAAGATTCTTACCCAATTTACTATAACTAAAAAACTTATAATATAATAACATCGTTATATAAAAAATTAACGGAATACTATTTCGTTGTTATCTATTATAAAAATTCGGAAAACGGTAAGGTCGATATCTTGAGTAAATGACCTGACCTTAAAAAAGAAGTAAAAGTTAATTACGCGCATAACAAATTACGACAATACGGGCAGCATCTTTAAATATATATCAAAAAATCAAAATATATAACAATAATTTGATACGAAAAATAAATAAATATAAGTTTAAAAAAACATTAAAAACATTTATTACGAAATATATATAAATATTAACTACATAAATTCTTAAAAGTTTATACAACCCTATAAGGTTTTTAACGTACTGGTTATTTTTCTAAAATAAAAAAAAATATAATAAGTTATATATTAATGGGACATTTGCGCTAAAACGAAAACATAATAACATAAACCATACGAAAAACTACAACCGTTACCAATTATGATATATTTCATCATTGAACTTCCATTATTAAATAATCTAACTATAGGTATATATTTCGAAATTATTTTTAAAATTATTAACTAATTTATAAAGCTTTTTTTTATACCCTATAACGAAAACATAAATACTAAATAAATAACCTATATTTTCCTTAAAAGCATTTATAATATATACGAGCTACTACATGAAATTATTTTAAATAAAAGTATGATGTTAACTTTTAAGTTTTAACAAAACTTAATAACGCAAATTAACTTAAATTATTAAATATTTAATATATTTCGATTATAAATAAACCGGTAAACAAACGACGAAACTAAACGTTAAAAATATACTTACGATATTATAGTAAGTACGAATAAAGGAATTAGGTTAGAAAATTACTAATAAATTAAATACCTTAGAATACCAATGACTACGAAAATATTAAAACAACTCTATCGATAACCAACTTCGGATTAATCCTAAAAGTTTATAAGGAAATATAAAAGAAAACCTACTTACCATCAAACTCATCTTAACGTTACAGTAACCTAAGTAACTACATTAAGAAATAAAAATAAAATTCGAATTCGTATATAATTAAATAAAACGATATTATAATTAAAAACGGTTAAAACAATGAATATTTTCAAAAAAGACTATTTAATTACTAAAAATATTTAAATAAAACGCCCAAATCAAAAGTTCGACTTTAAATGTATTGGCTTTTATAAAATTATTAAAGAAATCTTAAAAACTAATTATTAATTAAAGTTACTTTTTAAAGTTAAACTTAATCCAATTTTCATATATCTTAATTAAGTTAATAGCAAATATTATCAAGGTATATACCAAATAAAACGACGTAAAAGTAAAAAACGAATAAATATATGAAGAGGAAAAAGATTTTAATACGCGAAAAATCGACGGCCTTACTCAATATCTAATTAAATAAAAAGATTACCTAAACTCTTAAAATACCTAAAAACCTATAAGAAATTTTATAAAGGTTTAACAGTTATTAAAAATGGTTTATTAACAATAATAAAGCGCCTTAATCCGCGGTTAACTAATTAGTAATATCGATATTACTCTAATTATTCGGGCCTATAACCTATATAACCGCGTTTACAGCGGATTCTAGCTATTACTACTCCTTTTTCAACCGTTTATACTTCTTTATAACCTTTATACTAAAAACGCCACGACGAATTATTTTAATATTACGTTTTCGTAATAATTTCTTTTAGTTACCTAAGCTAATAAAACGGCTAAAAGATTTCTTTAAATATTACTAAACGTGTAAAAGTTTTTTTCAGCAAAACATTTAATAAATCCAAACGGTTCTTTTCTTTAAACAATTTATAATATTTACTTTTGAAAAAACTAAAAACGTCGTATAGACAAACGACAAAAATATAATAAGCGTATTTTAACAACTTTAAAAACACGTTATACTTCTTTTCTTAAAAATAATAAGGCGAACAAACAAATATAACGAAATTAATCCTTTTAATTCGTTCAAGAAGTAAAATTACGTTACAACGCGTACGAAATTTTGAATTTTTTTTTAACTATACAGTTAAACATCGTAAAACTGATTAAAAAAAGAAACTGTTCTTATTAAGTAAGAGGGTAAACAGTTTAAATATTTAAGAAGAAAAATCTTTTTAGAAAAAAATCATATTATAAATTAACAAAATTAATTTAAACAAAAACAATCGGGCCTTTATGGCTCGGAATTTATTTACCACTAAAAAGATTTTACGTAACGTATTTACTAAGAAAACTAACTTTATAACGCTAATATAAATAAGCAAAAGCGAATAAGTATAAATATCGTAATTTATAAAAAAGATATATACACTTATTAAAGTGTATAATTAAATAACGACAACTTATAATACAACTTCGTTACTTAAAACACCTTTAATATTACGAAACGTAACTAAGTTATAAGTTAATTACTTAGATTCCCACAATACTCCTACTAATATAAACCCGTACATTTAGGTTTAATAATTGGTTAACTAGCCTAACGTCACCATAATATACGTCGTTAAAGTTTAATATTATAATCTAACTCGCTTAGCACGTCTAGAAACGGTTAAAACAAGTGGAGGGTACGAGTACGTAGCAAAGCTAGTAGGATCGTTACGAAATTTACGAAAAATAGAATTACTAAAATCGCTATAAGATTTATACAAGATAGGATTATTAGAATTATTACGAGATCTAGGAAAAATATGATTATTAAAAATATGGCGAGATTTTAATAATTTAAAAAGTAATAGAAAATAATAAAGTTATATATATATAACTACGTTAATTCGATTAGATAAATAGAGTTAGTTTATAATAAAACTTCGTTACTTAAAATATTCTTAATTTTACGAAATGTAATTACGTTATTTTTTATTTATTTAAATTTTAAAATATTCCTATTGGTATAAACCTATACGTTTAAGTTTAATAGTTAGTTAAATTAGCGTAATTATTGTACATTATATGTAGCGGCTAGGCGAGTTAACTACTTATTAAATCTAAACGTACGGATTTATGTTAGCAGAAGTACCGTAGAAATCTGGCGCAACCAAAGAAGAATTTAGTTACGTCTCATCATACCAAAGGTGTTTAGGTAACAGAGTTGTGTTGTAAGTTGTTACTATGTAACTACGGAAAACAGGCGTAATTATATATAATATAATAACTATTACTATTAGTAAGATCTCGTGAATCTGGCATAACTTTAATAATTTAATATCTTGCGAATATTGTAAAATCTTAATAATTTAGTTCCCTAACCTTATACTTTATTCGTTTTGACCGTTTTTAAACATATTAAGCGTATTAGGTTATAATACGACTCTCTCTTTTTTATTTATTTTTGTTTTAAAGATTACCTTATAAGTATTTAACTATAAGTTATTTTTTTATATTAGATAATATGTTAAACCTTTTTGTAAAGTTAAAACTGTTTAACGTGACATTTCTATTAACTGTCGTTTTATTAGCTAATTCTCGTTAAATAAAGCCTTTCTATATTACGACCGTCGCCTTTGTAAATATACATTATAAAAAATAAACTTCTCTTTTTGTATTTAAAATAGTTATTTTAATTATAACGTCTTTAAGCTTAACCTTAAAAAACTATAACGCGTAGCCGTTTAGTATTAAAAACTCGAAATAAATAAAGGCTGCCGGAAAGAAGGCGAACCAGGTTAACGTTCACTTACGGCGAGTTCGTAAAGAAAAAGGATATGGTACGAAAAAATAATAAAAGCTATTTTTGTGATATCGATAAGTTAAAAAAATTTCGAAAATTGAAACGTAAAAAGCTAAAGCGTATGTAAACGTCCGCGAGATCTTAACCGGCAAACCTTACCGCTTAACCAACTGGTCAGGAATTGATATTATTAATTAATAAATTTTGAATTCAGGCTACTTAAAGATGATCGTTACTTATAGAAATTATTTAACATTTATTCAACGATTATAACACTTTGAACCGGTTTTTAGATATTTTCAGAAGTTAGGTAATTTTCCTACTTTATTAAATACTGGATAAGTCAGTTAACTTTTATTATATTAAATATTTCCTTTATTTCATATATCTAGTAACCTTCCACCTTTAGATGTTTTAATAAATATATACTTTAGTAGTATTTATAATTAAATTAAGCAAAAATCCGAAAAAGATGAAGTGGAAATTCAGCTTAGGTAATAATTTTAACTAATAGTTATTTTCTGAAACTTTCTTAACCATTTTGTATAGCTCGATATACTTAAAATCGAATTTTTGGTGTGGGCGTTTAGTTTTAAATATTTTTTATAGTTAAGTAAATCACTTTCCTTTTTAAAAATGTTGATTGTTTTAACCGCTTTTAATTATAACTTTTTTTATTTACTTATGTACGACTTTGAATTCTATTTTTATTTCAGTATGTAGCTGCTTAGGTTATTCTAATATAAGAATAGCCTTAACGTTAACTAAACCTCATTCTTATTTTTTTTATAAATATTTAACGTGGAACTAAAGTTAGTTATTCACGGAATCTTTTTACTAGTTCTGTAGTAATTAATATTTTATATTAATTAAACCGTTAATAAGTTTTTTACTTAATCTTTCTGGTAAATATCGTATTATCGTAAGTGTGTTTTTAATGTTTAGTTTTATCTTTTTACTTCTTTACTAGTTTATACTCGAAAAGTGTTAAATACTTTATAATTTAAACTAATTTATACTATTAAATATTGCTAAAACTTGAAAGTAAATGTTATATCTTTATTTGAGATAATTTTATATAATAATTTATATATATTAAAAATATTTTTATATAAAAAGGCACGTTATTTATTTAACCTTCATAGGTTTGATTATAAGGTAGAAAATAAGAGAATTTTTTAAATCGATAGACGATTAAGAAAATATAATCTTAATATAAAACTGTAGCTAGGTTTTTTAACGAAAAAAGCTTGGTTATAAAATTTATTATTATAAAATCCTATAATTCTATCGCGATTAATAACGGTTATATTTTTCCATACAGCGTATATCGTTGTATATTTATTTTAATATAAACGTCGTATTAGCCTATAATATCTTTTATTATACTTTTTATATTAAGAAAGTAATATGTACATTATAAACGTTTTAAGGCTTTATAAATATTTAACTAACGTGCTACACAAGCGAACGGAACACCTAAGCGAGCGGAATACTTTTTTAGCACATTCCAATTATTTATCTCTAATGGTCTATTTCTCAAATGTGAACGTAATAAAAAGCCTTACGAAAAAAGCGAACATAAATTTAATTATTCAAGTTAAAAAACGAAACCCGAAACTTAGTTATAAAAAGTTTAGCTCTATTTATAAAATTCTATATATTATTTTAAAAGCGCGATTTAAAGATAAACGCGCCCGAATCGATATTACATTTAATTTGCGAAAATTAATACCGACGGAAAAACAATTAACTATTAAACGCGGCTTTAATTCAAATACGTAAGCGTTTCCCGTCCGGCGCGAACATATTAAAATTATAATAAATTTGCTACTTACGTAGTATATTACGAGACGTATTATGGTTAACTAAATAATTAACTTTGTTCAACGGCAACAAAAACTCGAAATACGTCTAAATTAAATAATAAATTATTAAAAAAGTTATATGCGAAAATTTAAATATATTTCGTAAATAGTTGAACTTAATTTAGACTATAATTACCAAGTATAATATTACGGAAAAGAATATTTATAATTTCGACGCAACAAAATTCTTAATAAAGCTTTTAATAATAACAGGTATAATTATTACTAATGCTAAAAAATAGAGAAAATTTAAATAAAGCTAATAGAATTCGGAAATATTTTATAATAATATAGGTTATTAATTTTCAAAATTAGGCGCTGTTTTTATTTATTATTTTTGTAAAAAAAAACTATCCATTTCGCTAATTCGCAGATAAGTTACTTTTACCTAATTAAAAAATTATAATAAATAATGATAAGTAGACGATAAATAAATTTAATTTAAAAGAAATTTAATATTTAAATTAATATCTTCGAACGCGTACGAAATAATTAAAATATTTTTTTATCCTCGACAGTTACGAAAGTTACGATTCGATAAAATTTAAAAAATATTTCGTTAACTATAATATTATTACATTTTACATACCCTTTCATTCTCTTCATTTAGTTTAACCTTTTAACGTATCCTATTTTTCCCTGTTACAACGCGCTTATTCGTTATATATCGATAATTTTATATAATATTATATTGCTTACATTACTAAAGAAAGTTTTAGCACCGGTTTTCACAACTCATTTAAAATCGCTATAATAATTAATAACTTTAAAGTAAGATTTGTAAATATGTAACTTATTTTTTTCGATCTTAATCGTATCTTTTTCGAATTAAACATTTTATTTATACTTATACTAACCGTTATTGCATTTAACTTATTAATGTTGTTATTTCTCTACCTGCGAGAATTTGTAAAACTATTATTAAAACAACTTAACAAGGACGTTATTTATAAAACAAAATTAAAAATTACTAAAGTAGCTTACAGAAAAAACTAATTAAAGCGGTTAATCTTTTAAAAAAAACTAACTTAATAAATTATACGAAAATATATTTTCTTGAGGAAAAATACGACCTATTACGCGAAGCGAACGATATCTTTAATAAACGCCGAACAATTAAAAGCAACGTTTTAAGAAAAGAAAAATATTTACTAAAAAAAAAAGCATAAGCTTTTATAACTACGAAAAAAAGTAATAGTAAATAGTCCTAACTGGCAATAACCGAAGGTAATCGTTGTAAAACGGTTTAAGCGAAAACGCGAAAATATGACGTTTACGATAAGCTCGGATATAATGCGCGTATTTATAAAGAGGATATCAAGGCGTTTAATGACGAAAAATCTGATTAATTGGAATTAATTTAATATACTATGGTTATTTTATTTAAAGTTGCTATTAAGGTATACCAAAAAAGCTCCGCTCGCTTATATATTCCGTTCGCTTATATGGGACGTTATGTATATAATTAATGATTATATACGTTTTATACTAATTACTTTAGTTTTTAAAAATTTATATTTTTTATTTTTTTAATAAACTGTCATTATACATTTTAGTATTCTAGCGTCTATTTAAGGGTGCTATCCGTATTGTCATAATCTATCGCAAACTTAAAACTTTTCTTAACGTTTAGTTATTTATTAAATGTATCGGTTGTACCATTTTTAATCTTTAAATAAATCATAATAAATTGGTATTTTCATAATTTTTCCGCATAACGATATTATCGTAATTTAAGGTTTTTAATTATGATAAATCGGCTAAAATTCTTATAATTTATATACACCTTAGCCTAATATTAGTTACTTTTAAGAAAGTATTTAAACTTATAAAATACCTTAATAATAGCTATAAAAGCTTTGTTGGGAATGGCGTAACGTAATGTAAAACCTTAGAACTTATAAAAAACGATAAGTTATAAGTTATTTTATTCGTTACATTATCCGATATTTATGCTTAAAGTTCAATTTATCGTATTAGTTTTTAATTTAACTAGATAATTTACATCGTATATAAATTATACTAGTTAGCTGGTAATAGCTTTATAGATTTACTAGAAGGTTTATTGTACTTCTAACGTATATTAAAATTTATACTTTTTCGAATAAGTTTACTTAAAGGTATAGCTATCCGGCTAAAAGTTTTAATAAACTTTTAATAGTAATTAGGGAATCCGAAAAAGATTTATACCTCCGTAATCAATAAATATTTCAAATTCTCGTATTATTACGATATTTTAAGAGCTTATTTTAATATATCCGGAAATGATAACATACAACACCACCAAGCGAGATATACCACCGAGCGAGACACTTTTTAGTACCTTATAACCACAAATTTAAATAACTTAACAACAGCATATCGCATTAAGTAAAATTAATAAAATTCTATATCGCTGAACATTTTTATAACTACTTTTTCACACATCTGCGTATTATGTCCGGGCTTACTGCAAACGCCATATTTTCGTTATTTAATTTTGACCTTTTTGTGATAAATACTTTTATCTGCTATAAGTGGCATTTTTTTACCACCCTTTTTTTTTCGGCTATAAAAATGTATTTTTCTAATAAAATAAATACTCCTCCTTTTTAGAAAGGTTCGTTGTTAACTTTTCGACGTTTATTTAAAATATAGTTAATTTAACTTAATTAAGCGGCCTTATTTTCAAAAAAGATAATTTTATACTAAAAGGACCAGTTGATTTTTAATAAAAAGTTTAACCTATTTAACGATATTTTTTGATAAATTCGCTTAATAATCTTTAATGCTTTTTTGCAAATAACGTTTTGATCATCGAGTTTTATAGATATTTTTAAGAGTTTTCGTAGGCGGGGAAATAAAACCGGCGGAGGTTAAGGAGGCAACGGTCAGCGTAAGTATAATTAGAAAAGTATCGAACAAAAAAAAAGATGTTAAAATCGAATAAAACGAAATCAGTTTTCGTAAATCCGGATTTAATATTATCGAACGTTATAATAATTTTAAACGCGTCGTAAAAGCCGAGAAGAAATTTTTCTTCAGCGATTAAAGCATAATAAGGTCGTATTAAACTTTTAATATATAATAAATAAACGCGTTTTAAGAAAGAAAAATAAAATATATTAAAAGGTTCAAAGTTATACGAAAAATACACGGGTATTTAAAATGTAATTATGTCGTAAGTAATGTAATATCTTTCGAATTTTATCGAATAATAATTTTCGTAACCGTTAAATTTAAAAATATTTCGACTTTTTAATAAACGTTCGAATATATTATTCGAAATATTGAACTTTCTTTAAATTTAATTCGTTCTTTCTGTGTTATTATTATTTAATATTATTTTTAACCGATTATTAATAATAAATTGTTACAAAGTTAAGCATTAAAGTAATTACTGCTTATTATAATAAGAAATAACCGTACAACTTAATTTTAGGAAATAATAATTTAAATAATTTTAACCTATTTTTTATTTTTTTCATTAAGTTTATTAAGGTCTTTTAGATTTTTCAATGTTAGTAATTATTATTCCCGCTATTATAAAAAACCTTATTAAAAATTCAATGCCGTCGAAACTACAAATACTTTTTATAATGCCGTAATTTAAATTAATAACCTGAAAAAGCTCAAAATATTTACGAAATATTTTTAAAATTTCGTATAATACCTATTAATGATCGATATTCAGATTTAAACGCGTTTAAAATCTTTTTACTGTTTATTAAATTTCGTTACCTAATTAATTCCGACGTATTGCGCAACCCTTTAGGCAAGTGATAAATTCGCCATACTTTTAATATATTAGGGCCGGATAGGAAACGTTCGTATATTTATATTAAGAATTCGATCGATAATTGAATTTTTCGATCGCTATTAATTTTTTTAAATTAAGGGTAATACCAATTCGGCCGTATTTATCGTTAAAATAATGTCTTAATATAGCAAATAATACTATATAAATAAAACTAAGTTTTTTATAACTAAATATCGGGTTTCCTCTTTTAACCTAATTAGCTAACTTTATTCTAGCTTTTTTTTTTTAGCGTTTCGTATTATGATTATTAAAAAATAAGCAATTCAAGATATGTAGGTAGAATAGCTAAAAAAGTAACTCGCTCGATAGTGCGTCTCGCTCGGTGGTATTATACGTTAATATAATTTAAATATTAAAATTTTAAAATATAAAATTAGCTTTTTTTTATGTTAATTAACAGATTAGTGTTTTATAACATGTATAAGTACTTATAAACGTATTTCTTATATTACTTTTTGACTTTTAAAATAATAAAAATATCGTTAAGTATCACGACTCGACCAGTGAGGACTCAGGAAACGGTTGTTAGGGAGACCGAAACAGGACTCAAGTAGGTCGGATCACGTAACGCGCTCCGAAAGGCTCTAAGGGAGCGCTAGGGTGCGCATGCAGTTAAGCAGTATGGCTTCAAAAGGCTTTAAGGGAGCGCCAAGGAGCGTATGCAGTTAAGCAGTATAGCTCCAAAAGCTTTACAGGAGCGTAAAAGAACCACGAAAAAATAAATACGCTCGTTAAATTTCATAATAAGGTAACAACAGTTTGCAATATAACTTCGTTACCTAAAACACCTGTAGTATGACGCAACGTAATTACGTTGCCTTATTTATGTACTGTTTAAATTCCCATGGTATCTCTGCTAATATAAACCCATACGTTTAGGTTTAATAATTAGTTAACTAACCTAGCCGTCACATTAAGGTAATATATTACATTACTATTATTATGCTATTAAAGAATATAATTAATTGTATGTTAAAAGCTAGTGAGCGCGTTTGTAAATTTTATAAGAATAATAAAATATTTGTACAGGCCGTATTTCGTTTTATAAGTTATTATCTACTTAGAACCTTTTCTAATCCCATTAAGGTTAGACCTATTTCTAAGGTTAAAAGTAATAAATTATTAAGTTTTATAAAAGCGATTATATATTTCGTTAATTTAAGGTTTTAATATTCGATGTATAATAATAATTTTAGGAAGTTTTCAGAAATTTATATTTACTTATATTTTTCCGTTTTGATTTAGATATAAAATATATAAGATATCCTGCTGATATTTTTACAACTTAAATTTAATTTTTATAGTCGATTTTTTTAGAAATTCGTTAATACGTATAATTTTATTTTATTAAAATTATAAACAGTATAAAACTTAATTAGGCCCTTACCTTTGAAGATAATTTTATATCGAGTTTCTTCTAAAATAGGCGTCTATATTAATGGCAATACGATAACTTATTTCTTAAGTTTTTAAACTTTTCGCCTTATAGTTTTACTAGATCGTTATTTAATTATTATATTTTTACTTTGATTGTAATACCTATGCGTGGTATTTTTTGTAGTATTCATTGTTTCATATCGTTTTTTTGTACCGGTATTCGTCGTTATTTTCGATTAAGTATTAAAATCTTTGCCTTTTTTTATATTTGTCGTTAAACTATAAAATAAACCTTTTTTAGTCAGTTTTCTATTCGGTAAACAGATTATATTAACGCTATCATATTTTGTCTAAATCATAGTGTTATTATTTATTAGAATAATATCGAAATTAACTGTTATCGCTTTTTTCAAAATATTAATATCGAAGTAATTAATTTTACGTATAAGCTTCCCGTCATCCTAAAAAAAAGTTAACATTCTGATATTTCCCTAAGATAATTATCCTTTTTAAATCTTTATAATAATCCAAATTGATTAATTACTTTCGGAGTTATATAATTTTTTCTTAAAATTCCGGTATTTACTATAGCGGTATACTGATATATCTCAATCCGAATATTTAAAATAGTAGAATTATTATCATCTTTTATTATTATTAAAGCTTTTTCTAGGAGTTTCTTTCAACTTCTCCGGGTTTTGCCATTTTACGGTGTCGTTTTAAGTAACTTACGTTTTTTAAATTTCATTAGATTTATCGAATTTATTCGCTTATTTAATTATTTCTTTATCAAAATTCCTTAATAACTGTTTTATTATTGTTTTATCTAAGCTTCGCACTTTATAATGCGTTTTTTTATATTACTTTTCTTAAGTTTTTTTTAATATTAAATACTTTTTCAATTTGTTATTGTAATTTTACGTCCCATCTTATAAAGAATTTATTTATATTTCGAATCTCACATTATATAGTAGTATTTTCAATTCTTTCTTATAGGTTTTATGTAAATTGCGCTTTCTTTTACCAACATTCCTATTTTTTTTGGAATTTCTAGTAACTGGTAACTAAAGCTATAAATGTGTAATTAGCTATCTTATAATTTGTTAAGTTTTTTTTAAACTGCCTTTTTTATTAATAGTATTCGCATATGTCGTAAAAACAGAAAAAGTTTTTTGTATATATATTTTTATCCTTTTAGCCAGCTTTTTACAGTTGCGATTTTCTCTACTTCTTTTTATTCTCTCGTATAAGTAATTATACCAACGTTAACTTTTTAGATCATTTTTTTCTTATCTGGCGAAGTCGAATCTTTATTTCTATATATGTGAAAAACGTTTAACGATATACTTTTTATTTTTTTCATAGATAACATATTATAATCTCGTGCAGTAAACTTCGTAAAGTTTACTATAATGATCAATTTCTTCGATTATGATAACTTCTTCCTATTGTTATTAATTTTTATAACTACTTTTTTAATTATCCAAGCTATTCGTCGTTTTCTCTGTATTCGCTATACTTGAGAAAACTCTTTTTTTAAACTCTTTCCACCTTTCGTAATTCTATAACTATAACCGTAAAACTCTTTATCGTTCCTTTTATTTTTATGCTCCGGCTTACGTTAACTTCTTAACTTGTTTTTAGGCTTGTAATATTTTTTAGTATGAAGGTACTAGAGAATCTTTTTCTTATCGTATTATAGCAAAAGCTTTTCGCCTTACATTATCCTTAGATTGTCCCATAGGTATTAAAATATAAAACCTTGTTTACCGGCGCTTACGGTGTTCTTTATATTATAATACCTTACGGCCTATCGTAAAACTCTACTAATCTTTATTAATCTAGCGGCGGTTCTATAGGAAACATTTTAATATCGGACAATAGTCGTATTAACAAGATATCGTAATTTGTTATCGTACTTTCCCTTAATACTACGAGTTCGTTAAGTATATTATAATTCGTCAATCTTTACTACTATAGCGATAAAATCGGTTACATACTTTAGTTAATTTATTTTAAAAAACCTTTTTGAATTTCTTTTTAAAATATTCAAAAATCGGGCGTTTAACGCCGTTTATCCCTCGTTAAGTTTAGATAATAATTAAATTAATTGGTTACCGTAATTAAATACATATCCTTTTTATCGTAATTATTATATTCGGATTTTTACTTTTGGTTTTTCGTTTTATCATTTCGATAATCTTTATAAAAGTTTACTTAAACCCCTCGTAATTAGTATAAACCGATATTACTTCCGGTATTTATTATTTTCAAAGTACTATAGCGCATTCTTTTATAGCGAGTTCGAATTAAATAAGCGTATAACCTAATAATCATCTCGTTATAAACTTTATTCGAAAGATTAAAATGCCTAATCATATCGGAAAATATCTATAGTATAACCGGTATTAAATTTAGAATAACTATAACTTAATAAACGTTTTATTAAAACGTTCGAACTTAAAAGGTTTTAAGACTTTTCCCGGTTTTTTACTAAGAGCTATTTTGAAAAATAAACCAGCGTTAATAGGTTTTTAATTAAAGCTTTATTGTACTTATTTATTTAAAAGTTTTGAAGTAATTGATAAGGCCGTAATATATACCGAATTATCTCGTTTAAACTGGCTAATACACTAGTTCAAAAACTTCAAACGTTAAGCAATTTTTTTTCTGGTTAAAAATGATTACTGTTTCTTGTTATCGAAAGTTGTATCTTTTTTCGGAACCTTATAAGCAAGTTACTTGCTAGTAAATATATTATCGAAATATTACTCAAAATTTAACAATATTATTAAATAAAAGCTTATAAGGTATAACGGTTAAGGGAATTAACTAACTGTTAAACCTAAACGTACGGGTTTATATTAGTAGAAACACCTTAAAAATCTAAGGCAATAAAAAAAAACTTAGTTACGTTTCGTTATACTAAAGGTATTTAAATAACGAAATTAGATTACAAAATGTCGTTACTTAACTACGGAAAACCGGCGTAATTATATTTAATATAACAATTATTACTATTACTAGGATATTGTAAGTTTCGCAAGATCGCAATAATCTAGTTACAAAACCTGATGCTCCACGTATTTTAACCGTTCTTAGATATGCCAAGCGTAGTAGGTTATAACATTATAAGCTTTTATTTAGTACTACTGTTAGACTTTAGGTAATACTTAGTAGTAATAGAATTTTAATTAGTATTTCAAAAAACTGTATTTAATAATTTCAAACTCGGGCGTGAAAATTAAAATAGGAAATATAACGGCTTACTAAAGAAATAGGGGCTATCTCGCTTGCGTTAAATATTATTAAAATATAACCTCAAAGGCTGTACTTTTATAACGGAAAAAGATATTTATAAAGTTTATTTAAATAAGTATATATTTATTTACGTTTTTTGAATATAATAATATTCTAAACCGAATCCTAGCTATAAAAGCATATTTTATTAATTGGACGATATTAATCTTAATAATCTAAAAATAAGTATTAAGATATATTACCATACGGTTGTAATCAATAACGGAATTTTAATAAAAAACTATATCATACCAGAAATATTGAATTAACTGAAATCGATGTTCTAATCTCGGATAAAAAAAGGATAATAATTACTTTTAATATTATTATAATAACAATTACGACCTAATTATAAGAAAAAAACATAATTACGCCAATAGAGGCCCTTAATCAACTAGGAAATTAACCAGATGAAATTCGCTTTATAATCCAGCGACAAGTATAGAAAACGATAAAAATCTTAACACTTGATCGAAAATAACGACAAATGCTAGCATAAGGATACAACAAATACTTTACTACCTATAAGAACACGACATAAAAGAAAAAAAGCATTATAAAAGCTTTAACATATTATTACTACTATTAAAACGAAATTATAGCACATGAATAACGATTTAATAAAGCTACAGCTGGTAAGATTAAAAAGCTTAATTACTATATTATTATAATATTTATAAGTATAAGCGTTTATTGCGAAAAACGCTCGTAATAAAACTATAGAAATAATCTTAATAAAATTATAAAACAATTATAAAAAACGGAACTTTACGGACTTAAAGAATATTTAAAAAAACCGACTACTGAAAGTATAAATTCAAACTCCAAATTATGAGCATAATACTTCATAATATTAATATCCAAAGAAAAATAGAAAATTACGACTAATTATAAATTACTGACAGCTTAGTAATATTGTTGTTAAAGATCGAATATTATTATGTTTAATTAGCGAAATAAAAGGTCGCTTTAATAAAATTAGATCGTTTACTAATTTCGACCGCAAAAACGGATATAACTTTGTTAGATTTTAAAATTAAGTACGGCTTATAAGTACTTATTTACTTTTATAAAACTTATTAAAGTACTAGCAACCTATTAGCGGATAATTAACTACGCTATTAAAAAGTTAACCTTTTTTAAAAAAAAAAGGTTTTACCTAGTTATAAAAAATATTTATATTAAAGACCAAAATTAAAAACGTAACTTTAAATATATTAACCTATTTAAATTTATTTAAAAGACTTTAAGAAATAATTACTAATTAAAGTTATTACCTAAAGTAAAACTTTACCGAGTTGTTTATATATTCGTACTTAAGTTAACGACAGATATTATCAAACTATATAGCTAGTAAAACAACCTAGAAGTAAAAATCGAATAAATAGATAAGGTAAAAAAATGTTTAATATTAAAAAGGTTCACGAACTTATTTAAAATTTTTAAGAGGCAAAATTACTAAAATTTCGAAAATATTTTAAAACTTGGCCCAAAATCTTATAAACGTTTAATAATTATAAAAAGGTTTTTCTCGATAACGGCGAAACCGTTAGAGATAATAACGTTATAATTTATATTATTTAATAAAACCCTTAATTTACGGTACTTTAATTAATTACGTTTAAACCTTTTAAAGCTTGAATAGTTAGGACTTAAAAAACAGTTCGTTATCCTGCTTATTTAAAGATTAAAAAAAATAGTTAACTAATTTCGCACTTTCGGATTAATAATATTATCGTTTCTAACGTATGCGAACAAGGCGCGCCAAAAATGTAACTAAAGCTTTTTCCCTAGCTAGTTTTCCCTTTTAAAACGTTAAACTTCCGCTACGTAACGATTGATTATAGTAACAGGAACGTTAGTACAATTATAAAATCGACCCCGACGGACACATTTATAATAGGGCGAAACCCTTTTTATTAGTTTGCACTAAATATATCGCGCGGAATAAAAAAAATAAAACCTAACATTAAAACTATCTACTTTATTTAAATTAACTAAAACATTATACTAAATAGTTTTAAGCAATGGGCGTTTAAAAATACGCGAAATTATAGTAAGTACCTACGGAATATTAGCCATGAAAAAAGTTTTAAAAATAAAATTTACAGAAAAGGGAAATCGTGTTACAACCTAATTGTGACGGCTAGGCTAATTAACCAACTATTAAACCTAAGTCGACGGGTTTATGTTAGCAAAGTATTATAAGAAATTAAGTAATAAAGTAATAAATAACTTAGTTACGTTTCGTAATATTAAGGATATTTTAAGTAACGAAGTTATATTGCAAGTTGTCGTTATTTAATTAGGAAGTAATAAACGTATATATCCTTATGCTATATTATTAGTTTATTTTTATTTAATTAATTATTATTAAGTAATAATTAATAATATTTAATTATACTTAATAAATTTTTGCTAAATACCGTTTACGTAATTTGACTTATTTGGGTTTTATTTCGGCTTAAAAAGTTATTTCCGAGACCTTTTTTTTGTTAAGTCGTAATACGATTCTTTTTTTATAAATTTTGCTTTTAAGATTTCTTTTTTTTTGGTAAATATTTTTTTTATTATGTTAAGTTGCGTAAGTAAAATTCGTGGTTAGGTTCCGTTTTCGACCGTTTGTCGTTAGAATTTTTTTTTATTTTTAACGAATTTAACTTTAAAATTATGCCGTGTTTTTTTTTGTTTTTCCAAAGGCTGAAAATGCGTGATAATGGAAAACGTATCCAAATGCAAGGTATATGTTAAACGGGGTATTTCTTATGACGGGAACGGTGTTTTTTTTTTTTTTCGTTAAAGAATATTCGTACCGAAAATTAACGTTTAGAACGAAAAAAGGTATTCGCGGAGGAGCGTTTTTTGGAGTTGTAATAACGTTATTAACGGGAAATAAACGAGGTTATTACGTATTTAATTTGTTTTCGAAAATAAAAGGTATTTTTTCGTTTGAAAAATATTAAAATGATGTAACGTAAGTTATAGTTATTAGAAAAGTTGAAAAAGTAAAAACGTTAGGAATAAACTGATGTAAAAGTTTTTATAATCGTATTAATACCGTTTGTTAGTTTTATTAATTAGTTAAGTATCGAAAATACCGATTAGTTTACCGAGAACCTAAATTGAAGTTTTATTTTTAGTGGTTCCGTTATTGTTGGTAAAAATTTTTTAATAAGCGTTAAACGCCGATTAAATTTTTAACGGGTTTTTAAAAGGTTTCCGAATTTAGGTATTTTTTTTATTTAATTAAATATTAAGTAAGTTTATTGATTTTACGTATGTTTAAGATTTGTTTTGTTTTATATTTTTATTTATTTTTATTTTTATATTGTTTTATTTAGTATGTATTTTGATAATATTTGCTGTTAATTTAAATAGGGATATATGAAAAATTAGGTGGAGTTTAGTTTTCGATAATAACTTTAGTTAATAATTATTATTTGCGATTTTTTTGCTAATTTTATATGGGCCGATATATTTAAAATCGAGTTTTTTGTTTGGACGTTTTGTTTGGATATTTTTAGTAGTTAACTAAATTTTTTTTGAAAAAATTAGTTTTTTTAGCTGTTTTTGGTTATAATTTTTTTTATTTAATTACTTATAAATTCGAAATTTATTTTTATTTTTTAATGTAATTATTTAAGTTATTCCGACGTAAGGATTATTTTGATATTAAGTAGTTTTTGTTTTTGTAATCTTTTGTAAATTTTTGGGGTAAACCTGAAATTGGTTATAAATGGTATCGTTTTGATATTTTTATAATAGTTAGTATTATAAGTTATTTAAGTTATTGGTAATTTTTTAACTTAATTATTTTGTTCGTAATTAATATAATATTATAGGTATATTTTAAATATTTGATTTTATTTTTCCGTTTATTTATCCTTTTATAGTCGAAAGGTATTAGATAATTTATAGTTTATGTTAATTTATATTATTAGGTTTTGCTAGAATTCAAAGGTAAACGTTATATCTTTATTAAAGATAATTTCGTATAGTAATCCGTATACGTTAAAAACGTTTCGAAAGAAAATATATGTTATTTATTCGATATTCGGATTTTTGTTATAAGGTAAAAAATGAGAAAATTTTGTAAATCGATTAACGATAATAAAAATATTGTTGTAATATATATCCGTTATTAGATTTTTTGATAAAGGAAGTTTAGTAATAAAATTTATCGTAATTGAATTTTATGGTTATTTTGTTATTGGTAATGTTTGTAATTTTTCGTAGGGTTTATGTTATCGTATTTTCGTTTTAGCGTCTTTACCGTATTGTCGTATTATTTTTTAAATTAATTTTTTTATTTTTAGAAAATGGTAAAACCGTCGTAACTTTTTTAATTTTTTTAAATACCTAGATATTTATGTAAGGTATGTTCGTATATTTTTCGAATAAGGTGTTTTTTATATTTTTTAGGTATTTATGCGAATAATAAATCGTTTATATTTTGCATATATGCGTTAAAATTTTGAATCGTTTTATATATATCGGGTGGTATGGTTGTAATTATAACGATTTGTTGTAAACGTAGGTATTTTTTTTAATAGTGTCGAAAATGGCGTAATTAATTTTAATAACTTTTTTTTCGAAGTTAAGTCGTTTATTAAGTATATTAGTCTTTTTATTTTTTAAATTTTTGCGATAAATAATAATAAAGTTATCGTATTGTAAGTTTTTTGGTTGTGGTAAATTAGGTAAGATTTTTATAATTCGTATAAATTTTATGTTAATTTTTTTTAAGAAAATATTTAAATTCGCGAAATATTTTAATAATGGTTAAAAATCTTTTATTAGAAATAGTATATCGTAATTTAAATTTTTACAATTTATAAAAAAAGAAAGTAATGCAATGTAATATATTTTAATTATTTCGTTATCCGATTATTGCCTTTAAAGTATAATTTGACCCGTTATTTTTTAGTTTTATTAGGCGGTTTGGATCGTATATAATTAATACGGATTGGTTTGTAATTATTTTCTTAAGTTATTAAAATGTTTTTTCCGTTTTTAATATTTATTAGAATTTTTTTTATATAAGTATATTAAAGGGTATAATTATTTAGTTAAAGTTTTTGATAAATTTTCGATAATAATTAACGAATTCGAAAAAGGTTTATATTCTTTTAAATATAGTGGGTTGTATTTAGTTAAGTATTGTAACGATATTTTTAGGGTTTATTTTGATATATTTAGAAATAATAATATAATTTAGGTATTCGACTTTTTATGTCTGGAAATAATTTTTTTTGCGTTAATTAATAAATTAACGTTTTAAAATAATTATAGTAATTTATAAACGTATTTTTCGTATTATTCCTTAATTTTTAAAAAAATAAGAATATCGTTAAGGTAATATATTATAAAAATGTTAAGATATTTTTTGAGAACGAAATTAATTATACGTTAAAAAGTAACGGGTACGTTAGTAAGTTTTATAAAGGTAATAAGGTATTTGTAAAGGCTGTATTTCGTCCGAAACGTTATTTTTTATTTATAATTTTTTTAATCCGAATTAAGTTATATTTATTTTTAAGATTAAAAGTAGTAAATTATTATATTTTGTAAAAACGGTTTTTTATTTTGTTAATTAAAAGTAATAACATTTGGTTTTTAATAGTAATATTATTAAGCTCTTAGTAGTTTATAATTAGTCGTAATTTGCCCTTTTTTTGGTATAAAGAATATAAGGTAACCGGTTGGTAATTTAGATAGTCGAATTTATTTTTTTTTGAGTCGATTTTCCAGGTATTCCCGAAATATTCGTAATTCCGTTTCGTTAAGGTTATAAATGGCATAAAATTTTGTAGATGTTTTTTTTAAAGATAATTTTATGGTTTTATTCGTTATGTTTTGGTAATTTTATTTTAAGCTTTTTGCTAAATAATTTTTTATATTTATCATATTATGCTGGTATATTAGTTCATTTTTTTAATTTTGGGATTAGTTGTTATAAATCGTTATTTAGTTGCCGTAGTTTTGTTTTAATAATAGTAATAATGCGTCGAATTTTTTTATGATATTTTTTTTTCTTGTATGTCGTTTTTTTGTAGGTGGTAAGGTTTTTGCCGTATCTTTATACCTATATTTGTCGTTATTTTCGATCGAATGTTAAGATTTCCGTTTTTTTTTTAGTATTTGTCATTAAATTGTAAAAGAAATTTTATTTGATTAATTGCTTAATCGATTAAGGGGTTATATTAACGTAATTATATTATTTTTAAGATTATATCGTAATTTTTTAACGGTATAATACCGAAATTAATAGTTATATATTGTTTTAATGTAATAGTATTGAAATGATTAATTTCGCGTATAACTTTTCCGTTATTGTAAAAAAATGGTTAATTTTCGGCGGTATTCGTAATATAAGATATTTTTTTATATTTTTATAGTAATTTAAATCGGTTAATTACTTTAGGCGTAATGTAGTTACCTTTTAAAGTTTCGTTGTTTATTATCGCGGTGCATTAGTATATTCTAATTCGTATTTTGAAAGTAATGGGATTATTATTATTCCTTATTATTGCTAGAGCCCGTATTGGGAGTTTTTGTTAATTTTTTTGGATTTTGCTTTTTTGCGGCTTTTTTATAAACGGCTTAGTTTTTTGGGGTATTCCTGCTTAAACTGTCGAGTTCGTTTTTGGAGGTCGTCGATTTGATCCCGTAGTTGTTTGGTAATATGCCGTTATTGTTCCGTTTATTGTTTTAGTTTATTAATGCGTGTTGAATATTTTTTTGTATTTTTGTAAAGCTATGTATTTTAGAATTTTTATATTTCCATGGTTTTTTCCAACTGGAGGACTTTTTCCGTTTGTTGCCGCATTTCCCGATTTTATTAAGTAAACTATCTTTCCATGGTATGTATTATATTCCATATAAGGGTATTTTCATTATTTTTCCATAAATCCTTGGTAAGCTGGGTAAGTTTTACTAAAATGTCTTTTCTTTTTTTAGGATTTGTAATGACAGATAGTTTAAGATGGAGGTTAACGATTTGCTATCGTTGATATAGAAATGCGTGTTTCCTTCCGTAAATATCTGGGTAACCCGGACAAACTTTTTCCGTCCATTTTTGGTGTTCCTGGAGCCACTTTTCCGTTTCGGCCAGGGGCTTGGTTATTGTAGGTTCGCGGTGTATCATGGCAATCGCTTTTCCTTCCTTATTTTGGGATTGTCCCATAGGTATTAGGATTTAGGGCTTATCTTATCGTGGTTTCTTGGGTAACCTACATTTAGGGGCCTTATGGCCTGTTTTGCCATAGTTCCAGCATTCGATTTGTCGCTTAATTTATCGTTAAACTGTACTAATTTTTATAGGCCCGGGTTCCGTCCCGTACGAGATATTTTGTCGCCGGGGTGCATTACTGTTAGCATTATAATGTGGCTTAGTATTTTATTTCCTTTTAGCGTTGCAAGTCCGCCAGGTATATTATCGGTTATCGATTTTAACTGCTATCGCGATGTATTCGGTTAAATATTATAGTCGATTTTCCTTAAATAATTCCTTTTGGATTTTTCTTTTGAAACCTTCGAAGAATCGGGCCATTAATACTTTTTATCCTTAGTTGAGTTTCGAAAAAAGTTGGATAAATTCGCTGCCATATTTAAAAGTAGATCTTTTTTGTCGTAACTGCTGTATTTTTATTTCCGTTTTGTTTTTTTTCGTTTATTATTTCGAAAGTTTTTTGAAAAGCTTGTTCGAATGTTTTGTAGTGGCTATATATTTGTACCATTTTTAGATTTTGTTGTTCTAAAGGTATTGTGACGTATTTTCTTATAGCAGGCTCGAATTAGGTAGCCGTATAGCCTAAGAGTTATCCAGCCGCAAACTTAATTCGTACCGTAGGAGTGGCGAGTTGTATTAGAAAGTATCCAAAATACGAACGATATTAAGTAAGGAATAATTATAATTTAATAAACGTCTTATCGAAAAGTTCGGGCTTAGGGGGTTTTAACATTTTTCCTAATTTTTTGCTAGGAATTAATTATGTTGGTAGTTTTTTAGGAGCTTATCGTACTTATTCCAGAAGGTTGTGAATGGTTTGAAAAGTTAAGGTAAGCTCCGTATTATCGTATTCCAGTTGCGTAATACGCTGGTTTATAAGGTTTAAACGTCGAAGGATTTTTTTCTTAATTAAGGCGGGCGTTTAATTTTTTTCGTCCGAATCTATGTCGTTGTTTTTAAGGATCTCGTAGGCGGGTTATTTATTGGTAAATATATTATCAAAATATTACTTAAAATGTGACGGTACTGCTAAATAAAAGCTTGCAACATATAACGGCTAGGCTAATTAACTAATTATTAAACCTAAGGTAATGGGTTTATGTTAGCAAAGTACTATAAGAAATTAAGTAATAAAATAATAAATAACTTAGTTACGTTTCGTAATACCAAAAATACTTTAAGTAACGAAGTTATATTACAAGTTATTATTATCTAATTAAGAAGTAATAAATGTATATATTTTTATGTTATATTAATAGCTTATTTTTGCTTAATTGATTATTATTAAGTAATAATTAATAATACTTAATTATACTTAGTAAACTCCTGTTAAGCACCGCTTACGTGATTTGACCCATTTGGGTCCTGTTTCGGCCTAGAGAGGCCGTTTCCGAGACCTCCCTCCTGTTAGGTCGTAACACTAATACGTTACGGCCTTTAAAAACAGTCGTAAGCGGAAACTAAATGTATTAAATAAATCTAATTACGTAATAAATTATTATCTTATTAATAATAATTTAATAAGCCGGATTACTAACTTACTAATACTACTTTAATAACCCGAATTATTATTTTACCAATATTAATTCAATAAGCCGGTTAAAGTATATACGTTTATCATTCCGTAATTTAAATAGCGACAACTTACAATATAACTTCGTTACCTAAAATACCCTTGTGTCACGGCCTTGTCCACCGTAGACAGCTCCAGTACATATACAGCTGTAGCACCAAGAGTGATTGCCAAGAATTGCGATCATTCCACTGATCTTTTGCCCTGCTGGCGCTATGGCTAAGGTGCAGCCGTAACACCTTGGTATTACGAAACGTAACTAAGTTATTTTTCGTTACCCCGGATTCCCACGGTACTCCTGCCAACATAAACCCGTACGTTTAGGTTTAATAGTTGGTTAACTAGCCGAGCCGTCACATCGGGTTTCTGGTTCGAATCGGATTTTCGCTTGTAGCACATAGGAGAACAATCCACGTCCACGGTCCACCAAGCGCATCAGTAACATTACCCAACTCGACATTTTACAGCATGTCTGCCTCCGGCAAGCAAGTCACCTCAAATTCTGGCCTGTATTTGCTGGGTCGGTCCGAGACTAATATCTTCCTCTCGACAGCGAAAGTCCACGAATCTCTTTGACGAGGATGACAAGCGTCCCGCCGTGACAGTATATGTGGAGGTATATTCACCCCTTGGAAATGACAGTATAGACGGCATTGTTATTGACCCCTTTGCCTCAGAGGCCGAAGTTTTCTGTTAACAGTAGAGTATATTGGAACAGGCCTGGCAACGTTCGTGAGGGACCTCTCCGCATTGCGGCTCCTCCTTCTGCAGGAAAGTGTATTCTAGCTACCGATGATGGAACACCTGTGAATGGCGGCGCGAAAGTTGACATGGATGATCTGGGGGCTGCCTAGGGGAGCAAAGAAGTGGGCTTATTCGTCTTGGTGCAGAAACCCGAATATGGAGTCCATTTTGCAACGCATGCCGTATTGCGACAGTGGATTGGTTCCTCGGTGCTCATCTGCTTCGCCACAACCATGCACCTCAGTGGCGTTCTACCTGCTACGTACTGCAGAGCCACTTCCAGTCTAGGTTGTGTAACGTTCATACGTTGCCCGGCCAGAGTGGACAGCATTCGATAGTTAGTCAGAGCAGCCCCAATTGTAAAGGGTACCTGGCTTGATCGCTTACGCCTGAGATTATCACGTGGTTTCGGCCTTCTCAACTTCCGACTTGAGGTAAATCTTCAGTAGCTCTGTCTGTTTTCCAACAGAAGACCAACTGCTTGCACCTTCTTTTTGACTACGTTAATCCTTGTCTCTCACATCTTACATCTCACGGTCGTCCCTGACCAGTTAGTTTTCTGTGTCGTTCAATCCCTATCGCGATGGATTCTCAAGACACTGTCGTCAAACGGTTTGCAATCCTCATTGGGATTAACGCTTACTTGGAAAGACCTTTAAAAGCGTGTGTGAGCGACGTCAAGCGCATCAAAGCTTATTTGGACGGGCTCCGCCCTCGTGTCGACGTCACAATATTGACGGCGACCAGGAGTGACATCGACCTGGAACCATCTGATCCAACGGAGGACCTGGTACGCTGGCCAACACATAAGAACGTGATCGCCGCCATCGACAGTGTCAATTCCACGGCGAAAGCTGGAGATCTTGTCTACATTCACTTTTCTGGACATGGAACCCGTGAGGAACCTGTGCGAGAATTTTCCAACCAATCGACCGGGGACCTGGCGTTGGTTTTACTCGATGAGGCAAAGAGACGGGCTGTGAAGTACCTCTGGGGGCACAAGTTAGCGCTCTCGCTGAAGGCCATGGTAGACAAGAAAGTGGTCGTCACACTGGTCCTCGACTGCTGCTTTTCTGCTACTGTCTACCGAAATGACGACCCAGAAGTCCGGTTCCTCCCATATGACCCTGCAGTTGGCTCGGAGCGCATTACGGAATCTCAGAGCCTCGTTGCAACTGGTGACGATACGAGCCGCGATGTTTCCATGCTGCCGAACTGGATGATCAACCCCGATGGGTATGCAATTCTGTCTGCATGTGGCCCCCATGAAGAGGCAAGAGAGCCAAAGTTCGATGGAGAGAATCATGGGGCTTTGTCGTACTTCCTTCTCAGAGCTCTCGACTCCGTGAGCGCGGCGGCGAAACACAAGGATGTCCACGATTATATCCGTGCAAATTTCAAGAAATGCAAAATACCCCAAAGCCCTGTGCTGTATGGGAACAAAGGTCAAGCCTTCTTTGCGCCTCCGGAGTCCGGAGCCATCACAGTCACTGTTCCCGTCATTGAGAAGGGGGGTGGCCTACAGGTACAAGCCGGCGTTGCCCATGGCGTTGGCAATGGTGACCAGTTCCTCCTATATCCCTTGGGCTCTACCGACCTTAGGCTTGGATCGCAACAAGATTCCATCATTGCCCACGTCACCAACACCGGGGCCTTTGCGTCTAGCCTGAAATTGTCACAACCGACATCCATCCACATAAAAACAGGGTGGATCGCCCGCCCTCTTACCAGGTCCTCTCTCCAAAGGTTCCCAGTACGGCTTGACAGTACCCTTCCTAATCAGGAGGAATGGCTAGCGCTCTTGAGAGAACGATCACTCACCATGGCAACTGATTCCCAATTCTCGTTCCACATCGTGCTCAAGGGTGTCAACGAGTGCGAAATCTTGGACGAACAGGGTAAAAAGATCCCCAACACACCTATTATCGCTGTATACAATCGAGCCGAATTCAGTTATGTATGCGACCTCGTCGAACACTTGGCTAGATTCAGGGCAGTTGAGGCCTTGTCTAACAGTGGACGCGATGATCTCAGCAGTCCCTTTCGGCAATCGTTTAAGATTCATATGAGTCACATATCCAGCGGCGGACAGGTTACCATCGACCCAGGAGATTTGGTGGAAGTAGAAAATGGAGAACGGGTGAGGTTGATTCTTGAGAACAAGGGCAGCCAGGTTCTCTATTTGTTTATATACAGCATGAGTTCGGGATGGCAGATCGAGAATGTTTTACGCGGAACCTATGACCCAATACCCCCGATGAATGCCGGTCCAGGATTTGGAGGGAAGTATGACAAGGGGCTAAAATTCACTGTGCCCAAGAAGTTGAAGGAGAAGGGGTGTACTCAATGTGAGGATACACTCAAGGTCTTTGTAACCTCACGACCGACGAGCTTTGACATGCTAGAATTGCCGGAACTAGGAGGGGCGCCCAAAAAGCCCGGAATAGGCGGTGGACGGGAGAGTGATGATGATATGCCGGGAGATTGGGAGGCATTTAACTTTCGTGTCCGTACATCCTTGAGACAGGGTTGAAGTTGGTAGTACTATCAAGTACCTGAGATGAAGGTGAAACGCTGTCAAGGAAGATGCCTCACGATTACTACTCCGTACATGTAATCGATTTTTTTAGTATATGCTTATTTTATGAAGGTGTACCAGTATCTTCTGTTTAAAAAGAAAACGGGCAATTTTATATATAAAACTAAATATCGCATAACTAAGTTTCGAGTTTCGTTTTATAGTTTGAATAGTTAAATTTGTTCTCTCTTTTTTTATAAGCGGTGTTATATTATTATTGTTAAGGAATAGATAATTAAATTTTTAGGTAATTACAATGTATTATAAAATATTTAACCTAATTTTACATTTAAACTGTTTATATATAGCGTTATAAAAACCTTTTATAATTTTAGTTTTATCGACTTTGTAAAGATTGTTTTTATAATACTGTATATTACGATAATAGCCTGAATGAGCTTAGATTACTTACGAAAATCTTTTTTTCATAGTATTATTAATAATCCATTTTCCCGTTTCAATAAGTTTAAAATCTTGTGTAGTATTTAATTAAAATAAATACTGAGGTAATTTCATTACGTTCCGTAACGCGTTACATAAGTAATAAATTTGCTATATGTTTAATATATTAACGCCGCCTAAAAAACGTTTATTTATTTAACATCAGGATATAGTCGATGATTAATTTCTTTTCGATAAAAGTTAATTTTCGCGATTTAATTATACAATTGCTATAAGAAAATATATCGGTCTATTGTTTATGTACAATATATTAAAGCATTTTCTTCATAAATTAAATATCGTATAATTAAGTTTCTGGTCTTTTTTAACTTAAATAAATAAATTCAATTTGCTTTTTTGACATAACTGGAATTACATTATTAATATTAAAAAAAATTATTAAGGTTAAGTATTTAAAATATGTGAGAAATTATTCGAAAGATTTATACATTTAAAGTGCTTAACGTACCACATAAGCTCCTCGGATACATAAGCTCGTCAGACACTTTTTTAACCATAATTATCATTTATCTTTAATCATCTATTTCTTAATACTAACATTATAAAACGCCTGATAAAAAGAGCTAGGATGAACTTAACCATTTAGGCTAAAAAACGAAACCCGAAATTAAGTTTTAGACGGCTTGGTTTTATATATAACGTCCCTTGATTTACTTTAGAGAATCGATTTTACAGCAAATTTTCCCGAGCCGATATTATGTCGACTTTGCGAAAATTAACGGTAACCGAAAAGAAAATTTTTATCAACCGAATTTGTAACTTAAATACGTAAGCGTTTTATATCCAGCATTAATATATTAAAAATATAGCAAATTTGTTACTTACGTAACGCGTTATAAAACGCGTCGGGATTAATTAAGTAACTAACTATATTAAATGGTAAAAAAAAATTCGCAATACGTTTAAATCGGATAATCGATTATTAAAAAATGTTATGTAAAAATCTAAAGATATTTCGTAAATAATTCGAATTTATTCTGGTTATTATCGTAAAATACGGTATTTTAAAAAAGGATATTTTTAATTTTAACGATATTAAATTTTTGATAAGGTTTTTTATAATAACGGATATAATAATTTTTAGTACCGAAAAACGTACAAACTTTAAATACATTTAAAAAAAAATAAAAAATAAGTTATAATTATTTAAGGTTTAATTTTTTAAAGTTAGATTATATCGTTATTTATTATTATAACGCGGAAAAATTATTTTAAAACTTTATTTTACAATAATTAATTATTTCTAACTAATTAAAAAATTCTATTAAATAATAATAATTAAATAATAAATATAGTAAGTTTAAAATACGTTTAATATTTCGATTAATATATTCGAACGCGTGCGAAAAAATCGCATTTTCTTAATAATTACGAAAGTTATTATTTAATAAAGTTCGAAAAATATTACGTTAATTACGATATTATCATATTTTATATACTTACGTATTTTTCATATATATTTTATTTTTGCGACATATTTTATTTTTTATTATTAAAACGCGTTTATTCGTTATATATCGATAATTCTATATGACGTTATTATATTTATTTTATTAAAAAATCTTCCTTACCGGTTTTTATAACGTCCGATAATATTAAATCCGGATTTATCGTAATTAATTTTATTTTATTCGATTTTAAAACCGTTTTTTCCGAATTCGAAACTTTTTAATTATACCTATGTTAACCGTTTCCCCGTTAACCTCCGCCGGTTCGATTTTCCCGCTCGTAAAAATCCTTAAAAATATTAAAGAAGCAATTATATAAAGACGTTATTTACAAAAAAACAATTAAAAAATTCGAAAATAACTTACCAATAAAATTATTAAATGGGTTAATTTTTTAATAAAAAATTAATTAATACTTTAATATAAAATTACTTTTTTTAAATAAAAAACTACTTAATTACGCAAAACTAATTAAATTTTAAATAAACGTTTAAAAGGTAAAAATAAGCGTTTTAAAAAAAAATTATTATATAAAAAGGATAAGCTTTTTTGGCCGAAAACAAAGGAAGAAGTAAAAAAATACTGCTAATAATAGTTAAAAATAATTATTATTAAAAAGTTAAAACGAAAAAAAGGAAATATGGCGTTTGCGGTAAACTCGGATATAATACACGTATTTATAATAAAATTGTAAATACGTTTAGCGAAAAAAAATCCGATTAATTTTAATTAATGCGATATGTTATAATTAAGTAATTTGAATTTATTAGTACGAAATGCCAAAAAGTGTCCGACGAGCTTGTATATTCGAGGAGCTTATGTGATACGTTATGTAATACGTTAATTTATATACGAAGTATAAAAATTTTTTCGAAAACTTTTATAAAACGGTACTAATTAAGCCCAAAAAATCATAACTTAATATTAATCCCTATTTTAAAGTTTTGTTATTTTTGTGGGTTTTTTATAGGTATCTTACTAATTAGGTTAGCGCGGTACTAAACGTTACATAGCCACAGCCGCTGCGCCGCAGACGCAGCCACAACCTCCAAAATAGGGCCTGATTTTAATGAGGCAAACGAACTGCACCAAAGAGGCAACAAAATAGATCAACGAGCTTGCCAAGAGTGATAGCTCACTTCTGGTCGTCTGAACGCAAACATTGGGTGATCGTACTTCGCAAATAGAACAGCTGAACGGAAGAATGACAGCCAGAGTTGGGATGCGATTCCTGCATCGTTCGACTGCCCAAGAAATTCTCCAACGATCGTCCTGTCTCCTGGGGAAGACTGACGGTGACATCTAATACAGCCCAGCCTCGATGGCAGGAGTTGTCTTTAAGATGTATGATCTCAAATATAAAAGTCTGTCTGCGGCCAGGTTAAATGCAGAAATCTCACCCCAGACACAACATCATCTGCTCATCCAGATATAAGTTCATAAAGTTGCAACCAAAGGCCTAAGAAACTCTCCAACATCCAATTTCACCCACCATGCATACTTCTTTCCTCGTCATTGTTACTGCAGCCTCCTCGGTGCTCGGTGGATGCTTCAGCGGCGGCGAGAACTGGGCTACGCAAAAGGCCATCGCGCTCAGCAACGCACAGGATGTGTGCAACAACAAATACAGCAAAGCTACCTTTGGCAGCGGGCAGGCGCTAGGCGCCTGCTATGCCCTGGACAGCGACAAACAGGTCGACTTCGTCCTTGAATACATTGGCAGTGACACCAGAACTATTAGCGCCGCAGAGTGTTACGATGGCTTCCAGAAGGAGATTAACGGTTGCGAACATGGCGGTTCGACTGCGTACACGAACTGGAAGTATACGTCGGTACCCCCCTCTGCTGTTGATATTTCCTAGTGAACTTGCGCTAACTAAGGTATAGTGCCGACCCGAACGCAGGCGCTTGTGCACCAAATTAGAGTTGGTGGGATCCAGCCTGACATTGCTCCTATGTGAAAAGGAGCTTGTGGGCATGGGAGCAGTCGTCGTCTGTATATTTTTATTTCTTTTCTGCAGAGAAGGCGGAGGATGGGGCGCAATTTGTTGCTTGCGGGGGTTAGAGGGTAGGGGCTCACTTTCATTTCGCTATATAGTAACATGTCACTCCTTGATACTCGATTGTACGAAATGCAAGATCTCCATTACAGCTTCGACAGATTATGGACTCTTGGATGGCCTTAACAGTGTTTTCTCTGCTGGTTGAGGGTAGTTGTGAGAGATAAAACATCTTGTAAAGTCAGAGACCCACTTCACGCACCACCCCCTTCACGCCCCACCGAGTTTTTTAAAGCTTAAAAGTCATTTAAAAAATGACAAAAAATCATAAAATTAAACGGTTTTCAATTATAGCTACACCATAACGCAACCTTTTAAGTTTATATATTTTTATAATCATAACTATAATAATACAGCAAAGAATCGAACAAGCGTATATTAATACGAAATAATTTTTAAAATGTTATAATTACGTTTTTGAACTTAATTATACAGAATTACAATTTTTAAACGTTTCAAAATAACCAATTAAAGTTATAATTAAAGTTATAGGCCGAAGTAATAACGGAAATATAATTAAATAAAATTTACGATTTTATTAAACATTTAAAAATAAGGTAACAAATTATATAATATATATAATAAAAAGCTTAATTCTATTTAAAATTTATAACCATACGTATATTAACTAAATATCGCATTAATTAATTAAATTAACTGCTATTTATTTATAAAATTTAAATTTTAAATTTTAAAAATTTATTAAAAATTAATAACTTTGTACCATTTAATAGTTTTAAATTATTATTTTAACTTTAGATTATTTACTTAGTAACATACAGAATTTATATATATATTATTTGATATATTGCGTTTTATCGATTTTTAATAATTTTTGAAGTTGTTGTTTTGTGCCCCATTTAGCGGATGTCCGATTTACTAGTTAAAATGTAATAGTTTTAAGATTTTATTAATACATTTTTTTATAGAACAGATTATAAAAAATTAATAAAAATTGAATTATACGTTTATATAAATACTTATATGTTACTATTATATTTTTTTTAGAAATTTGAATTTTTTCTTTTAAATATAACGTAATATATATAAATGTGCTAATAAATTCTTTTACAAATATATGCATAACTATATTTTATATATACCAATTATAACGTCATATACATAACTTTACGTATTTAAAATAAAAATTTGAAAACTGTGCAATTTTATTATTTTTTGTTGTTTTTTAAAATTAGAATATGTAATGGGGCGTGAAGGGGGTGGTGCGTGAAGTGGGTCTCTGACTATAATACTTAGAATGCTTAACAATATCAGGTGCTAGATTGCTGGCTCCTTATGGGACCCTATAAGGTGGCTTTAATCGGAAGGTATTTGTTACCGCAGAAATAGACTTTTGTTGTTGCGTGTCATCAGATTACTGCTGGGACGGCCTACCTAAGTAATAGAACATATATATTCCGATTAGAAGGTAACCTTTCCGCATCTGGTGTGCTATAGCACACTTACCTAGCTGCCAGTTTCCCCTACTGGAAAAATCTTTTTAACCAAAATCGTGGCACGATATAGCCGGTGGCTCCGGTAAGTAGGACCTTAGGAGGAGACACTGTGAGCCGGCATGTACTGTATGACGGTGAGAAGCCGAAGGAATGAGAAAAGTGGAGGAATACAGATCCAACTAGAGTCCCTGTGGTCGGCTGCCTGCGCCTTCATATTATCTGTGCAGACCATCATCCCACGAGCAAGACCCAAGCAACACTGCCCTTGGAACCTCCCTTCGGGTCTGTATGCGGGATTACATTCGGATGTCGTACATGTACCGAACAGGCCCAAATACCTGGTTCTATCTTCCGCCGAAGTTGCCCCTAAGGAGTTGTGTAAGAGTGACTGTCTAACCGCCTATGCATTGTGAATCTATTATGTGCTGGCTAGAGCATTTAAAGAAGGCTAGGCATTTAATGTCCGCAGCATCATGCGGAAGAGGGCCAATCAGCATTGCGAGACCCTGTATGAGCTACCGATTCGCCAGCGATGCAGTACTCCACGTCCCATCCGGCTTTCAGATTGTTCGAAGAGCGTGGTATCCGAGGCCTACCCTTTTCACGGTGACTATTCCATACGAATGTCAAGAGAGATATGCCGGGACGCCGCCCGACATACCCCACACAGGAAGGGGTGGCAGCGTTTCGACTAATTAGCAATGGGAACCCTAAACAACTGTAGAACACCAGTTGGAAAGGTAAGATTGATGATGTGCATAATGCAAGAACTATACCATTGACAGCGCTGGTGTCGAAACAGACAATATATACTAGCATGATCCTCGTCGGCAGTCAAACCCGGATGAGATTTCAAAATCGAATTGTACGACCTGCATGCACCCGGGTGCCGCTGACAGCCGATCCCCAATGTCAGTTCTATATATGCCTATTGTTTTGCCTTGGCGGTAAGCGCGAGCTCATGTTTCATGAATGATGTGTAACATAGAAGCCCCCAGTGGAACATTCGTTGCAATCTTGTTTCTCTTGCAGTTGCACTCCACTTCGGACGAAGCAACTCCCCGTTCGTGTCGAGTGCACCGCCTGTGCTGTGGGGACAATATGCATGGCTCGTACTCCGTTGAAGCGGCTTCGGAAACCATGTCTCTCCTAGGCGAGCTGCCGCGCGGGAGTGGTTACCAACTGGACGGTTGAGACGCGCTGCTGAGTACAACCGCAAGACATGGGTTCTTAATGAACTTCGCCTTGATGGCTATGACGTTGATACGAAGCCACCGCTCCTGTCTTAACCAAACACGCCCAGGAAACATCATTAAGCGACACTTGAGGCCACCGAGAGCTGTGTCAAGCCAACGCAAAGCGCAGACGGAAAACGCCAGCAGAGGAAGGAACTAAGACATGCGTTTTCAGTCAGTTTATGATAACTCCTCGGCTCCTGCAGGAATGATAGAATCATCTGGTATAGGTGCTCTTCGTCGTGAGAGTATGGCCACGCAACTTTGAGTCAGCGGCATCCCTATGCAGACCATGCGGGGTTTGCCGTGAGTTGAGAAGCATAGTACACACCCTCCGTAGCCAGCCGCAGTATTCCTATCTCCAGCGCCGTATTAGCAAAATGTCCTCGAATAGACGGGATCAAACGACGACGTTGGATTTGAAGATATTGTAGGAAGGGTCAATACCATCATGGGCGGGAGAACGAAGTCGGCAATCAGCTGACGTGGAATGTCACTTGTGCCACGGTCAGTGAGTAGAAGAACGTACATATACTCACTATTGACTTGAACATAGTCATGCGGCCAAGCAGTGTCGGCAGTTGATTAGCATAGCCAATATGGGTCACGAGATGCAGGTCATCGCGACCTTCTAATCGGGCATCCTGGATCAGGAATTCGCTTAGTCTGTGCAGCCGGACATGAAGTTGCGGTTCTAGTAGCAAAGAAATAGCCGCTGCCAGTCTAAATTTACCTACCGCCCGAGTATTCAGCCCCGAGAAGTCGCCCCGTTTTGGGAACATGAGAAACTCCTGACTCGCGCTCCAGATCTCTCTGCCTGACATTGGTCTGAAGTACAGTTGGGGATGGTGGGGTGAAGCCAGGAGGCAGATGGAGGTGGTCAGATGACGTCATTAACCGAGTACAAGCACAGATAAAGAGAGTTCAATCTCGGCCTATCTACTGTATTCCTGCGGTGCAGAAACATCGAAAATCTTGCACAGTACGAGCCTCGAAGCTTTCCGTTATAAGCCGTCGGCGGCACCCAATATTTTTTGCCATGATGGTGGGCAGCATGGTTGGCGACCAAATGAAACAGAGGCATTGCAGAGGCGCGTGGCGGAATGATTGGCTTATGCAGACACCGAGCCCCTGAAACCTTCGCTGCACCCGGAAAGTTCCTCCTATCAAAGTTATCGCTTTACCAGCCATCTTGGGGAAGATATGCAGGGACCTTTTGGGGGCCCGATAAGACATAGAAGCTCATACAGTAGATTTATTGCTTTGAGGTATGAATATCGGATAGAGACTGATTCATAATGTGCACACTTATTATTACCCCCGCCAGGAAACAACAACTTCTTGCGAGTTGCCTTAGTAGGAATTAGACAAGAGCGAAGTCTCTACCTACTTGGAGGGTTATGACAACGCTAAACACCTTCACATAGCGGGCATGCCCCTTTCCCGTAGCTATCCAACGGCTGGGGAAACCCGCTTGACTAGCCGGAAAATCGGAACGTCTCTGAGTTCTGTAGTTGTTAACCCCAAGTACCCAAAGCTGTAGCACCTGAAGGTGGGTACACAAGTGTACTCCGTACGGTGCCTTGTGACAGGTCCGTGCCATGGCACCGTGCTACAGCGCCGATTAGCTGTTACTTATCAGCTTGTCACTTTTGATGCCTGCCAACGTCACCCTTATCGGATTGTGTCACAGGCCAATTCCCAATCTAAAGTCTTCAAAGCTCCTTATCCATCAATAGCCGCCGCCATCACCATCATCATCACCATCATCATCACCCCATGCTCTCCTAACTAGACGTTAGAGCCAAAGCGAGCTCGTTATTGACAGGCATCGAAACCCAGTAGTGGTCGTTCGACGACGGTTATTCGACGAAAAAGGCGTCTCGAAACACGACACGAAAAACACCCCAGTCGAGCGCAATACTGTTTCGGCTCCTTGTCAGACGTAATCTATACTAGTCGTCACTTACACCCTGAGCTGGCCACCATGGCATCGCAGCCTCCGCCAACCCTCGAAACGGAAGATGTTCCTCAGTCCGAGGGAGGGAAGCTGAAGACCTTCATCTCCATCTTGCGAAAGTAAGGGGTTGTCTCTTTGTCATTTGTTTTTTTACGATGAGAGCCCCGACGCGACAACCTCACCGCCACACCGCGGGGCCTCTCGATGCCATGACTGAGCCGAGCCTTGTTGCGTCCTTGTCTCCTACAATATGCGCAAGCTATCCTGGGCTACGCGACATCGGATAAACAAAGGAGAGAGGCGACGGACGACTAACGGCATCTAGGTTCATCGGAGTCTCTGATCTTGCATCTGTTCGCTTCTCGCTCCCCTCCCAGCTCCTCGAGCCCACCCCAAATCTCGAGTATTGGAACTACCTCGACAACCCCACGGCTTTCGCGGCTATCGGAACATCCGATGAACCCCTCGACCGCATGCTCGAGGTTCTCCGCTTCTGGTTTACCAAGGATCTAAAATATGTCAAGGGGAAGCCCTGCAAGCCGTACAACTCTTGCCTAGGCGAGTTCTTCCGGTGTAACTGGGAGGCCGAAGACAATGCACCGCGCATCGATACTAGGAACCTGAGTAACAGTGCTAACGGAAGCGTCAGCGCGTCTCCTTTGAAGTCGCTGAAGCAGGAGTCGAGGGCGGGATCTACCGTCTCTGTCTCTCAGATGGGCCCGAACCCCACAGGGCCGACGGTCCGCATATCATATTTGACCGAACAGACCTCCCATCACCCACCGGTGAGCGCCTTTTACATCAGCTGCCCGGAAAAGGGCTTGCATGCCAGGGGATATGACCAGATTAGCGCCAAGTTCACGGGCACCGCCATCAAAGTGTCTCCCGGAGAACACAATCTAGGCATATTTGTCACTCTTGAACGACGGGATAACGAGACATATCAGCTCACGCATCCCGCTGCACACCTGGGAGGCATCCTCCGTGGAGCGCTAGCCGTCAGCGTCGCCGACGTCGCCTATATTACCTGCCCCAAGACGAAGATAAAAGCCATTCTGAACTACCTTGAGGATGGATGGCTTGGTCGCTCCCAAAACAGAATGGAGGGTGTCGTTTTCAAATATGATCCCGAAAATGACGATAAGACTCGCATAAAGGACGTTCCTGAGTCGGATGTACTTGCTAGACTCAGCGGAAACTGGAAAGACAAGATCGTCTTCACCTTAGGTCCCCAGCCTGTGGTAATTAGATATACCCAACTTCTTCGCTGCCGACCCTGCTGTGCTCGGGTGCTGATTTCCATTCACATTAGGACTCTCATCCTCCGGAGAAACAAACTGTCATCATCGACCTTAACCCCCTCAGCGTAGCGCAGAAGTCCCTTCCGCCAAAAGAAATACAAGCGGAGAACGAGTCTCTGAAGCTTTGGGATGGCGTCACGCAAGCAATCCTATCCAAGCAATACTCCAAGGCGACCAACATCAAGGTCGAACTCGAGGAGAGGCAGCGGGAAAAGGCCAGGGAGAGAGAACGCAAGAACGAACCATTCAAGCCAGTCTTCTTCGCCCAAGTTACCGACAAAGACGGCCGACCGGATCTCACGGACAAGGGACGGCAAGTCCTGGAGCGGGCGCAGAAGAAAGACTGGAGCCTCGAGGGCATTATCTGATTACGGGCCATAATGACTTGATCTATCGGTAACATCAGTCGGAGCGGCCCCCTTTCCGCTACGCGCTCGATGTCCATTCTGAGATAATTGGCGGCGTATTCGCATATAATAGAAGGGCATTTCATATACGGACGGGCATACATGCATTTACAGACAAGGTGTGCAAGCGCAAGGATCATACAATAAGCCCGGTTGAGCTTTTGGCGGAGGTTATGGTGTGCGCATTTCAACATCTTTGCTTGCTCTTGGTTTCTCGCTTGTTGGCTGGCCGGGTTCGGTATGTATACAGGTTTTTTCAATTGGCGTTTATATATGGCATCTAGAGATTTATAATCTGTTAACAAGTTCGATTTAACACCTAAGCCGTGCGGTATGCCAGTGTGAAGGGGTGCTTCTCGACTATCTGCGCTTTTCCGTCTCGGTCTTCCACCGTGGTCGAGGTTCGTACGCGATTATCCCTCGATGTGTTTCTAGCTAGCAATGTCGCCTCATATCGTTCCCTCTAGGCTTAAGGATGGCTTGCTTCGTCGGTCCAAGTGTAAAAATTTACTTAAACTACGCAGGTCCAACCATTAGCAATGGAGAAGCGCTCGGTAGGCTACCTGTTTAGGAGCAATCCTATTTGGGCTATAGTTTTATTTTCCTGCCACCCTTAACAGCTGCCAATTTCCTAGTAACCTGTATGAGCCCCACCCTATCAATCACATGCAACAGGCTAACGTTTTAGGTGCGATTTTTAATTGATTCTTATTATCAATAATTTTTGTTTCTTTTTACCTGTACCTGCAACGCTGGCGTATCGTAATAACAACCATAATAACATTATACCGTTACGCCCACGAACTCCCTTTTTAAGGTACGTTTTTTTTTATTAACTAATATAACATGGTACACGTTTTCTTGCCGCCCGAAAACGGGTTCTAATAATAGCGCGCGTTATAAAACGATAACGCGCTACTAAAACCCGGGATAAAACCCCTTAACGTTAATTTTTACAATTATTACAATATTAACGATATTTTAAAAGAAGTTAAATATTAAAAAGACTAAAAAGGTTAGGAAAATTAAGAAAATTAAAAAAATTAAAAAAGTTAAAAAAGTTAGGAAATAATTAACTTAATAAAGAATTAATTAATTCTTTTATATATTATTATAATACGTCGTATTTGGTATAATATATCACACGGGTAAACAGGACACATGGGTAAGCGGGACACTTTTCAACACCTCTCGACAACAAAATCGAATTAATCAACTACAATATATCAAATCAACTAAAATTAATGGGATTTTTTTTATTTTTTATTTTTTTTATTTTTTTATTTTTATTTTTTTGCTAAACGTCTTTACAGCTTTTTTACAAATACGCGTATTATATCCGGATTTACCGCAAACGCTATATTTCCGTTTTTTCATTTTAACCCTCGTACGTCGATTACCTTTAACCGTTATTAACTATATTTTTCCACTGCTTTTTTCTTTTTCGGTTAGGATAATTTATCTCTTTTATATAATAAATATTCCTCCTTTTTAAAAACGTTTATATTTAATTTTTCCACGTTTAATTAAAATAAAATTAATTTCGCGTAATTAAATAATTTTCTATGTAAAAAAAGTAACTTTATACGAAAATACTAACTAATAGAAATTAACGGGAAAATGGTCGGCGTAAATATAATTAAAAAAGTTAAAAATTCGGACAATAAAATATTAAAATTAAATAAACCGAAATCAGTTACGGCGAATCCGGATTTAATAATATCGGACTTTATAATAACTTTAAACGCGTTATAAAAATTGGTAAGGAAATTTTCTTTAATAATATAAATATAATAACGTCGTATTAAATTTTCGATATATAACGAATAAACACGTTTTCTAAAAAGAAAACAAAATACGTTAAAAGGTTAAAACTTATACGAAAAATACGCGGACATATAAAATGTAATAATATCGTAATTAACGTAATATTTTTCGAATTTTATCGAATAATAATTTTCGTAACCGTCGAAAATAAAAAAAGTTTTAATTCTTTCGTACGTGTTCGAATATATCAATCGAGATATTAAACTTATTTTCAATTTAATTCGTTCGTTATTTAATTATTATAACTTAATACGATTTTTTAACCAGTTATTAACGGTAAAATATTGTATAATTAATTGTTAAAATATTTTTTCCTTATTAAAATAATAAGTAACAATATAATTTAACTTTTAAAATTAATAATTTAAATAATTATATTTTATTTTTTATTCCGTTATTTAATTTACCTAATTTTTTTTCGTTTTTCGACATTAATAATTACTATATCCGTTATTATAAAAAGCCTTATTAAAAATTTAATTTCGTCGAAAGTATAAATATCCTTTTCTATAATACCGTATTGTACAATAATCACCCGAATAAATTCGAACTATTTTCGAAACATCTTTAGATTTTCGCATAATACCGGTTAATAATTAATTTTTCGATTTAAACGCATTTTAAATTTCTTTTACCATTTAACAAAATTTAACGCCAAATTAACCCTAACGCGTTTTATAAAACGTTAAGTAAGTAGTAAATTAATGTCAGGTTATGTTGGGAGGTCAGAGTGGTAAGGTAACCCATTTATTGAGGACAGTCTGAAACCTAACCCTCTCACCCATTTCTGGGGAGAAACCACCCATATATATAAACCCCGCATCGGATTTTGGGCTAATCGCCGACCCGTCGCATCCGGCTCTGGGCTAATCGCTCCTAACACCTGACAGAGCCCACCCGCCCCTGGGGTTTTGCCCCCAAAACCCCTGTACCCTTCCTTCGTAACAACGGCGACGCAACTGCCACGCAGCTACTATTAACCCTTTGCCCAACCGTTAACCCCTAGCCCAACCGTTGACCCCTAGCCCAGGTTACCTTGCTAACCGCCACGACTTTTTAGCAACGTCCTAATCGGTAACGTCCTAATCGGCAACGTCCTAACGGCGACGTCCTTACTGGTACGCAACTTGCTAACCGGCAATCAGCCTGCCAAACGGCAGCTTTTGTCCGCCAGCAACGGCAATAATCCTGCTAACCGGCAGTATTCCTGCTAACCGGCAGTACTTTTGCCAACTGGCAGTACTCCTGCCAAACGGTAATACTCCTGTCAAACGGTAACTTCTGTCCGCCAGCAACGGCATTAGTCCTGCTAACCGGCAGTACTTCTGCCAAACGGCAGTACTCTTGCCAAACGGCAATACTCCTGCCAAACGGCAGCTTCTGTCCGCCAGCAACGGCAATACT
>QJNV01000170.1:0-126827 GCA_004155935.1 Monosporascus sp. GIB2
TATTTTTTTTTTTTACCCCCCCCCCCCCCCCCCGGCAACATGTTTTCAACTCCGTTGCTGTTGGCTCTGCAATCGCGCCTGCACCCACGCCTATACAACCCGATATGGCCCATCAGAGTCATGTGTCATCACACTTAGCAGGAGAAGGTCACCTCTTCCATACCGCATCCGGAGGCATTCTAACTAGCCGGATAGCCACCTAAATATCAGCAACAACATATACCGATGATTGCACAACACGTACTACAGACCACATGCACGTATTCTCTTTTTCAGACCCAAGTATGTGTGATAGAATGACGTGGGACACGATGCGTATCTAACCCATAGTTATTCTCACACTTCTGCATCCATGCTCCATCGGGGTACACGCCCATCGATGCTCTCTGGTTATCGTAACATAGTAGTATAATTGGGGTATATTCATCCATGAAAACATCGTGGGATCGCCCAATGAATCTGTCCAAGTTGCTCGCTTGGACTGACCAGATCCGGGCCGTACTTCGATCAGACGAACGAGGCGCGCTGTGCGGCTCCTCCTTCAATGCTCAGCTTGTTGCGGTAATGCCCAGTGAGTGCATGGCCACCATAGGCGAAGAAAAGGGGAGGCTGACGTCAAGCCGGCTAACGACCCCTCAAGAGGTTCAAGCGGAAGATAGGTTGCCCATCTGATCAAAGATCCTATGGACTCGGCGGCGTTCTCTTTTCGCCCCGATGCCATATATAATGTACATGATAGCAATCTAATCATTTTTTCGCTGTGTTTGCCAGCGGTGTTAGCATGGACTTCCTAGGATGCATGGGGACTATTTACCTCCAGGGGGTCCCTTCTTCTTCTTTGGCGCGCTCTTACCACGCGACCGTAATCTATCATAGGGTCAGTTATGGTGGCCACCGAGGGTTGTAGCAATGCGATCATGACTTGCCCTGCTAGATGTTCTTGCCGGTCATCTTCCTTCTCATTTATCACCTCTAGCCCGTAACCCTTGAAATCCCTAGCCAGCGTGTTGAGGTCAGGCCCTCTCGGGGGATAGTATTTGACTAATGACGGGCCCCGTAACCGTTGGCGCAAGATCTTGTTGCCCATTCGCACTCCGTCTGGATTGAAGGTCGTCGAGAAAATTTGGCATTGCGCCTAGCTTTGTTAGGACTGATTGCACAAGCCAGTATAGACACAGCGTACTTGCCTTCATAAGGTCCAACAGCCTCGATCGGGGAACCGCCATCATGTTGCGGGGGGGGGTGCCGTTGTGCTCGTTCTCTCCGGACCCCTAGACTCCGTCGCAAGCAAAATACTGAGTTGAAGTTCGGCGAGGCTGGAAGTGGGCTATCGATTCGTTGTACCGCTAGCGTGCAGCTTTACTGGCTGAGAACTAACATTAGAAAATATGAGGCCCCAGTTAGAACTCACCTGGCCGAATCGTTAAATGACCCGAGCTAGACGATTTTCGGTAACCCCACAACGGGTTCTCATTCCCCACACGGACTAAGTGCATGGCGGAACAGGGCTGGTACAATTTTTTACAACACCACCACCAACACTACCACAACACCCCAATATATATTATGGTTGTATACCTGAATGGCCGGCCCCTTTCGCAGGCCCCCCAAACTCCCCGGAACCCAACCCTAACTCTGGTCCTAACCATAGCCCTAACTCTAGACCTAATCACTAAGCCTAACCCTAACTAAAACAGCAGCGGGTAAGTTGGTTGGATTACAGCTATGTGTTAAAGGTTAAAGTACCACCTTTGTTGCTAATTGCGGTTGATTTTCGACGGACGTAGTTGATTAGCGGTGAGGTTGCCAAAGAGGGTCTAGCTCCATCCGATTAACAATTCGGCCTGGTAAGTCTAACTGGCTTGAAATATGACAGGTTTAACCGAGTGGGTCCTCTTTTACGTCCACAGTGTTAATTGAATGCTGTACATAGTCAATGTTTAAAGGTTCTCCCTACCTAAGCAAAGGCGTTCGCGATCCAAGTAACCTTGCCAGCTGTCAGAACATGAATAATAAAAGACTTATGTTTCTACACCAGAACGCATTCCTATTACATGCTTAAGTCACGCGGCTCTACGCCAAATAAAGAAAGAAAAAAACTCTAGCTGTGCATGTTTTGTTGAGCTGGGGACTTATTCTTCCCTGATCGACTTACTGCCCACGGTTCGACATGTCGAAGCGTTCATTTACCGAGTTCTCCGCCCAGAATTCGGAGTCCGTCTCACGGATCCTCGAACACGCAGATGAGCTGCTGAGAGCCGCGCAAGCTTTGAAGTATGATCTCGAAGCCTTTTGCACGAACCCCGGCCAGGGAAGTAATGTACTCTCAGTCCTCAAGCGTCACAACCATAGAATCCAAGCAACTACTCGGTTGTTGGGCGAGGCTGAAGTGAGTCTTCATGGAACCTTCTCGTGTACCCCTAGAAAAATCACTAATTTTTCGCAGATCGAATTGTCGGATCAAGAGACCGTTCCATCTCAGAAATCCAGAAGGCTAGGGAGCAGCCAGGATATTGTACCTATCTTGCCTGCAGGTCTACCTGTACCTCCCCCGGCTACTCTCACACGATGGACACCGCAGGACATACCGTCCGGCGGTTTACCACCGCTACCGCCCGTCTTGGATCCTGTCCTTGGACAGGCGGCTCTCACCCATTCCGGCAAGGTGGCTAGGCCTACGGATATGAGTTACGAGCGCCTTGAGTGGATTGGGGATGCGTATCTCTATCTGATATCCTCGGCTTTCATATTCCAGACGTTCCCAAATTTAGCCACAGGACGGTCCGCCCAGCTACGGGAGAAGCTTGTCAAGAACGATACTCTATCGACGTATACAACGGAGTATGGCCTAAATATGAGAGCAAGATTTCCAGCCGAATTTGGCCTTCAAGGTAGAGTCGGCGGTTCTCAAGCATCCAAGGAAAAGAGGAAGAAGGTGATGGGCGACATCTTCGAGGCCTACGTTGCGGCGGCTATCTTGGGCGATTCGGATGGTTTGCCTCGAGTTGTGACATGGCTGAAGGCACTCTGGGCCAGATCTCTATCAAAAGAAATTCGAAACGAATACAAATCTCAGGCGGCCGGGATCCCGGATGTACTCGAGAATGGGGACAGCAACAACGCCGGAAATGCTAACCAAGACTTGAACCCGAAGGTCGTCCTGGCTAGGACAATCGGAGGCAAAGATGTCAAGATCGTCTACGAAGATTTAGGCGAGCCCAAGAAGGCAAAGGACTCGGGTCTTCCGATGTACACCGTCGGAGTTTTCCTAAATGGATGGGGCGAGACTCACCTCCAGTTAGGTTATGGAAACGGCCTGTCGAAGAAGGAAGCGGGCGCTAAGGCAGCGCAGAGAGCATTGGACAACAAGAAGTTGATCAAAAAGTTCGAGACTAGGAGGCGCGACTTTCAAGCTGCGTTGGACGCGCAGAACGGTCAATAGGGGGGGCATTGCTTACCTATGTAGTAGTTTTCTTGTACCGCTATTATTGTCTTCATATATTTCGGTGTGTTACTTTTGAGAAAGTCCAATAATCACAGGTTTTCATTTTTTAGATGTAATAACCAAGTATCCTCCTTGGTCGGATATGGATTATTCAATTTTTATTTTATTTTAACTCCTGCATACCAAGTGACTATTCATTTCAACAATGAGAGCATGGTGGGGGGTTATTTAACAAAAGTGAGTCTACGAAGTATTTCACATGCAAGGTGTACTAGGTACCTGGTCCTGGACTGTACCTTACATGGGTGTTCGGCTATCAGCGTACCAACCGTAGCTAGTGCGATAGCTCCAAGGTAGGTACTGACAACTGTACCTGGAAGCACGCGAGCCGGCTTGGGTGACGCGCAGGCGACTTACACCGAGGCACATCTCCATTTGAATGTTGGCACACACACCCACCACCTTTTCGGGTTGACATGTCACCCAACTGTCTGTACATACCATAGTAGATCCAACATCGTCATTTCAGCCTTGTTCACTGAACTGCCTCCTCGACATAATTAAACTAACGATACCCCTATCTCTCGCGTCTTATATGTAATTTTCCTTAGTATTTATTTTCACCATTTTACATGGACTACGTTTTTGGGTGTCAATTGTTCTCAGTTTGGTGACTTCGGTGTAGGCAGATGAGGTCCGGCACTTCCTGATTCTCTGCGACCGTTTGACGTGCCAGCGCCATAGCCATACCTGCCCAAGCGAACCTACGTCCGGGCCTGGGCAGGTCTTAGGAGGCTGCGGAGTAAGCGCCAAACGAAGGGCTCTGCGAAGTACAGATGGGAAGTTATTTCAGATGGCTGACTCGGTTGGTACGTTAGTCCCTGCCCGAATGTAGTCCCTATCTATTCCGTGGAGACCAGCACCACCACCACCGGCAGGAGTGAAGGTGTTGGTCGAACCAACCCAACATAACATAACACAGCATTCCAACTGATTCCCTCCCCCTTTCGCCGTCCAGCTCACCAGCCAATTTCTCGATCTCGCATCAGAGTTGCTCATGTGAATTCTAACTTGAGCACAGACCGCGTGTTCGTGCACGCGCTGAACACCGTGAAGAAGATCCCGAAGACCGGCGCCGCGCGACCACCGCCGCAAGACCGCCTGCGACTCTATGGGCTCTACAAGCAGGCGATGGAGGGGGACGTGGACGGGGTCATGGAGCGCCCGACCGGGGGGCCCGGCATCGACGCAAACGAGCTGCAGCGCGAGAAGGACAAGTGGGATGCCTGGAACGCGCAGAGCGGGCTGAGCCGCACCGAGGCAAAGAGGAGGTACATCGAGGCGCTGATCGAGACGATGCACCGCTTCGCGACCACACCGTGAGTTCGACTGATACCCCCCATCCAGCTCCACGGAACTCCGGATGTCACAGAAGTGCAATGGGGAGGACGGCGCAGCTGACGACAGGGCCTAGAGATTCACAGGAGCTTGTTAGCGAGCTTGAGTTTGTCTGGAACCAGATCAAGAACAACAGCCCCTCGGCATCCGAGTCCTCGCCGAAAACGCGCCAGCAACAGTTTCAGCAGCCACCAATGAAAGTCCTGAGCCCGAAGAGCGAGGACGACGCGGCCGAGCAGGAATTCAGGGAACAGCAGGACGATGACGAGGAAGAGGACGACGGCGACGGCGAATACGTCAAGAAGGGAGACAAGTGGTCCAGGAAGGTCGAGCGCGCTCTCGTCAGGCTGTCAGCCGAGATCGCGGCCCTCCGGGAACAGATCACGACAGGCCGGGAGTGGAGGTCGAAGAAGGAACGCAGCATCTCTACACGGGTCGGCTGGGTCTTCCGGTTGGTCGCAAAGCACCTGGCGATGGATCTCGTCATCCTCTGCGTTATACTGCTGTGGATGCGGTGGCGCAAGGACAGGCGGTTAGAAGACCAGGTCAGGGCGATATTACGACTAGGACGGGAGTATGCAAGAAATGTGCTTCCGTCGAGGTGACAGCGCCTAGGACGTTCGCTTGCCTTTCAAGGCTCCCCCGTCCTTATCCTTAATGCCTGAATCCTGAATCAGTATCATCAGCAGCGCGGCTGAGACGAGTGCCAGGCAACTGCTCACCTATCCACTCTCTGCCTTGCGCCGTCCCCGTCGACGGACGGGATCCTTACGGCGCCCCGTGGAAGTCGTCTACTCCGCACATGTCCTTCATCAAGAGCATTTCATTTTGCAGCTACGACGAATGGCCACGCCACTCCACGACGACCCCTCGACATTAAGCTGGGTAGCGACTGTCTGACTCCACATTATGAACTCGACGTGAGCAGCAGGAACCTAAGGGGTAGGAGCAGCACAACTCCACCCTCGACGTGCTGGGGCCGAGGCTTGAGGACCCGAAAGTTGTTTTCCATCCGGCTTTACGATTTTCGGCAGCGGCCGACGAACTCTTGAATGAGATCAAAAATGCCGAATGACCTCTTAGAACGGTCATTCTGAACTATAGGAGGACTTATTTACTATGAATCTCGATACTCGGCATAGTTTATCTTATAGATCAGAGACAGGAAGACGGGACGTGGCTGTGCTGCACAGCTCTGTGTTTCGCATACCATCATAGCGACGGCCTATACTATGGTGCCCAAACTTTATCCCTTCGGTGTGTTTCAGGCGCTGCCCCTATGGGATACTCGGGAGCACCGTTTCTAGAGCACTTATGTAATACCTCCGCAGAGTCGACTGCAGCTGCGACATGCTATTACTGCGAAGTAATGACTCCCAATTGCCGCCCATATGAGGCGATTCAGAGCCCGAGCCCAAAGATATCGCATGCCGGCGAATGCTGAGTGGGCGGCGGTTTCCGCACTGCCTGCGCCGAGCAGCAGATCTACCCAACATTTGTTTAATTCAGCGATGGCCAGAATCTGGCAATTCTTATGGCTTCCCGCTTGAGACGTTCACTCTGGATATCGGACTCTCTGGCATCTATAATTATCCATGAAGGTATCCCCGAGCAAGCAGAGGCCCGGGCAGGATGGCCGCGACGGGCGGTCGGTCATAGGGGTTTGAATTACCCGGGCATTCGATGCGTGTGCAAACAACGAGCAAGAGAAGCTGGTGGGCCTGCTTGCCAATACTTGTATGATTGCCCTTCGTCGTAGAATCGGCGGTGCGCAAGGATAATGGGACGAGATCGGATGATATATTATAATAGTCCGTGGCAGATCAGATTAGAGCTTTGAATACCTGGAAAGACTTCGAGATGTGAGTTCATCCAAAAGGAGCCCGTTATTGCATGGTAATCAGGCTTTGGATTCTTCATGCGTGTGGCGCCTTTCCACCTCGCAGCGCCAATGCAGCTAGTCTCAGAGAATAGATTCTTCTTGTACGGACATCCTTCTATTAGATCTTGCAAAAAGGCAGTTTATTGTTGGGTATTAAACTCATTATCGTAACTTGTTGTCCGATTCCCCTTCCATATATTGTCTCTCCTTCCCGCTCACACTTCATGTGCTGAGACCATTGCACTCACGATTAGACGGTTGCTTATGATTGGTCAATGCGCTGGGCCGGGCCGCGGAAACTACTTGTAGCTAATCATCACGAAGGGAGCACTGACACTGTGAAGCGCAACTTTCCCAACTGCAACTCCCACCTGGCCGTCACGGACATCGCGACTCCCACGAGTTCAGAGCGACCAGTTATATAACTTCTCACGCCACAAATCAGGTTGAATAAACCCCCGCAGGAACTCTTCCACCTTCTAAGCCGGGACACGCCAATATTCAGCTACGAATTTTACGATCATTCAAGGAATATATCAGTCGCACTGAAGCCTATTGGTTGACCAAGTTTGGTATCCCGGCCTCACTAGGTTGCCTGGCACTGGAGCAGACGAAGAAGGAAAGAGAGAGTATCCATTCACATCAACGACCCAGCTCGCCGCTTCCTTGCCGTACCAAGATGAGTTTCCTGCCCCGGGATTAGAGACCCCCTCGGCAGCCATCTCAACTCCGTAAGGTCACCATGGCGGAACCTAGTCCTCCCGCCGACGGGGCCGACGGTTCCCCCGCTCCTCAAAGGCAGCAGGGTGATCCGGAAGAGGTCCTCCCTCTCACTACGTTCACGCCGGCCATGTTCGTCGAGGCGCAGGAAGACTTCACGCAGCCGCCCCCGCCGCTGGCGCCCACCGCTACCGCGCGCCTAGAGGTGGCGCTGGCCGCGATAGACAGCCACGCGAAGGCGGTCCAGGAGAACATGTTTAGCCTGGTCGTGAGGGAGAGGAACCGCCGTAAGCAAAGTTTCTGGGGTTTATTTTCTTCCCTTACTCTTCCCTGTGGAAGAGCACGGATTTCCGAATGAATATCTCCAGGGGTTAATAGCTTCCCCAAACATGTCTCATATCCCTCGATTATCCGCCTAATCATCTAGCCAGGGGCGACACTGCTGACTCGGGATGTTGTAGTGCACCAGGAGGTCAGGAAGAAGATGAAAGACGTGCCGGTCGAGCTGAGAGACAGGCTGTCCTTGGTATCAGAGGAGGGGGAGGAGAGGGTCCTCGACCACCTGCAGGCCCCCGGGCTCGTACTGTTCCCCCCGGACTACAAGCACCTCGACTACGAGGAGGTAGTGCAGGTGCAGCGGAGGGCGGTGGAGGAGGCGGAGCGTTTCCGGGAGCTGGACCAGGGCGACCAGTCCCGCTTCGAGGTGGGCAACATCACGCGCCACCACCTCGAGTTCCGGAACGCGGTCCCCTTCAGGACCCCGCCGCGCGACTACTGCAAGGTCAGGTCGCTCGACGTCGTGTATCTCGCCATGCAGAACCTCGAGGGTTACGCCGAGCAGGTCCCGTACGTGAAGGATATGAGGAGAAAGGTGGCCGCCGATGAGGTTAGAGAGAGCCTGAGTGCCATGGCGCCGCCTGCTAATAACCCGGACACTGACGCAGCTGGTGAGCCGATGGATATTGATTGAGAAAGAGTCGCTGCGTGTGGTATCATATATCATTGCCTTTTAAGGCTGACTTGCGAGTAATCACGCGTACATAGTCGCTAGACCCTTCGCGAAGGATTAATGGGAGAAAACTACAGTGCGTTTCCAAAATATTTATTCTCCTCCTTCTCCAGCGACTGGCGCCGGAGTATCCACGTTAGGGACTCTCCCAACCTCCCAAGGTTTCGGCGGCGCTTTGAGACGCCCTTGGGCTGAAATGGCGGGATCTTCTATGACCGTGTCGGGGATCTTCCGGATGCCCGGAATTTCCTGCCCGGTCTGTAAGAACTCGATGATCTCCTCGAACTTCTTCGGATAGGGCTCCTTGTCCGGATCCGCACGAGACGCCTCCTTTTGAATATAGAGGTCCGCCTTCGGGGCAGCCGTCTGCCAACTTGGTAGGGAGGTATCCTCTCCGACCGGCTGTGATCCCGGGTCGCCATGCTGGTACTGCAGAGAAAGTGTACCAAGAGCATCGCCGAGTTCTACGAGGAGATGTGCGAGTTTCCTTTCTTCCGGGTTGGGCTGGGCGAGGGTATAAGTACGCGGCGAAACATGGTCAAATTCTAGGCACGATTAACTCACGACAGCCATTGCCTCTTCTACGACCGTCTCCTCTGGCACGAGTCTAGGCGATAGCGCATTGGTCTGGACCCGCCATTGCCGGTACGAATCGGCATCGACGCGGACCTTCGTCTGCTCCTCGAATCTGCGGATCCGGGCCTGGAGGGCGATCTCGGAGAGACTCTGTCCATCGGCGGGACCGCAGCTATGAAGCGCCGCTAAGAGTTGCGTCTTGCGGTTTCCAGTGTAAGTAACTTTGCGTAGATGGGTAACTTGGTGAGCACGACAGGAGTTCCGTTTGCGACTTACAGTGAACACTCGGTCCTTCTGCCAAGGATAGGAGTCGAAGGCCCTGCACAAGGCGCCCGTGCTGTCAGTGGCGGAAGACTGCTCGGGACCGGCCGTCGTCTCCTGGGCCGTTGCTGACTGGTCGGGGTTCGCCGCCATCCTCGTGATGCTCGGTTAGGTGGAGGCACCGGAAACCTAGGTTGAAGCAGGGTATTGTGCGGGCACACGACCTCTTTACGGTACAGAAAGCTACCTCGAACAGACAGTATATTCGTCTCTTCTGAACTCATCAATATATCTTCGTCGTTCTTTGCAACCCGATGTTATAAGAGACTGAAGTGAGAACCGAGGCTAGCCCTCGTAATGCAAACTTAGTATGTATGTATATACGTATATTTATGTATCTTGAGCGTCTTCTATGTACCCGCACTCTCTGCACTGTATCGGATAACCCCTGTTGCCGTAGGTACCTAAGTACATATCTGACATTGGCCCGAGCGTCACATGCACACTTCAAATGGCAATTTACTACTAGTATGTAGCGTCGCTATATGTCCAAGTGCCCCACCCATTCCATTTCCCTCCTGGAAGCTCCACTTCACCCACGTTGCATCCTGCCACCACGTACATGTTTCCCTTTCCTGTACTTTATCTCCCTACTGTACCTAGGTAGGCACTAATCGAGTAAATAGAGAGTTAGCAAATACCTAGGTAGAAAAAGAAGGGAAGGGCAGCCTCTTCACACGCCGCGCCGGAGAAATATCGACCAGATGCGCCGAGTAGCTGCCAGGGCCCTCCGAACAACCTGTCAATGCACTGTTCGGGGCCTGTCCCGCATAGGAGGACGCCCGCGACGTAGCATCTACCTGCACCAGTACCAGCACTACCCAGGCGCTACTAGCCTTACCGCGCGACGCTTCTCGTCCTCGCCGTTATCTCTATCGCCGCTCCCGAAAAGGCCGCCACAGCAGCAGCAGCAGCATGCTCTGACATCGTCCATGTACGTCCGCAGATTGTCCGTCGCTCTGGTCTCCGGCCTCGTTGGTTACGGCGCGTGGTACGGGTACAGGGGGGATAATTCGAGCCAGGCCGTAGGGAACTCGTATTCGACGACAACTACGGATCCGGCAGGAGATGCTGCGCCGACTCGGAACGTGTTGGTAGTCGGTGCTGACGAGCTGCACACTGGTACATTTGTTGGAGACGGGCCGATAGCAAAGAGCGCTGATGGCACTGGTAACAACGTGCTGGAGATGCTTACCCCGGAACAAGCTACGGAGAAGTTGCGCAGGAACGAGGCGTCCTTCATGGTAAACAGGGGACAGGGAGTCCTGCGATATGATGTCGTGCAGCTGGCCAGCAACAACCCGATAGAGGACGACCATGCCGAGAAGATCGTCGAGGTGGCTTCCTCTTCGACTGGAGGGGCGGGCGATGAAGCTAACTATGACTGGATGTTCTGGGGTGTATTTGACGGTCATGCGTAAGTGTCGCACAACGCGGTCTAGTTTGGACGCTCATAACTAATCGAACCTATAGAGGCTGGACTACGTCGGCGAAGTTGCGTCAGAGCTTGATCAACGTCGTCGCCAGAGAACTCAATACGACCTATAAAGCTGCCAGTAAATTAGGAGCTACACCGTCACCCGAGGCCGTCGACGCTGCTATCAAGGCCGGATTCCTTCGTCTTGATAACGAGATCGTCCACGAAAGCGTCGAGAAGGTCTTCAAGTCCAACTCGAAACGGGCGGCAGCAGAATTATTAGGGCCTGCGCTATCCGGTTCCTGCGCTCTATTAGCCTTTTATGATAGCAGCTCCAAGACATTGCGGACGGCCTGTACTGGTGACTCGCGGGCCGTGCTTGGCCGTCGTAGTGAGTCTGGCAAGTGGACAGCCACGGCTCTATCTGAGGATCAGACTGGTAGTAACCCGAACGAGGTGGCCCGCATGCGGAAGGCTCATCCGGGGGAGGAACGCGTTATACACCACGGCCGAGTGCTCGGCGGTCTAGAGCCGACTCGAGCGTTCGGCGACGCTAGCTATAAGTGGAGTAAGGCTGTATCTGACCGGCTTCGAGCATCGTTCTTCAGCCGCGGCTCGTCACCATACCTCAAGACTCCCCCGTATGTCACTGCCGAGCCGGTCGTCACGACGACAAAAATCAGCCCAGAGAGAGGCGATTTTCTTGTCCTGGCGACCGATGGGCTCTGGGAGATGCTCACCAACGAGGAAGTGGTGGGGCTGGTCGGAAAGTGGATCGAGAACCAGGCCACGGAGCAGTCCAGCTCGCAGCTCGGCTCTCTCTGGTCTAAGATGTTCGGCTCTGGTAAGGGTCTCCCGGTCGAGGGCGGGAATGACAGAGGCCCGGATGGCCAGAAGACACCGATCCGGCAACAACAGTGGGGTCTCTCGCCCAATGAGGAGAGATTCGTCGTCAAGGACAAGAACGTCGCTACCCATCTCGTCCGCAACGCTCTGGGCGGGAAGAACGAGGAGCAGGTCTGTGCCCTGCTCACCCTCGTCTCGCCCTTTTCGAGACGCTATAGGTACGCTATACCTACCCGAGGTTTTTTTTTGACGACCGGAGAGCTAACAGCAGTTAGGGACGACTTGACCGTCCAGGTGATCTTCTTCGGCAACGGCCAGAAGACGGGCGAAGTCATCGTTAACGAGGAGGCCACGAGCCCGCCCCAACCTCGGCCGCAAGCGAAACTATAGGATCCCTGAACCTAGAATCCCTGAACTACACCATACCCCATAACCATTACCCACTTTGCTATCTAGCGGATAGAAGTGGCTTCTGAATCGCATAGGAGGTAGAGGCATCATGGCCCAAGCCTAGACGCCATTAGGTTCTGACCGGCTAGGCGTTTATAGTGCTAGCTTTTGTGGCAATGCACTGCGATGGCACTGTGGATAGAACTTGACTTGTAATACATAGCTTGTGTAGCGTAGGCGAGTTTTACGGCTTATCGATGAAATACAACAGCGGCAGCAACTAGGTCGCGGAAGGGAAAACTCCACGGGATTAGAAGAAGACTATCGGAGTAATCTACAGGCTATTATTATATGTGGTGCGATCCGCCTGTGTTTGCCATGTGCATGTCCCAGACACCGTTGTCCTGGTGCTCCCCAACACACCTAGAAAAAAGCATTGAGATATGCCGCTATAACGAAGCAAGAAAAGCGCCGCACTGGTGACCAAACTCGTATCGCAGGCTACCTTGGACACCGCCGATCCATATTTTGTCCCTAATACCCTCGAAGAATTTTCCTTATTTACGGTTACTTTATACGTACTTTTGGAATGCATTCGGTCGAAAGCGTACCGTCAGTGGACCATGCCGTGCCCGATGGCCCTGTGACTTGTGCGCTTACGATACATCCCCGCCCACCAAGCGTTGCCCGTAACCGTAATCGTGAGGATGAGCCGATCTTACCCCACAGACTATCTCCGCCGGCTCTGTGGAGAAGATACCTACCCCTGGCTACCCCAACCTGGCCCCTCATTTTCGTCGTCATCCCCCCGGCCGCGCTGTGGGTATGCAAATGCGCTTTTGCAGCTTTCGCTTCCCCGTATCCAAGGTAAAAGGACGACGGTATCTCTTGGCCTGTTCCGAGCCGCGGTCTTGCCTCGGCGAAGACATGAACAGCCATGGCGAGCGAGGTTTAAAAGGGTTGGGACCGGCCCGCCTGCGGTCGTACAGTAGTTGGTTAGACTTTACGCTTCCCCAAAAGTTTCGCCCCTACATTACGGTGGGTGGTTGATTAACGGAACCTGCCACGAGCTCGAGCGTGCCGGCAACTTTCTTGAGTTAGAGGGAGCACAACGCCGTTATGAGGGCATCTCTGGCTATACTGTCGTCGCTCCTGGCGACGCCAGGGTTCGCATCGTGGGTCCCGACTACGCCTCCGCTGGCTCGGGACCTCGAGCCCAAGCGGCAGAACGTCGCCCGTAATCGACCTGGCAACGGGACATCCGAGGAGTGGCCGTACGGGCCTCTGAGCACTCGCGGAAGAGATGTGGTCAATAGCCGCGGCGAGGTCGTCACCTGGGCTGGTGTTAACTGGCCCATGAGCGGTAAGGCGCCATTGGCTGTTCCCTCCCCGGTATTCGCGGTGATGAGCGCGTTAGACTGATTTGGCCATAGGGGAGACGATGATTCCGGAAGGCTTGGAGTGGAAATCCGCAGAGGATATCCTTGATGACGTCGTCAGTGTCGGCTTCAACTACATCCGCATGTGAGCCAGCTGGTCAAATGCTATCTATCAACCCGGAATGTTAAGGCTTATGCGCATTTTAGGGGCTATGCGATCCAGATGGTCGACGAGATCTACGAGCGAGGAGGCGAAGACGTGCCTCTCGAGGTCGCCATGATCATGGCTCTCGGCTACGAGAATGGCACCAAGGTCACGAACGAGATCATCGCCAAGAACCCCGGCTGGACGCGCGAGACGACGCGCTTCGAGATATGGTCGGACATCGCGGACCTGGCCGCCGCGAGGGGGATCTACATCCACCCGGACGTCCACATCCACAAGGCCCAGTGGTGCTGCTCCCACACGGACGGCAACGCATGGTTCGGGGACGTCGACTTCGACATCGACAACTGGCACCGCGGGCTCGCGTACGTGGCCAACTGGGCCAAGGGCCACCGCAGCGTGGTGTCCATGTCGCTGCGCAACGAGCTGCGCGAGTCCTGGAACCGCACGAACCTGGTGTACAACTGGGTGACGCTGGCCGGCAACCTCACGGCGGCCACGGACGTGGTCCACGCAGCGAACCCCGACCTGCTAGTCACGTGGTCCGGCATGCAGTACGACCAGGACCTGTCGGCGCTGACAGCGGGGACGAACCTGCTCACGGCGCCGTGTTATAAGTGCACGGCGGTCCGGGACGCGTACCGGCGGGAGCCCCTATACTTCGACCTCGACGCGCACCCCTGGGCTGACAAGGTGGTCTGGGAGCTGCACCTGTACTCGATGAGCGAGGACGTCGACGCGGCATCGTGCGAGCTCAGCGAGGCGGCGCTGTACCGCAACGGGTTCAACGCGCTCGGCATCGAGCCCCCCTCGCCGGGGTGCGGGATCACGGGCGACTGCCCGCCGGCGAAGCGACTGACTCCCGTCGTGCTGTCCGAGTTCGGCAACGCCCAGGACGCCACCCTGCTAAACGGCACGCTGCCGCAGTGTCTCAAGGACTTCACCACGCGCCACGGCGTCAGCTGGATGATGTGGAGCCTCGCCGGGAGCTACCGCATCCGCTCGGGCGGCCAGGGCGTCCCCGACACCTGGGGCCTCACCAACAACGACTGGACCGGCTGGAGGGACCCGGATACCATCGAGAAGTACTGGAAGCCGTGGATCGCGGACATGAACGTCACGAGGCATTAGTCGCGTCCGGGCAGCTGATAGCGGGTATCGGGAAGGACCCAAAATTATAAAGCATAATGATACTCATGATACATATGATATCCTGCACATTTTCTGGCGTGTGCGACTTTGTGATTGCAGATAGTCAGGTACAGCAGTATTTCGCCCTCGCTAACCGAATAGCGCTGTAATGAATACGAAGACCATGGGAGGCCCGACGCCACATGAGCTCATAGACTGATAGACTGCGGTACGTACTACATGGGTGGGGTAATGCAGCTAACCTTTAATTAAGTCGCTAGCGAGGTTTTGAGATCGGCAGATCCGACCATTGACGAGACAGAAGCAAGTGAGGACAGTCAGTCGGCTGACCGCATAAATTCAGGTAGCTAAAATGCTAACTAGAATTTCGAGCAATTGGATATTGAAGTTGTAAATACAGTTGTTCAATCGATTAGCCTACGGTTTGGTGAAATGTGTAGCTCATCGACGTCATTTCTTGGAATTGTTCCCTGGTAAATGAGAGCTGGCTTGTATCCACAGCGTCATTCCTCCCCCGTACATACTATAGTACCCACTTAGGTAGCCCAAGCTTTTTGTCCCTACTCCCCTTTATGCGATGCAACCCTCTCCGAATAATCCCTTGTGGGAAATTCTCGAGATGTCTTCGTCCGGCAGTAATATTAACTACTCCACACGTAGCAGTTGGCAACATTAGAGTCGCGGCGTAGGGCGACGGCTGAGCTAGCTGAGCTCCCCTGGCTGAAGGAGCCCGCCCCATCATGGTTTCCGACGAGAACGAAAATGCGAACGCGAACGCATGCCCAAACACGCCATCGGCTTCCCGCCGTGCCTCGCACTCGACGACACATACGGCCGAATCGGAGCAGCAGCGGCAGCGGCAGCAACGGCAACCACCGCCCAGCGCTGCCCGCAATGTAACCTTTCGTGCGGTGCGGGACAACCCACCCGCCATCCGCCTACGACGCGTCCGGTCACTGAGGCCGGATCCGTACCAAAGCGACGGCGGCGAGCCACAGTCGCCGCCCCCGCCGCCGCCGCAGCAGCAGCAGCAGCAAGAGCGAGAACAACAACAGCCAAATCAGCCGGCTGGCCGGCGTCGCTCAAGTTCGGAGCCGCACAGGAGATGGTTCACGTCGCAAGCAGGCGAGGGTCGACCCCGTCGTTTTTCCGTCGCCATGCCCTCCATGTCTGAGATGTCCCAGTCGCGGTCTCGCAATGTCCAGGCGAGGGACTTCCAGCCATCCCAGCCCCAGTCTGGACAGGAGTCCGCCTCGCACCCTCACGGTGGAAGAGCCCGCCCCAGACTCTTTCGCCAGGTAGACAACATATTCCCGAGGCGGCGTGGTAGTGCTCAGGGGACGGAGACTGAGTATGAATATGATCCGGATATCGTAGACATACTCGATGTTGTAGGTGAGTTCCGCACCCCTGATATTCCCATTTCCACAGTTGATTACTGAACATTCTCGCACCGCCAGACCCCGAAGTAGCGACGTTATCCTCCATTACAAACATCCAGAATTCACTGTTCGTGCCGTCGCTGGGTAGGTTTGTTAACAGGCAGCCGACGTACACGCTCACGCAGATACCTCACGTGCCCGGCGCATTTCCGCCCTCGCGCGAGGATGTCACCAGCTTACGACCGGTGTCCGCCGGCAGTAAACACAAACGGGAAACACCCGGTGACGAACGTCCGCCCATTGAAAGAATCCCAAGTGTCATGACGGAACGATTCTACGCCGTTCGCCCTCACAACGCCTCGCTGCAGGACTGGACGGAAGAAGAGATAGCCGAGCTCAATGACCACGTGCGGCACATGCTGCATTCCCGACGGTCTAAGCTCAAGCGTCGCTTCAAAGCGTTCGGGCAATATGTCCGGAAGCCCCTAGGGTTCCTCGTCACTCTCTACGCTTCTCTCATAACCCTCTTTGGCCTCGCCTGGGTGCTTTTCCTTATTGGTTGGATCTACGTCGGGGACCAGCAGCTGTATGTCATTAACGTCATAGATACGGTGCTTGTGTCCCTGTTCGCCATTGTGGGGGACGGTCTCATTCCCTGGCGTATCATCGACACCTACCACATGTGCTACATAGCGCGCTATCACCATCTCACCTGGAGGCTGCGTAAGAAGATGGCATTACCGCACTTGCAAGACAAGAACGATCTGCCGTCTGAGCCTGCGGTGCGGGGGTCCGAGGAGGTCGTCGACATCGAGGCGGCACGCACGCTGCACGAGAAGGAGGAGCTGACGGTGTTGACGCCGCAACAGCAGCGGAAGCTCGAGCACCACCAGGCCAAGTTCTCCAAATCGCACACGTTCTACAAGCCGCACGAGACAGACACGCACTACGCGTTCCCCCTGCGGCTGCTCGTGGCCATCGTCGTGCTGCTCGACTGCCACTCGATCTTCCAGCTGGGCCTCGGCCTCTCCACTTGGTGCATCGACTACCGCGTGCGGCCCACGCCCCTTACGGCGACCCTGCTCTGCTTCTCCATCTCGGCCAACATCGCCGCCGGCGTGCTCATCTCCGTCGGCGACCGCCGCACCCGCAAACGCGACGTCATTGAGCGCATGTTTCGCCAGGAGCTCACGCGCGAGGCTATGAAGCGCGTCAACAAGGCCAAGGCCAAGGAGGCCATGGAGAAGGTTAACGAGGGCTCCAATAGCCCTAACTCTAACGTGAACTCCAACTCTCCCCACTCCACGTCTTCCTCCTCCTCAGAGACGCCGGCCGAGAGCAGAGACGACAACAACGATAACAACACCAGCAATAGCAACAAGAAGAAAAAGTGGAGCGCGCCCCGGCTGCTCGAGAAGATCGACGAGGGCAGGGAGAGCGGCCGCAGCAGCTTCCAGTTCTCCCGCCCGCGGCTCGATTTCCTCGGAAGCAAGAGCAGCAGCGAGAGGACGACGCGCCACTCCGGCGAGCACGGGGCCGGCCCTTCGTCCCCGTCGAGGTCCAGGAAGTCGCTCGACCGTGCCGGCAGGTTCGACCCGCTTCCCAGCGCCGGCGAGGCTACGCCCCCGGAGAAGAAGAAAGGGGATCGTGACGATGACCCGGCCCCGCCCCAGGCGCCGCCATCACCGCCGCCTATCGTCGGCGCGTTTCCAAAAGAGGATGGTGATGACGGAAAGTAATAGAGGGTTTATATAATACGTACACGCGGAATGAATGGGATAGACGAGTTTAAGATGAGATAAGATACGATGTTTTGTACACGTTATGTTTTTCTTTTTTAAGAGAGCACGGCGGTGATGACGGAAAGCGAGGTGTTTGTCTTGTGTATACGTGTCTTGTCTTGTCTGTCATTTCCCTGAGTTCCCTCCTGAGATATAGTTGGGTTGGATAGTTGCAGCAGACGGGAGCAGCGGCTGGATACCCAGAGCGATGTAATTGATTCGGTTTTAATCACGCCAAGCTATATACACACACAGCTTCCCGGCGTTCTCCTTGGAACATGTATATACCTAGGTATGGATGTTGATGGGTGAGCGAGCGAGTGGCCGGCCGGATCGGGATACGTACGATCCATTGGGACGTATGGACTGGGGATCGGCTGTCGACGCCAGGGAAATGAGCGAACGAATGAATGGACGGATGCATGTATTCATGTATGATGTGATACTATCTGGCTAAGGTGGTTGGGATGACGAACTCGGAGGAACTCCTTGCATATGTATGTATGTAAACACGTTCGAGTGCGAGTTACACCCAACCCCCATCGATGTATATGCATGTATACGAAGGTCGAATGATTTCAGTTCTACTGGATACAAAGGCCCGGGGTCATTGAGCAGGGCCTTCGACACTTTTTTGCAGGATATGAATGCCAAGAGTATTATTGGCTTACAGGTAAGTGCCCGGTTCCAAACGGATCTCAACCACCGGATCTAGAGGTACTCCAATATGCTTTTTATAGAGAGCGGTAAGCAGTCCATGGCCCAGTCGATCTAATCAAAGATAAGCCCCGGGAGGTAAGCAAGTGATATTTCTGATATAACTCATCTCAACTTCTTTTTTCTTTTTACATAGGACCCGAACTACGTGCAAGGTGAAAAGAGTATCATCGCTAGTCCCTGAAGGCAGAATAGGGAGTATGTGCAAAGTGTGCCGTCGACCCATAAAAGCCGTGCCTGTTCCACCCCCCAAATCTCCATATACCACCGGCCTCCAGGTGACCATTGGTTCCACGCCGATCTATTGGGTATTCATCTCTCTTAAGGGACGACAGCTCCCGTACAGATCATCATGCTAAAATTCCGAGAGAAAGCGCAGGACCGCAACACCCAAGCCGTAACAAGGTAACGCAAAGTTTGCGTTCATGCAGTCATGACGCCGCGCATACTGAGTCGAAGAAAATCATCCCGTCGTTATGAATCGCTAATTAACCAGGAGGAAAGAAAAAGAGATGTACAGCACTTGGGCTGTAGCCGCGATGATCGTCAATACATGTAAATGCTGGTCAATGAAGGTCGAACCAACACCCACTCATCAACTAGGGTTGCCATGCCGAATCCGGAAAACCGGACTCGATGCCCTTCGTGTACATCGATCGGTTTCGGCTGTGGTAACGATCAAACTCCGATAGTCGGGCGATCAGTACCGGGCATGGTGAGTTGCAACATCTCTCACACGATTCGCCATCAGGTTCATGTTGGAGAGGTGCTTTAGGATAGGGTCGCTTGGCGCTCTGCTGCTGACCTGCAGGAAAAGGGCCTCGAGTCGAGCAATGAACTGGCTCATGATATTCGGCACCACGTCACGAATTTGATGGTCCTGTAACAGCATGTCAGTTTCGTCATTACCAAACGGAAGTCGTGTACATACGATATCTGGCAGCGTAGAATGCAAGCCGTGCAAGATAATCTCCAACCAGCTGACCCTCTCGCGAAGGAGCGGACCATCGAGCTCCTCCGAAATTACAGCTCCAACCGAGAGGGATACAAGCACCGGCAGTTCCTGTAGAAAGTTCGGATTGAATTTGACGATATACTTGTCAAAAACCTCGTGCTTCCGATCGCCCTGTAGCCATCGGATCAGGCCCGTCTCGTAATCGCCACGTTCCATTTGAGAGGCGACGTCGGCGATCAGATGTTGCAGCTGAGAATCCTTAGTGGCCGGACTGTTGTTCGCAAATGGGACCAATTGATTATGCGAGCTTCCCGAGGGGCTCCCATACGAATGGGAGTGGGACTGCGACGGCTGAGGTTGGGAGACTGGAACGCGGTTAGACAGCTGCTGCTGCATCTTCAGGAAGCCATCCTGGAACTGGGACTGCGTAGCAGCCATAGCAGAGACCGTATCGGACAGTCGAGTGACCAATGCCGTAAGCTGGTCGATCTTATGGCTGTCTGCAACATGCCGCTGCTCGAGAAGTTCTATCTGCTCCGCAGTCCGCCGTTGAACATCCTGTACGACCGAGCGAGAGGCAGCAACTGCCATATCGCTGAATATAGGGGTAATAGTGTTCAGGAGCGTCTGGCGGAAGCTCTCCTCCATATCCATGGCCACGCTGCTCACGACCTTATCCGATATAGCCTTTGCAAGCTCAGGTTTCTGGAGAGCTTGTGTGACAGCGTTCGGCAGTAGCTTCTGCATCTGGTTTTGTATCGAGTGAGAGACCCGACCGCCAATTTTGCTATCAAGTTGCTCCGTGATGGTCTTGGCGATGGTGTTCGTGAGAGCCGGAACGACGTTATCCTCAAACTGGTCACTCACAATCTTACTCAAAACCCCTTGGACGTTCTCATTAAGAACACTGGAGACCAAGTGCAGCAAGTTCTGCTGGCTATGGTTGAAAGATTCCTCACGACCGCGGAACTCGGCCTCGATCTTGCCCCTATGGTCCTTCATTTCGCTTGCGATGATACCCGACAAGCTAGCACGCAGACCAGTTTCAATCTGCTTGACAGCCGAATGAACAGACTCCGGTGACATCGCACTATGCACAGATGGCGCGTTTCTAGTCTCTGCGCTCTTTCCAGAAACGGGACCGGCGCGCGGTGAGTGGGAGACACCGTTGGCTTGAGCATTATCCACAGTAAGCTTCTCCGCCGCCGCGGCAGCAGCAGCGGCAGCTTTCTCTCTCTTCTTCCTCGTCTTCTTCTCGGTCTTATCGAGCTGGTTGACAGGCGTGATGGGGGCCTCCGCTTCCTTGCGCTCGGAGGGCAAGTTCGCGGCTGCGTTGTTCTCCGCGCCTCTTCCGGATTGGTCCTGGAAGGTTGCCCGAGGAGGCGGAGACGTCTTTGAAGACGATCGCGTGGCGATTCGGATCGGCAGAGCGGCAGGCTCTTCGGCTGCTTCGGACACGAGGGCATTAGGTAGCTCCTTCAGCTTCGCGATCTTAACGAGTCCAGCTTCGGTAGCATCAACCGGAGCGATGACCTTATTATCCCTGTCCCAACCAACCTCTTTCTGCTTCACCCAGATAGCGGTGACACCCTTCGAGTGCATCGCATAGAGCTCGAAAAGCGTTGGCTCCTCGCCGTCAGAGGAAGCGGCCGGCGTCGGCAAGATGTCCAAGCTTCGGAGTACACCTTTATTCGAGAACGAGTACTCGCGTACACCACTAATGACCGCGGTTGAATCAGGCTCGGGGATGGATGAATCCTTGGCAACTAGTTTCTGGATGTAGTCGACTTGGGAGAGGCCCTTGATCGTGTACTTAGGCGCCGAAAGATGGAGGAAGTAGATGGAGTTGCGGGTAGGATGGCCGACGACAATCATGCCGGAAGCAGGATGATACATGACACTACAGACTGCGTCCGACTCCTTCGTATGAGGCAAGTTGAACTCCTGGACGGGCTTACCAAGGGCAAGGTCCCATAGCTGGAGAGTGTGGTTCTGTTTCATTCCCACTATCATGTAACGTAAGGCGCACCGCTTCTGGTAGGGCCGTTGCTTATCCAGCAGTAACACAGACGTAGGCCACGCCTTCTCGCCCTCGGGCGTCGTGTTCAGAGTCATCAGAGGCTCCTTGACTTCGAGAGAGGTCTGGGCGGGCATGGGGAAGCGTGGATCAGAGTCCTCATCGGCCGCTGTCAAGTCTTGCACGTCCCAGAATTTGACGCGGCCAGACTTGTCGAGAGAAACGATAGTGGTATCATCTGGACTGAAGGTGAAATCCTTGCCAGCCTTGCCGGTATTAATCCGGAGGGCACACTGCTTCGACAGCTTTTCGGTATCCACAACGCGGTCATGGCCAGGTTTGAACAGATTATTCTGCATGATGTACGCAGGCCAAATTATACTGATGGTTTTGCCTCGGCCAACAGCGAAGTAGTCTGGATGAGCTGAGGACGTTCTCGCCCGAGTCTTCAACACGCCACCTGGTGTGTCGCCCTCCTGGTTGCTAATAGGAGGCAACGCAAAGCCGTATTGTTCGGGGTGGGGGTCGTCCAGGTGATCTTTCTCTCCATTCTTAATCTGAACGTAGTAGACGGTGCCGCTGATGCCAGTGCCGATAATGCACTCCTTGGGCGTTGCGTTGAGGTCGGACGGGGTGGAGGAGACGGCCACGTTGAAGATGCGATCTTTAGTATCGGTGAAGAGCTTGGCATCTTTGCCGTCGTCCTGACGAATGACACGTAGGCCGCCGGCCTTTGACATGCCGTAAGCCATGTACGACTCGGTAGCGGAGACGAGATTTCTATCAATCTGATCAAATTCCTTCTTGAGACGTGCAATATCAAGGACAACCTCGTCACGGAACTGCGGACGCGGCTCCTCGTTGTCTTGCATGTTGATCGAGATCCACGGCTTCATGGGGAAGTTGTAGACCTTGACCGGCGTCGGCTCCTCCTCCTCGATTACAACTATCTCATCGGCTTCGGCGCTCTCCCAGCTGTCGGCGACGGGGCCATGGGCAGCATCCTCAACAATATCGCGAATAGCCTGGGCAGTACGCGGAGAATAGGCATCTTCGAGGACCCCCTCGTTCTCCTTCCTATCGAGCTCTTGCTTGATGTCCTTGGCCGCGACCTCAGCCGCTTCCTGAAATTCGGCGTCAGTCCTAGCTCTCATCATGTTTTCAATTTCATGGCTGATCTTGGCCTGTACCTCTTCATGCACAGCTTTGTCTATCGCTTCCTGGGCCTCCTTATCCGCCTTATCGGCGAGATCGCTCATAGCATCGGCCACAGTCTCCTTACTCTCCTCGCCGGCGCCGTTTGCAGGAACGACGGTGGCGCTAGGAGAAGTTTTGGATTCACGCTCGGTTTCCAAGGTGGGAGTCTCGTCAAGCTTCCGAAGAACATGCGGACTCGCGATTGAGCTTCGGTGGCTATCAGATCGTTTGTTATCTTGAGCGGCGCTAGGCGAAGAAGTCGCACTAGAAGCCTTCTTTAAGATCTGAAATGTCGAAGTTGCAGGAAGCGGAGCATTGCCAGCCGCCGGTGCGTTGGGCGGGTCAGCAGGAGCAGGCGCCCCAGATGCTGTCGACCTCGGTGTTCCCGTCTGCTGCGGCGGGGCTGCAAATTCATCGAACGGGTTAGTGTAGTCGAATTTGGCGGGCTTACGATTCCTATCTTGCTGCGAGGATGCCGGTGATGTGTGTTCGAACTTCGCAGAAGGCGAGTTGGCCCGGCTGTTGGTTCCAAACTTGAACTGCATAGGAGTGTTGTCCTGCGAGGCGTTTGCAGACAGCGCCTGCTTCAGTTGGGAGTAATCCCGGGAATGATCGGTAGCAGAATTGTTGAGAGAGGGCGGTGTCAATGTGGGAGGCTGCGAGGACTCGTTTGTCGACGGCAGATCATTTTGTGAGGGCTTCGGGCGGTGCAGCAGGTTTAGAAGGTACGCCTGTGTATTTGCAGAAGGCGCAGTCGAATGCCACGGCTGCTTGGGCGCAAAAGCCTCGGGCGCCGATCCCTCTCCGCCCATAGTACCCTTCATAAGGGTAGCGAGGAGTCCTTGAGGATCGGCAGGCATCGGCACTGGGGCATGGAGGGGAGGCTGTATGCTGCTGTGAGGCAGGCTGATAGTGCCATCAAAAGAAGTGTATTGCGTTTGCCCGGCCGTAGTGGGCGGGGATAATTGCGACTTCTGGTGTCCACTTCCGCTAAACTTCAGGAGATTCAGCAGATTGGCACTCTGATCAGAGTTATTAGCGGCCGCATTGGAGGAGGGCATGCTGCCGATGGGGCCCGGATTGCCCAAGCCCGGGGGTTGGTGAGAATGCGAGAAATTGCCGGGAGGCGACGGGGCAGCGGGCAGAGGAAAATTGTCCGAAGATCCTAGAATGGGCGAATCTGCGGCCGAGTGATCATAGTAGTTATGTTGGTTGTTCCCGTGATTGTAGGTTGAGAAGCGCGAGAGGAGATCATGGGTAGACGAAGAATCCTCTTCTTGGTTGTTGCGTGCAGCCTGCATGCGAGCAAACATTGCTTGGAGATGGTGGCTATTAGAGTCGTTGCCACCAGAAGGTGGACCGTAGCTCGCCATGATGACTACAAATTGTGGATAACTGAACTATTCGTAGGCGCTGATAGTGTCTTGGTCCTGTATAGAGACGGGGTGCCACTACAACCAACTCTCGACCGAGTCGTTTGACGAAGCAAAAGAAATGGGTCAAAAATCAAAATCGTTGGGTGAGACGAACGTGAGGAGGGGCGGTCGAAAAGAATATGTACGGGAAAGAAACTGATCAAATCAACCGAGGGCAGAAAATGGAGATGGCTGTAATTGGGCAATGCGATTGGGATGAAAATTCTTGCAATACCGGATGGCCCAAATACCAAAATTTCCCAGCCTTGCCAAAAATTTACTTGTAGGTTGGACAAGATATTTGGAGTTGTTTGGTGGGTAATACCCCGGCTGTAGAGAGACGGCAAGCTGCTACCGAGACTTGGCTCGCTCCGTTTTGCATCTGTGGGTTGCAGGTGTAGTGGTAGATACGACCGATACCTGTAGATAGACACCCTAGCTCACCCTGCTCATGGGCGATGCGATAGAAGCTAGGAGCTACTATGTAAGGTATGTCATCTCACAGCAGGAGCAATGATGGTTTACGGACCCATACTCGACGAACAGATGGAGACGTGATGAGGATGTGATGATTACCTCGTGGATATGGAACCAGTTGGACGGCTGAATTGAGATGAGGGACGGGACGAAAAATTAAGTTTGTCTCTTGCCGAAAGGTTGGAGGAACTCGTGGGAGTGAGATGCAGTCAGTGCTTGAATGAGATGAACATGAAGTAGCTGGGCGAGCAGGTCTCGGGTACTTTAGGTATCCATCCAACTTTTTGGACGTGTCGAATTCGCGTTGGGCGACCAATGCATGCACATGTGCGTTGTCACTGTCATAAACTGATAAATCTCTCCCCTTCTACCGGCAAACCTCTTCACCCCTGTTACTCATCGATCACCGCGCAAGTTTGTATGTTACTTAGCACACATCAGCATTACATATTCACCCGGTAGGCGCCCAAGGAACTTCCAAGTTATTCTCTTCCTCATGAACAATTCTAGATACAATGTATATAGAGCTACTAGCTGGGTGGATGCACGCACCTAGATGCCCAGCTGTCTCCATACCTAACTAACCCAGGGTACCTACACACATCCGGGCTGAACGGTTACCTAGTAACCTAGTAGATACATATCAGATAAGGTTGTCTTATGTAATCCACGCGATTGAACTTTAGTTCGCATGACATCCTTGGTAGTAATAAGGCACCTTGCATATACGGGTTTGTTAGGGCAAGGCTCAAGGCTTGCCCCATACCAAAACCACCATTCCAGCTCTGAACTCTTCATGACGGTTTTCCCGGAAGGTCAGAACTCGACCACACGTTCCCCCTATATTCGCACTTACGGCATCATCGACGACAGTTCATCTCAAATCCTTTTGCTCTTCCGCCACTAACGCCAAGCACGTCTGGTTATTCACGACCGCTTGCTGTCTGAGGGCGCTTACCGTTCCCCCCGGCACAACTCGGCCCCCCTATAGTCGTTCTCAACTTAAAAGATTCCTGCTTGGACCTGGTGCGCTGTGTCTGGAGGAGAAAATTATCAGAGCTGGCACAAATGTTCTGTCTACGAAGGTAAGGTCTATCTTGTAGTAAGCCTTGCTTATTGACTACGGCGAGCGCTGACTGAAGATCTCCAGCTGGCTCCCCCTCCTTTTCATTCCGACAAATGCCTCGCCCGCCTTCATCTTTCTCTTCTTCGTCTGCACATACTTTCTGAACCGTCCGTGTGTCTACTGTTCAGTGCTGCTCCTCATTCTATTCGCCACATCGTGCTATTGGTCAGGCCAATGCTTCTTCGATTTCGGTAACAACTGGTTCGAGCCTCGACCGCCATCCCCGGCCACGTGCTCTGCAGACTCGCCCATACCGGAGGATGTCGTTAGCAGCTTCAACGCCACCGCGGTCGAAATGCTTAACACAACCGCAAGTGCTCTGGCTGGGGCTGCTGCAGAGGAACTGGCGAGAAGGAAGGCAGAGTGGACTGGCATTGGCCTCGAGTGGCTAAGAAGCCTCCTTGGACGAAGGGAGTGGAGGATCGAGTGTATGGATCTAAACATACGCCTCTAAGCAACCATCTCCATACCAGCCATAATAATGATAATCTATACAGCCACGGCCCGACACAGGCGTCCTCATGATCTCAGGGTTAATTTCGTTACCCAGGACATCTATTTGTGGCATTTCGGGTAAATCTCGAAGTGCCAGCGATAATTAACATCGCCATATCAGCCGGAGCTGCCGTGGGAAACTATTAACGGCATATCAAGCGCGAGTCATGGGAAGCCCGGGTACTTGAGCAGGTTATCATGCAAATTCGAATCTTAAAAATGTGCGGAAGTGCAAGGCGAGATATTGAAGCGACCTTCCAATACTCGGGGATTTCATGCCCCTGAACATTCAAGCAAGCGTTTTCCACAGTACACATCGAGCGGCTACAAATTCTCTAAATGTAACGACCGGCGGTAAGAGGCATCGATCCTCGAGGCGCAAAGGAACGCTTCTCACGTGCTTCCATAATCGGCGTCAAGCGGTTTATCTAGAGCACAAGATAGAGGAAGACTCAACTGTAACAAAGCCCCCTGGAAATAAAACCAGAGAGATTGCTTAAGCTCACCTACAATAAAGTGTGCCCCATGGTACAATTGTTGTTAAAGAAGAGAAAAAGAGGAAAGGGAAAAAGCATTGGAAATTTCCCGGCTGCTTTTTTATCAGATGAAAGCACTAATTTTTCGGGCTGCCATGTGGCTCATGTGGCCCTAGCTCTCCCAACGACCCCGACTTTCCACACTGTGCTGTACCGAGTACATACCAATACTATGTAGTAGAGCTCAAGAGCAGAGCCGTCCAATCACAGCGATCGTAAATAATCGCCGGCGCCAGCGCCACTACCACCAGCCACTGCCACCTCTTGAGCCGAGAGACAAGAGAGAGGGCGAATAGTAACTTTCTCGGAAGGCACGACGTCAACAGCTTGATAGGGCCTTCAGAACGCCGCCACAGCACCCCGTCCTGCATCTCTCCTCCTTCATATACACCCCCCCTTCCCCCCCAATTCCGTCAGGACGACACGATGCTACGACAATCACTGGCTCGTTCGGCTTGGCGGACAGGCAGGCATGCCGCCAATTCTTCGAGAGCGAGAGCCTTTTCCGCGACAGCTCAACGACTGGCCGAGGTGGAGCTGACAGTCGGTCAGTAGTCGGTCCTCCGGTACCAATGCTTGGTGTCTCCGTCGGAACGAGTCTACTAACAATATGGTATCTCATAGATGGCAAGAAGGTATCAATAGAAGGTATATACGCAGTCTGATATATGCAATCCTTATCCGTGTGCAATATCCTCGACTGTAGCTCTCACGCTGACTAAAGAACCATAGCTGGGTCTGCTTTGATCCAGGCCTGCGAGAAGGCAGGAGTCACAATCCCGAGGTAGGTAGTTCACAAGATGTCAACTGATCCGCTGAACCTTGTTGAAGCGGTTCTGGTTCCGTCCGTGCTAACCCGACTTACAGATATTGCTATCATGAGTACGAACCACTCACCTCGATCGAACGAATGCGGACGGCCTGCTTGTGCTGACGAACCGAAATAGGAAGCTAATGATTGCTGGTAACTGTCGTATGTGCCTGGTCGAGGTCGAGAAGGCGCCCAAGCCCGTTGCGTCCTGCGCATGGCCCGTACAGCCCGGCATGGTCGTCAAGACGAACTCTCCACTCACGCATAAGGCCCGCGAGGGTGTCATGGAGTTCTTGCTCGCAAATCACCCTCTGGACTGCCCCATTTGCGACCAGGGTGGTGAATGTGATCTTCAGGACCAGTCGATGCGATATGGTGCCGATAGAGGACGATTTCACGAGCTGGATGGCAAGCGTGCCGTGGAGGACAAGAACATCGGTCCGCTGATCAAGACTTCCATGAACCGATGCATTCACTGCACGCGATGTATCCGGTTCGCAAACGACGTGGCCGGTGCGCCAGAAATGGGATCCTTTGGACGAGGAAACGATATCCAGATCGGCACATACCTCGAACAGAACCTCGACTCGGAGATGTCTGGGAACGTCATTGACCTCTGCCCCGTCGGTGCCCTAACCTCGAAGCCCTATGCCTTCAGAGCCCGCCCGTGGGAGCTGAAGAAGACCGAGACGGTTGACGTCCATGATGCCTTAGGTTCCGCTATCCGGGTCGACTCCCGCGGTCTTGAGGTGATGCGCGTTCTGCCCCGCCTGAATGACGATATCAACGAGGAGTGGATCAACGACAAGACTCGGTTTGCTTGCGACGGCCTTAAGACCCAACGTCTGACCATGCCCTTGGTGCGGAGAGAAGGCAAGTTCGAGCCGGCGACCTGGGAGCAGGCTCTTACCGAGATCGGACACGCCTACCGACAGATCGCACCTAATGCCAACGAGTTTAAGGCGATCGCCGGTGAGCTCACCGAGGTTGAATCCCTGGTTGCTATGAAGGACCTCGCCAACAGGCTCGGCTCTGACAACCTCGCTCTCGACATGCCCTCTGGCAACGCACCCATGCCCCACGGCGTCGATGTCAGGTCGAACTACCTCTTCAACTCCAAGATCTGGGGCGTTGAGGACGTCGATGTCATGCTTCTAGTCGGTACTAACCCCCGGCATGAGGCCGCCGGTCTGAATGCCCGCATCCGAAAGACGTGGCTGCGATCAGACTTGGAAATCGGTGTCGTAGGCGAGACGTGGGATTCGACGTTCGACTTCGAGCACCTGGGTACAGACTTGGCGGCTCTCAAAACAGCCCTTGCCGGTCCTTTCGGCAAGAAGCTTCAGGGCGCTAAGAGGCCCATGATCGTCGTTGGCTCTGGTGTCACGGACCACCCTGACGCTAAGGCGTTCTATGAACTGATTGGTTCCTTTGTCGACAAGAACGCTGCCAACTTCTTAACCCCTGAACACAACGGCTTTAACATTCTGCAAAGAGCGGCTTCCAGGGCAGGTGCTTTCGAGGTTGGCTTCGTGGTTCCGTCGCCCGCAGTGGCAGAGACCAAGCCTAAGTTCATCTGGCTCCTCGGCGCTGATGAATTCAACGAGGCCGACATACCCAAGGACGCGTTCGTCGTCTACCAAGGCCACCACGGTGATCGCGGCGCCCAGATCGCGGACATCGTTCTGCCCGGCGCCGCTTATACGGAAAAGGCCGGTACCTACGTCAACACTGAGGGCCGCGCCCAGATCACGCGTGCCGCGACGTCATTACCCGGCGCCGCCCGGACCGACTGGAAGATCATCCGCGCCGTCAGCGAGTTCCTCGGAGTGCCTCTACCCTACGACGACGTCGCCCAGCTGCGCGACAGGATGGCGGAGATCAGCCCCGCCCTTACCTCCTACGACATCATCGAGCCCACGTCAATGAAGCAGCTGAGTAAGGTGCAGCTGGTGGACCAGAACAAGGGCGCCCAGTCGAGCGGGCAGCCCCTGAAGAAGGTCATCGAGGACTTCTATTTCACAGACGTCATCGCAAGAAGGTAAGCTATCCGCTATCGCCGCCCCTGTATAGAATTGTATGCTGACGTTCGACATTAGCTCGCCGACGATGGCGCGGTGTTCGGCGGCGAAGAAGACGGGTAACCCCGAGACGAACTTCATGGCGCCAGGCCCGACTGACGACAGGCCGATGGGCCAAGTCGCTTATGGCGCATGAGGTGTATCCGCATGTGCGCTTGCTTGTGGAATATACCTGGAATAGAAAGAAGACGGCGAAAAGAGGGGACCTCGGTGCAGGCCACCACCACCACCACCACCACCACCACTACTACTCCTGCGTTTAGAGGTTCTATAAATTCTTTTGTCGCCCGGTGGTGTCCGACGCGCATTGGTATGTACATATAGCATGGAATTGAGAACAGAGGATATGAGCAAGTACCTGATGGTGATGCCGCGATGTGTGTGCTTTCATGTAGTGTATGTGATGTCGTGTACCGGATACCCCTTAAGCCTACGCATCTGTAACCGGGTTCCTTCCCCACGTTCGTCTTGCTCATGTGATAAGAGGTAAGCTGGCGCATTGAGCATGAGAATAATGCCCACGACTTGTGGGCGGATATATATTTTCGAGGTAGCTCCATGCGTCCAACTGAATGCTTCATATATAATAGTCGCGACCAACTTAGCCGAGACGGCTCGAAGCCGCTCTCCCTTCATCCTGTATTCCCGCGGCCTATGTGCGGCAGATATTCCTTCGCTTGTTACACTGCCCAGATAGGTTCTGCACGGGACTTTTATTCTATCACGGACTGACTGGCGGGCCCCCCTTCCTATGCGCAGGATAGGTGACAGTGGTTTCTACTCTTGCTCCATCCTATGGCGCATACCATGGTTGGCCCCCGCCCTGCCTATAGAGGCGAAACCGCAGCTAGCTAAACGCTCGACGTCGCTCCCTTATATTACAGTTATCTACCTACCCGGCCAGCTCTCCCGGTGGAATCCATCACCGCGCCGAGGGATCGGTACCCCGGCTCAGTTAGGGATTCGGTAGGTGGACAGGCTGATACTGGGGAGGTAAAACGGCTACCTGGCAACACATACGATCCGAAGACGGACGGACCAGTCCATTCTCAAAAAGTCTTAATAACTTGGGTCTCCGCAAAGGGGGGTGTATGATGAACGAGATCATACAGAAAAGGGGAGGGGCATAGTCCGAACTGCGAGTGATATCCAGGGTGGTCCCGAGCTATATCTCCAACTCTTCTAATATGTTTCAATACCTAGGCTGGCCGATAATAATGGCGCAGAGAGAAAGCCCTTCTTCAGGAGCCCAGCAATAAGCACGGGATTAAGCCGGCCCTCAACAAGTAGCTCGGTAGATTTGTAGGACTGCCCGGTATCGCGGTTGCTGGATTCGCCGGGAGAGGGAGGAGCGTCTGTCCAGAAACGGTGACTAACCACCTTCAAATACACGAAGAAACCGTACAGTCCCGCGGAAAAGTTTCGGAGTAAGCATCGCCAGTCGTAGGACCGCCGTATACATGATAACTCTAGCGTAGGTCTCCGAGTGTATTACACGCGTCTCTCCCCAACTTACCCAGCTGATGGGTTTCGGAACGTGAAGACCGGGGTTGGGGGCTGGGAGGAGGTCTAGGCGACAGCGCCTCGGTCACCGTCAGCTGGGAAAGATCCAACGGGGTGGTTGGCGAGCTGGTTCTGGGCGAAGCCGAACTACCGACTACCGAACGGATCCTAGAGGTAAAGGGTTTGCAGTCGAGAGGTGCCTGCCGTGCGTATAGCTACCCGTCTAACCTCAGGGTTGTCCTTTAGACCAGTCAGGGAGTGGACGTGAAATAGTACATATTAACCCAGACCAGTTCGCGCATCCGGGAGTCAAGTCAGTGACAAACAGCCAAAAGGGGCTGGAATCGGCGAGATTATTCAGAATACGCACACACGTATCATCTCAGTGGGTAGTCTTCTTCGCAGAAGTCTTCGCCAAGCAGCTCTTAAGTAGCAGCTATCAGCTCTGTGGGTATATAGTCAAAATACGCTACGGGGGGTATCAATCATCCTGTCCAAACAGGCCTGGGTTATGGGAAACTATCTAACGAGGCGTTCGCCAGCTGTGAACCAAACCAAGCCATATCCTAAAACCTGTATCCGCCAAAAAGGTGTAAAGCAACATAACACGCCGTAACGCTTCATCGAGTCATGCCGGTTCCCCGTCCGTATCCCAAGAGCGCCCCGCGGAGGGAGCCCCCTACCCCACCCCATCCCATATTATACAATGCAAGGTTCCGGATAGGGAACTCCGAGTCTAATTTACATTAACAGCCATACGTGTAACATGACGTATATTAAAGCATCCTAACCCCGACTGGCCCAAGCCCAGCTGGGCACCACGATGCATTACTCTTCCTATTCCCCCTTCTTCCTGAGGTTGCTCCAGACGATGATGATCTGGATGCCGACGGCCGCGCCCATGAAGATGGCCGCCGCGAGCGTGATGGAGAATATCTTGACGTAGAGCACGGCGAGGCGCAGCCATGAGGCGCGCGAGAACGACCGAAAGGCCTGCAGCATGCCGACGTACTCCTGGCCGTCCCCGCGAAGGCCCCGGAAGGAGCGGTCGAAGGGAACGACGGTGCGCTCGCCGGCGGGCAGCAGCGACGCCTGGACGCGGGTCAGGACGGCGTGGGCGGGGATGACGAGCAGCATGAAGGGTAGCAGCCAGGCGGCGAGGAGGGCGAGAATCTTGAGGAAGTCGCCGGGCCGATTAAGCAGGTCGAAGCGGGGTAGCACGAGCCCGACGCCCGGTGAGCCCGTCGGGTCCCACGTCTCGATGTCCAGGAGTCCGAACAGCTGCAGGGGCAGCTCCTGAGCGATGCCCACAGCAAACCACATGACAGCCGTCGGGAGCGCGGTGGCGCGGAAGGCGGTCGCGAAGGGCGGGAAGCGCCGGTAGAAGGGCTGCGGGCTCGGCGCAGCGATGGCGATGTGCACCCAGGCCGTGTACAGCTGCACCACGGCCAGGGGTGCGGCGGCGATGCCGAGGACATTCGGCAGGAATGGGATCGAAGTCATGACGGTGGTGAGGACGGTGACGGACAGGTTGAAGAACATGTGCGGCCGCAGACCGCGGAGCAGCGACGGCCAGCCGGTAATGTCGTATAGCATGCGGTTCAGACGGCGCAGATCGGTCGTGACGGGAGGTTCCGAAGCCGGCCCGCCCGCTTCGTCGGCGAGGAGCGACGCCTCCGGTTTTTCGCCCTCGTCTTCCTTATCGGCGTCCCTGTCCTGCAGGGCTATCCGTTCGTACGTCGGCGGCGCATCGTCCTCGACGATGCATAGAACTGGCCATAAGCTATTCACGCTATACGATAGCTGTTCGCGATGACGACCTCGTCAGCACTCGACGCAACGCATAAAGGGAGATACGCTCCCCTGGGTTGAGAAGGCTTAAGATAGATGACGTACGAATATTATCGGCGGAACGAAGACCAGGCAGTTCAGAGCAGCGAGGGCAAGCCACCAGATCAGGTCATCGGGTAAATTGTTGAGCACCTGGGCTAATGTCACGATATCTTCGCTCTTTTCTGCTCGCCTTATAAGGCCATTGAATGCTGCGTCCCGCGCCCTCTCGAGGATGCCGACTGTGAAATTGGGACTCATTTTGGTGGTGTTGGACGCTGCGCGCCCGTGGATCGCCTTCAATGACGCACAATCGATTACGATATCCTCATCAAATGTACCAATCTAGATCCACCGGCCAAGAAACGGGGGATTGCGCGAGACCTCGGAAAGCCCAGGAATCTATATAGATCGCTTATATCGTTGTGTAGATAATGAACGGAAGAGCGAAGGGACAGAGGGACTGTAGGGAGGGCAATGATTAAGAAGTTGTGAGATAGTGAAAAAGCATGGAGTGGTGACTTGTGATAAGGGGAGCAGCACTTTGGGGGCAGGTATTGAATTTGAGATTCCAGATACCACCTTCGTAACATTGAACGAAAGTACGAGGTATACCCAGGTACGTCCCTTGGTAAATAGGTACTTCCAAGCTTGGACAAGACGGGGCTCGGATGTAATTGACAACCCTAGTGATTTTCCTCTTTGCTGGGCACTTAGGAGGTAGGTAGGTAGGTATCTTGGCAAGCGGATCGCCGGTTTCTTTCCACGGTTGTTGGGCTCTTTGGCTTCTCAAGAAAACTCATCATATGTACGGCGCATTCCACTGTTTTGGTTGGACAGGAAAAGCGCGGCATGCAACAGGCCGCGATTCATCTTGAGTGGGTTTGTTAATTGATTGATTCATTGATTGATTCCTCGGGTTGCTCGCCCCTCCCCGCCCTCCTTTTCCTTGTCCTGGGCGTCAGCTTGCCGCCCGCCGCCCACGTCACGGAACAGAACCTACGCAAGCGTCATGCGAACCGGAGTCGGACTTTTCGCCTGTAACCCGTACCGCTGGGATTCGATTGCGGCCACGAGACAGTTGTGAGACGCCAATTGCACAGATAAGAGGGGGTTCAAAAAACTCAAGACGTGCATTCTCTACCAAGGTAATAATTTACCTGTTCCTTGGTATTTATTAGAGTACAAAGTTCAGAAGGTCCGACAAAAGTGAGAAACTTCATTACGTTGCGATGTAGAAGGAAGCTCGAGGGACTTCTCGAAGAAACTCAACGAACCGCGAGCATCGAGACCTCTCATTGGTTTTTCCTCCCGGCTCCTGCGATGTGGGGTTTTGCGCCCCCCCCCCCCCCCCCCCCCCCGGGGGCGGGGGGGGGGGGGGTTGGGCCCCCCCCCCCCCCCCCCAGCTGGGTGGCACGGGTGGGACATGGCTCGATGAACCGGGGAGTGCCCTGTCCTGAGGAATGGGCGTTAGCGCCTTGTGGCACTTTACTGTACTACCAGATGCACGCACATCTGTGTGGCTCAGCGGCTGCTTCGGCAAGTTCGGCATATGTTGTTAGCTCCCCAGTCGTTTGCAGTTTGGTGAGTCGCTTACGCTACGTTTCGGGGGGGGAGACGAGACAACGTAAGAATTGTGCTCGTTCACTCGCATGTTGGATGTCGAATCACTCCATTTCAATATTTCGCTCGGGGCCGTGCCTTACAGTAATCTGGCACTTGTGATGGATAGGAGGAGATTGTACAGAAGTACGTAGAGGCAGCCCCCAGCAAGCGCGAAGTGGGCCGATGCCGCCATTATTCGCGAAATTCGGTTTAACCTCGCCGTACTCGTACAGACATGGACGCTGTATTCTGCGAAGTTTATGTACTTACTATCACGACGATTACAGCGTTTCAGTGCGCAGTCGATGATGGAGGCTGAGACAGCAATACATACGTAATCCCGCTCTAGTGGCAATTTTGGTCAAGTAAGAACCGGCGTCGTGGCATCGCGATATGCAACATTTTTGAACGGTCAGCGATCTATTACAAAGCTCTAGGCGACATATACGCCGTAACCTCCAAGGTATAAGGTACCCTTTTTTTTTCGTACTCGTATTCTCGCTCGCGATCGATGGATCAAGAACTGCAGCTGCACTGCATGGCCCTGCCCGTCCTGGGCACGTCATCCGTCCACCGCGTCTCCTCGTCCCTGTCGCCGGCGTACGCCTTTCCCCCGAACGTACGCCCGGCCCAGCCGTCCTCGAACGGGTGCAGCGACATGTGCATGATCCGGTCGAGCACGTCCCTCTCGCCGTTCTTCTCCACCCTCTTGATCACCTCATCAAGGATCCAGCCCCTGGGGATGAAGCTGGGGTTGACCTTCTTCATGGCCCGCATCCTCTCCTGATCCTGCTCCTCGGAAAGCGCTTGCCCATCGCTCCAGTCTTCGAGGATGCGCTGCCGCCACTTGTCGAGCCACTCGCCGACCCGTTTCCGGCCCCCCTCGTCGCCTCCCTTGCCCGTGAGGACGTCTTGGTAGAAGAAGACGCCGGCCTTCTCCTGCCTCGCCTCTTCCGTCTCGAGCTCGCTGAGCTTCACGTTGCTCAGTCGACGGAAGAAGAGGTTGAAGTCCAGCTCCAGAGCTTCCATGCTATCCAAGACCTCGCTGAAGAGCTCGTCGAAGTCGCTGTCCTTAAAATTCTTCAGGCCGAGCCTGGCGGTCATGCACTTCTTGTACTCCCCCAAGAAGACGGCCTTGTACTCATCGCCGACTTGCATGATGATCTTCTCGGCTCTTTTGATGATCTCATCGGCTTCCTCTTCTTTGACCCCGTCTTTGATGAAAGTTTCGTCATCGACTCGTGACGCCGCCCCTATAAGCTCGCCTAGTGCCTCCCCCAGTCGCACCAGATTCCACCAGATGATACTCGGCTGATTGCGGTAGCTGTATCTCAAGGCATAATCGTCGTGGTTGGGCGTGTACGTGGGATCGAAATTGTCCATGAAGGCGAATGGGCCGTAGTCCATGCTCAGTCCGAATAAGGAAGTGTTGTCGGTATTCAGCACTCCGTTCATGAACCCGTATGCTTGCCACATGGCAACTGTAAGCGCGTTGCGCCGCACAATCTCTCGGAATAGGCGCGTAAAGCGGTTTTCGGCCGACTCGGGAGGTCCTTCGATCCCATCGGCAGAAACATTGCGTCCCGGCACAGGAGAGTCGGCGGCTTTGTCTGGATTCTCGAGGCGGCTTGGTAGGTTCTCCCAGCCACCGAAGACGTCTTCGGCAACATACGTCGCCAGCTTGCGGATGAGATCTCTATCACCCCGCGCGCGTAGGAGATCGAACGTGCCGATGCGCAGCCAACTCTGCGCAAAACGCGCCACGATGGCACCGGGCTCGATCGTCTCGCGACGCACCTTGACCTCAGGCAGGAGCGTCAGGCTCAGCGCTCTCGTGGTCGGCACACCCAGCGCATTGAGGGCCTCGCTGACGACGAACTCACGTATGCTGCTCCTCAACACGGCCTTCCCGTCGGCAAAGCGACTATACGGCGTCAACCCGGCACCCTTGAGTTGCAACTCGTACCTGACGCCCGAGCTCGGGTTCGTCGTCTCGAACAGCGAGATAGCGCGCCCGTCGCCGAGCTGTCCGGCCCACTGGCCGAACTGGAAGCCGCCGTAGCACTGCGCCCACGGGTATCCGCCCGTGCTTCCCTCCTCGTCCCACCCCTGGATCTTGTTTCCCGCGACCGTGTCCACAAAGTCCTCGGTGTACTCGTCGCCCTCCCGGATCCCGAGGTCGCGCATCGCGGTCGGGCTCACGGCGAGCAGCTGTGGCCGCGCGACGGGCTGCGGGCGCACCCACGTGTAGAGGGCGTCGCGGACCTGCCGCGGACGTATCTGGTCCCGTGGCGTCTTGTGAGAGTCGGCGGGCGTGGGGAACAACGGGTCGGCCGGCAGCTTCGACGTGAAGCTCCAGGACTTGGGTATATCGTTTATGGATGCGCCGCTGCCGTTTGTCGCGGCGACCTGTGAGGAGTAGTTCGACGCCATTTGCGCGATTCGTATCTGGGGGATGAGGCTTCCGCTCAGGATTTGGTGGAAACGCATGTAGGGTGGGTTTTGACCCTATAACCCTCCTAGCGTAGAGGGGCCTGCGGAATGCTCAAGGTATCAAAAACACAGCCCAAACATGGGGAGACACGGGAGGGCTTCGTATGCCTGTTGTAGGGAGTAGCGTGATATTACGAGCTAAGAATGCTGCAGTGAACGTCTTAAGAGAGATTTATAGGTATAAGTACAAGTACGCAGGTGAGTATAACGGCAGAGTAGATACCTAGAGTGGCGACCTTAGGAAGCTTGCAAACTGTCCTACATTAACCTCATCCGCCTTCCCGTTGAACAGCAGCAATATGTACAACCCCTAATTTGTCAGCAAAGCGACGGAGAAAAATGTCCTTAACAAGAATGTCTTTTTGAGCCAATTGAAAAGTAAGACAAGTACCCAATAGTTCTATAGAAACGATCATCGAAGAGGCTTTAAGGAAGTCAATTGCTGTGGCGATAAGAACCAAGAGCAGGTGCCTCCACGAAAACCCCACCACTGTTCCAAATATGGGTCCTACGGATACCTAGTAGATACAGGGGCTTTAGCGGGGTAACGTCATCATAAGGACAAGTCCCCTTAGCTCTCGGACACGACGGCCCCGCTAAAGATATCTTCACTTTTCGAGGGCATCCGGCCGTTTATCAATATTCGCTGCATTGTACACAGCTTTTCAGCGGCAGTCTAAGACATTTTGAATACGCTCAATCTTTAAAAGCCCATATACTCTGGTTCTCTGGTTCTAGCTACAGTAGATGCTAGGTAGGTTTGAAAAGACTGGAATTGGTAGGCTATCTAAACGATACCCGCTGTGGATACTGAACATACCCGCAATACGTAATACACCTGAACATTGAACATGGCCTCCCCTGCGTCACTACCATGGACTGATTCTGCGGCTGCTGTTGATATGGGGTTATTAAAGGTTGCCTTGGTTCGGGGGATCGAGCATATACTTCTCGCTTGCGTGGTTCACTAAAGCTGTGTTTTCACTATCAGTCCGTAAGGCTAAGATTGACGACTGTAGCAATACACAATGAATTCCATCACGTCTGCCTTCAAGCCCACTGCCTCGGGCCAAGCGCCGAAGCAACACCCGGAATATATCCCTTCACTGAAGTTAAACGACGGCAATGAGATCCCACTCGTACGCACCCTACCCAAAAGAGCGAGAGACGCACTAACTCGTTTTTATGGATACAGCTTGCATACGGCCTGGGAACGGCCCGGATGGAGGATCAGGAAGCCGACGTTACCAGGATGACAGTTACGGCGATAAAGACAGGATTCAACCACCTAGATTGTGCTGAGTGTAAGTCGGAGCCGCATGTGGCGTTATCATTGTTTTGACTCAGTGTATGCGGGCGAGAGCGGATAGGGGGCTCATTCAAGTTTAGACTACGGAAACGAAACGGAGCTCGGCAAGGCGATCAAGCAATCCGGCGTGCCGCGCTCTTCGCTCTACGTGACGACGAAGCTGCAGAACGCGAAGCGACTGGACGTGCAGACGGCCTTCGCGAACTCTCTCAAGAAGCTCGGGCTGGATTACGTGGACCTGTACCTCGTCCATTCGCCGTTCATGGCCGACACGCCCGCGCAGCTGCAGGCGATCTGGGAGGAAATGGAGAAAATCAAGGAGTCGGGCAAGGCGAAGTCGATCGGCGTCTCCAACTTCCTGCAGGAGCACCTCGAGACGGTCCTCCTGACCGCCAGATTCCCCCCGGCCGTCAACCAGATCGAGTATCACCCCTACCTCCAGCATGGGGCCCTGGTCGACTTCTGCCGCCAGAAGAACATCGCCGTCGCGGCGTACGGCCCGCTCACGGCCGTCACGAAGGCGAGGCCCGGGCCTGTCGACCCGATCTACGCGGACCTCGCCAAGAAGTACGGCGTCTCGGAGGGGGACATCGCGCTGCGGTGGGTCATCGACCAGGGAATCGTGGCTATCACGACGAGCTCCAGTGAACAGAGGTTGAAGAGTTACATTAACAGGCTCCCCGGTTTCAAGCTCACGCCCAAGGAGGTTAATCTCATTGCTGACGCTGGAAGGGGTATGCATTATCGGGCGTTCTGGACAAACAAGTTTGCCCCAGATGATCCTCGGTAGACAGTGAATATTTTCGATCAGAAGGGCCCGTGCTGCTAGGGGGATGGGGCGACATGTATATTAAATGGACATCAGTCTGCCCGTGGGGAATATAATTCATCCCGCATGAATGCGCAGGTTTGTGCAGGTAGTAGACACCCAGAGGATAAAAAGCTAGAGAGCACCTGTAAGATAGCGAGAGGTTTTATTGTATCCGACGGACGCCGAAATGGCAGCACCTCTAACAATTTCTTGTATCTATGGCCCAAAACTCCAACTAATATCACAAATAATGCCTAAAACCGCTTCCCATTTCCTTATTAAGGTGACGAGTCAGTTAGCTGTTACTGAGAATTTTTGGAGGCGCTGCCATTTCGCCGTCCGTCAGATAGTTCTCATTCGATATATAGGGGTTGTTTGGAGCATTAGCCTCACTGGGAAGTTCAACTGTGAGAGTGACGGTGAACACATAAAAAGAAACTATTCTGGAACCTAGTACACTCCTCTCTTGTGACTATCAGTTCCACATTATGCCGAGATGCTGTTGTACGTTCCCGTCTGCCCTTTTGCTTCTTCTTGGGAAATGCTCCATTCATTGCACCTCTCGCTTGATGATCATCTCTTGGCTTCCCTCGCTAGTAACGCTACCACGAGGCCCTCCGCGAGAGTTCGGATAATAGACACACGCGTCAATGCCATCCGTGTCGCATCGATCAGCCACTCTTACACTCTTGGTACTCCTCGGATTGGAGCTTTGGGATGTAGCAATGCTTTGTTTCCCCACGCGCATCTCGGGCGCTTTCATTACTGTCTTGGAGATGATCGTTCCGTCTGGGGCCGTCGCGTTCTGCAAAGATGCTAGGCGATACGTCCCATTCCTGCAGCCGCGGGACCCGTAACCATAAGGCCCATCCGGATCAATCTCTATGCCGAACCCGGATCTGAAGGATCGCATGAAGGCTTTCAAAGTTGGGATTGTTGCCGACAAAATTGACCAAAAAAGTTGCAATTGTTGAAAGACGAGAGCCGGGATGATGGCTTTGGTAAGGTTGGCGCTTTTCGTGTAGGCCGAGACATAGTGAAGATGAGCGCCAGCAAAAGCAATGATGGGCAACCTGAACCCAAACGCAACAACCACTTGGATTTTGATGTCTCGTTTAATTTGAATGGGCGCCACGAACAAGATTGGTAAGAGCACTAGAAGAAGCTCGATCAAGCTGTCCAATGCTGCAATAACGCACCACCGAGTCAGCTGGTCGCTGCATTGGCCAGTTACACTTCGTGGAAAAAATTCAGAAGGGGTGCACCCAACCGAAAGCGCAACAATGGACCCGAACGCCCATGCGACTGTGAGAGCAAGTGTGGCATTACACAGTATCCAAGATATCCGGGAAGGCACAATATTGCGCGTGAAGAGCCGCAGCACTAACGCAAGGACGGAGGCTTTCGCTAAGGCAAGGCTTAAAATGAAGAATATTTGCGCAGAAAACGTTGCCTTTCTACGTTAGTTCGTGGCCATCTGATGGAATGGGAGTTAAAATGGCAGGTTGAAGACATACTCTTCCCATGTACACCATCTGTGAGCCATCGAGGAGATGCTCCGACTTGCCCAGCCCCTTCTTCATAGCAATGAACAAAGGAATGACTTCGCCCAGCTGGAGGACCTACGTCATGGTAAGACAAAGGGGGGCCGTCGAGGTGCTGTGTCACTTACGGTCGCCACTGCAGCTGTAACATCGTCTGGACCATATCTATTCCATTTGATATGCAACCGAGCAACAAGGACAAGCGAGCAGTAGATCAGGCAAAGAATGGAAGAAATCCACAAGTATCCAGAAGTGTCTTCAGTAGTAATAGGGGCAAAACGATGGCCATCGCTGGTGAAAGACGGTGGTGGGTCCATGTTGGACATGACCGGTTCCACAATAGATGCAAACCGACGCTACCTGACCCTCCTTATGAGCAGTACTCGAATCCCGTCGAGGAGAAAGTACGGGTGTCGTTACTCGGGGGGCTTTGCCATCCCTTCCGGAGACAGGGGATCCCGTTCGAGGGAGTGGGAGGAGTCTTTACTTTAGCATTCATGAAGCCGTAGACCACGAGTATGAACGGAACATATCTCCTCGGGTGCGAGAAGACTACACAATTAGCGGTAGCTGCTTTTTGGGACCGCGCTCATCGAAAAATAGGACCTTGATAACCTATCAAACTAGCCTCTAGTAATATCCATCCAATTACACCTAATTTTTGCAGTGATATTCGTACAACATATGTCAGTAGGAGAAATCGGTAGATCACATACGTCAGAACTAGAGGCTGCAACTCGCGTTGCACCGCGTTCCTCCCATGTATCGAGCCCCAAAGTGGACCTTTTCCTATATATGCTTAGCGTCGGCACCGCTCCCACTTATTGCGTAGTCTTCTCGCACCCCGAGCAGATATATTCTGACGACAAGGTGGCTTTTCCTTATTTGGCGTGCTATAGTACACCTGGTTAGCTGACAGATTGCGTTAAATCTAACGGTATGAGAAAAGAAGGAAACGAGGCACGTGTAGGATATGGCAGATGGGTAAAATGGCGCGCTAGGGATACCATCTATCTGATAGCGTACAGTTTCAGGAACCAATCACAGTCCGTATCTCCTCGGGTGCCAGAAGACAGTAAGCGGTAACTGGCTTTTTGGCCTGTGCTCGTCGAAAATGGAACCTCGATAACCAATCGAACTAGCCTCTAGTGATATAAATCCAGTTGCACCTATTTTTGGCTGTGATATTTGTACCAGCATGTGTCATTGGCGCAGATCGACACATCATACCCAGCGCAACCGAGGGCGTACCCGTGGTGATGGCCGCGTTCCTCTTATGTGACGAACCCAAAGTGGGCTCTTTACCATATACGATTAGCGTGAAAGCCGGTACCGCTTACTGTGAGACCTTTCTGGCACCCGAGGGATAGTGACCGTTAGCACCGATTACGTCCTAATACCCGTATTTTTCTCGAAATTGACCAAATGCTAATGCAAGCCAAGACGCCCCATGGTCTAGCTTCCCTAGACGGAACAGTTTTTCCCTTTCCCTTCTATTCGTTGTTCTATTTATAACATCCGGGCCACTATCAAAGGAAAAGAGATACTAAGTATTAGGCCGAATTTTAACACCTCTGCTAAGTATCCCCTAGGGCCATAACAACGGTAATTTTTATATTAATTAGAAATAAAAGCTTTATCAGCTTTACGAATATGCAATAACTATTTTATTTTATAATATTATATTTTTTTTAAAAAGATTTTATTTTTCGGAGTATTACAATTATTATTTAATCTTTATATTCGCAGAATTTTCATTTTATTAAAACGGTATAAAACTATAAAACTAAATAAGAAACTATATCGAAATCAACTACGACTAAGACGGTATTGAGAAAACTACATATAGTTAAATTAAGACGTACGTTTAAAAGGTTTAAAATATTATTAATTAGACATAACTGCGAAAGCAGTTAATTTTTATACCATAATAATATTAAGACGTTTTTACTGCTTATAGGTAGTATACGAAGAATTTAAGGTTTAACCGTTATATTAGCGAAAGTAATAATATCTTACTAGCTTTATTAATTTATATTATATCTGGGTAAGAGATGCTAGGTTCTGAGTAGGTTAAATGAGTGGGGAATAATACCTGGCTAGGATATTAAACTCACTCCTAGGACATAGTAGACTACTATGCGGATGCTGGGCCTAGGGGCAAACGATCGTCACTTCGATTGCCAGAAGTGTCTTCAGCTACCACTGCTGATTCCCTAACGATCTTTGTTGATATTCTGCCGGTGGTGTTTCAGCCACTTCTGGAGCCAAAACTATCGCTCCGCCTTCAACTTGAGTAGGGTAAGGCTAGACCCCGTGGGGGCCGGGGGACGGCGAGAGCCCCCGTATTATTGAATGGTATGGTATCTGTGGATGAAAGTAGAGTACAAGGCACTATCGGAACATCAACGAGCACTGTTTGAAAATCGGCGGCGTCCAACTATATGTGCCCTCCCTTCATGTCTTCCATGTGCAACCAACAAAAAGAAAGGGGACAATTATTGGTAGCCGTCGATGCTGGTCACAGGTTATCTTATTAGGTACTTGTTCGACCTCTCTTCGTGGAACCTTGAGAGACGTTGATACTTTACCTGGTCTTCCTGGAAGGCTTCTTTTTCTGCATAACGCCGCACCTATACTTCACCCAAGATCTCATCATGATAGAGACAGCCAGAGTACCAGTCACCGAACGGGAGACACACGATGTCGAAGCCATAGGGGAAAATGATACAGAGCTTTCACTATCAAATTTTGAGAACGATCCCGAATACTGGAAGGAAAAAGGCACCGCTGCCGATAGACATGCCATGTGGAGGATGGGCAAGGTGCAGGAAATGCGGCGCACCTTCCGATTTGTATCCATCTTTGGTATGTCGATGATTCTTACAGCGACTTGGGAGACCATTCTTGGGTAAGTTGCGGTGCAGCGTGGTACAAGGGGTAATGTGAGTGACGAACGAGTAGTACATCCACCTTTGGTCTCATTGATGGTGGTACCGCTGGGTTGATCTGGACGTATCTCGTTTGCTGGGTAGGATTCATCTGCACCAACATGTCCATAGCAGAAATGGGCTCGATGGCCCCGACATCAGGCGGCCAATACCACTGGGTCAGCGAGTTTTCCCCCCCTCGAAGCCAAAGGTTCTTAAGCTACATGATCGGTGAGTGCGCGATTATAGAATAGATATAAGCAAGCGCTCACAGCCATACAGGCTGGCTCTGTGTTCTCGCATGGCAGGCTGGAGCTGCCAACACAGCCTTCCTAGCCGGCTCCCAAATTCAGGGCATGATCGCGCTCAATAAACCCGACTACACCTTCGAGCCGTGGCACGGAATACTCTTGGTCTTCGCCATATCGTCATTAAACTTCGTCTTGAACACCTATCTCGTAAAAAGGCTGCCACTAATCGAGGCGGTCGTGTTGGTGGTCCACATCTTTGGGTTCTTCGCTGTCCTAGTTGTTCTCTGGGTCACTGGACCAGTGGGAGATGCACATGCAACTTTTACAACCTTCAACGACTATGGCGGATGGAATAACTTTGGGCTGGCTACCCTCTCGGGAGTCGTGGCGGTGGTGCTGCCTTTCCTTGGGGCGGATTCCGTTGCCCACATGGCGGAAGAAGTTCGGGACGCTTCTAAGACGGTCCCCAGGAGCATGATCTGGACGACTGTCATCAATGGTGCAATGGGCTTTGTCATGCTTATTACCTTCTGCTCCGTCCTGGGTAGCCTCGAGGACGCACTGGCCTCTCCAACACAGCAGGCCTTTCTCTACGTCTTCTACAATTCAACGCAGTGTGTTGCTGGGGCGTTAGTCATGGGTTCTCTCGTGACTACGATGACGATTTTCACCAATTCGTCCGTCACTGCAGTATCTTCTCGTCAACTCTTTGCGTTCGCTCGTGATCAGGGCGTCCCCTTCAGCAAGACTTTCGCATATGTCCGTGTCACTCAACTCTTATTCGATATTTGTCATACTAATAACTTCTATAGGTCCCACCCAAATGGGGCGTGCCCATGAACGCCATCTGCCTCTCGTTCGCGGTCACCTGCCTTCTTTCCCTGATCAACCTCGGTTCCTCCGTCGCCTTCATGAACATCGCTTCTCTCTCGACCGCCGCCAACCTCGCGTCCTACATGGTGGCAATCTCGTGCTGTGCGCTGAGGCGCATTCGCGGAGAGCCTCTTCTTCCCTCGAAATTCAAGCTTGGCCGCGCAGGACTTCCTATCAACATTGCGTCCATCTTCTTTCTGATCGTCGTCTTCGTCTGTTCCTTTTTCCCCATGGGACCAAACCCTATTCCTGCAGACATGAACTGGAGCATCTTAATGTTCGGCTCGACTGTGGTGTTTTCGGTGGTTTACTATCATGTAAAGGGAAGGCATGTCTACGCAGGGCCGGTGGTGTATGTGCGCAAATTAGCTTAGGGAAAATTTACGTTTCGAAGCCCATATAAACACTTACACTTATTGCCTTTATTTATTTACTACTTAGTACAATACGGAAGTGTAACAACAATATCGGTATTACTGCCGTTACCGTTTCCTGATGCGAGGCTATCGCAACGCGGCGGCAGCACAATATGCCCTCGTATTAAGGGCCTAATTCGTTGCCGGTTTCGTTCCCGGTAAAAAGAGCGGGGCCTCCGCGTATTTCGGCTAGCTCGGCCTGCTGGGGCAGGCCTCGCGCGCCTCATACGTCCGGTCCCCCCCTTTTTTTTTCAGGTCGACGGTTAGGCCGGCGGCGTCACGCCCGGCCCTCACCCACGTTCCTAAAGATACTTAAAACCCTGGTTAACCTGACCTAACCGACAACGTGGCCGTCGACCTGACTAGCCGTGAAGCCCTGTCAGCACTCGCTAGCCGTCGCCCTAATTAACCGTCAAGCAGTGGAAGCCTTGGCAAGCCGTCGACCTAGCTAGGTCGTCAACGGGCACCTAGGTCCGCGGTAAGGTCGAGAATATGTCAGGGCAAGGGCCAGGGCTTCCGGGGCGTTCGGGCCTTGAGGGCATTGCCGGGTCTCGCACGGGTCATACAATTGGCGGGGGTTATAAGACACGGGCTACTATGCAGTAGCCGCATTGTGCGCTTACCTTTACTCTCCTATTTGGGACTCTTAGCAAAATTTCCAATCAGAGAGGCCCGGCATAGAGCGACGGGTACGCAACAATAACCCTCGTCCACTCAACTGGCAAGCACCTTACGTTGAAGTAAAGGTCATTTACTTTTAGTGGTTGTAGTCCTTAAAGTTGTATAGAGGGTTCTTGCACAGAGAACTGCTAGATTAAGAGCCAGCAGGTGGGCCTACTGCAGAAAACTAATATCTAGCCGATATAGGTCGGCTCATGTACCTTGACAGCAGTCCCTAGACCTATCATCAACAGCTCTACGTATGCCCATGGCATAAGCGGCGGCCACTCGTAGGTCGAATCGCCATCTCGTTGACCAATTTCCGACTCCCCGTTCCATCCCACACGTCGTTGGGCGCATCGTGACTACCGGTGAAGAGGCCGCGCCATAGCGCCGATGACAAGCAAAGTGCGTTGGGTCACTTGTTCATGATTACGTAAAGCGCTGGCCAAAGAAGAAACAGTCTCGGTACGCAGTCAGGGTTGTTCCAAATTAGACTATTGGAGTGACTTGTGCTTCGTACGCCACAATCGATCGAAATCCGTACATGGCCTGTTCCTAGGGAAGTCTTCCTAGCAACTACGATATCTCTGATCGTCAAAAACGTAGATATTCCATAACAAGGGGCGGGGTTGAAAGACCGTAGTAAATTCTATCCTTGAATGTCTGTGCTGTCCCCTATCCCCATTCTTAACCGGCGACCCACCCCTTGAAGAGTACGTAAATCCCGACTTAGTGGGTTTATATTAATGAGCTTTCTTGGCGCGGGCATACATTGATGTGGAGGCGTTCGCCAGTTTATGCACAGTTCCCATCTGGGTTTACTGGACCCCAGAGTGGCTTCAGATATTGCTACCCCATGTCTAGTGTTGATTCGCTGTGACGAAATGGAACCGAGGGAATAGGGCGAATTGAGGATAGAGAGATTATTTTCGGATGTTGCAACAGCTTCAGTTCAGTTGGTCTTGACACGGCCGTATCTCTACAAGTGCCCATGACGGGCCATAGGCCTGCGCACGGCCGGAATCGAAGGCTTCTTTTTTTAAGGGGAGAGCTTCTTCGGGTCGATCTGAGCTCTCCACACTCTATCTTTGCTACGGCGTCATACACCTGCGGTTTTCAGTACGAGGGCGGCTTGTACAGGCCTTATTGGCTACTACTGCGGATAGAATAGCAGCTGCCTACATCTAAGCGCTTCTGCGCAGGATACAAATGATTTGGGAAGCAAATACGCACCGTAGCTCTACTTCTAGCCCGTTAATCCACTATCTAGATGCCATCCAAGCCTAAAGTAACCCATACCGCCATTACGGCCTTATACGAGGCGCAATTAGCGGCCCTGCTTGCTCACTCATCTCATCAACGTCTATTAAAACACGGAGACCTCGCTCTCATTACGACGGAAACCTAGGTACAAACAGGCATCGCTTGCTACGATCCATGCACAATTCTCATAGCTCGTCGTCCGACTCGGTCTTATCATTATTATCATCATTGGCAGGAACGGGAGCTGCGGGCTTCTTCCCCCTCAAGAAGGGCAGATCTCGCGGGGGCGGTTCTTCTTCGTCTTCTTCCTGGTGGCCGCCGTCGGTAGTACCGCCCCGTTGCTGTCGCGGAGAAGCCGGTTTCGCCCTCGAGCTCGCCGTCCCCTGCTTCTTCACCGCCCTGCTGCCACTGCCACCACCTTTCGGCGCCGCCGCTGCGGCGGCTCGGGTGGTCGTGGCCCTGCTGCTCCTGCCCCGCGCGGCCGCCTGCTGCTTGCCCCTGGTTTGTATTTGTCGTTGTTTCGGCGGAGGAGGTGACGGCGGCTGGCTGTCGTCAATGTCGTCGTCGCTCTCGGTCTCCGCCTCCCGCGCAGCGGCCTCGCTCGCCGTCTCCTCGGCGTCCGTCGTCTCCGGCTCGTCCTCCTCGGGATCTAGCTGTGGGCCGCCGTCGGCGGCGGCGACGCTGTCGACCTCCATCTTCACGGAGGCGTCGACGTCGTCATCGTCAACGGCATCGTCATCATCATCACCACTGGCGGCCTTCCGCTTACCGGCGCGCGAGGCACCTGCAGCCCGTTTCCGCACGCTGGCGTCGGCGCCGGCGACCCGGGTGAGCTTGGCCGGATCGACGTCGGCGGCGGCTAGCAGGCGCTGCTGCTGGCGGATCTTAACCTTCTTCTCGTTGAGGAGGTCGCGAAACTTTTCGAGCAGTTGCGCCTCGTCGTCCTCGCGCGCACGGATGAGCTCGCGCAGCTGGTCCTTGAGCTCGGCGACCGAGGCCTCGAGCGCGCGGGTCCGCGCGGCGGCGGCGGCGAGCTCCTCCTCGACCCGCACGCGCGCCGCGATCGCCGACACGCACCACGTGAATAGCGAGATCTCCTCGTCCGGGTTCTCCGGCAGCTTGATGGCGCCGAGGCGTTGCTGGTGATTTCGGGGTTAATAAGGGGTGTTCTTTACTGGTGTGGCTGGATATAAGAATTGGGGACAGACGCACCGTGATTCCCTGGATGTTCTTCCGCACGCAGAGCTCTACGGCAGAGCCATCCTCCTGCACTTCGGCTCTGATCTCGATATCATGCGCCGGTTTGTGGTCGACCAGGGTCGCGGTCAGGATCGCCTCCCACTCGGCATCGGTGCAATGGTCATTCGCCGTCTTGTGTTCCCCTATTCTCTTGTGCCGCACTATAACGAATAAATAAAACGGGGTCACGAGTCAGTCAGTACTTCCGAGATCCAAAAACCCGCAGGCACATGTTGTTGATCCCCTGACACATAGCGATCGAGATTAGGTTTGCGACTAGGCCGCCCGATGCGGCCGCCCCGATCTGGGACCATTTTCATGCCGGGTGACGCAAGCGCGCGGGGAAGCCAGAGGGGACAGACGAGGGAGGGCACTCACGTTTGGCCGCAAACACCGCGGATCCTTCTGAGCCCCGGAGCTTGAGGTCGAGCGGTTTCGACCCGTAGGGCGTCACCTCCAGCAGGAAGAACTCGGCTTCCTTCCCTGATATTGGAAACCGCAGGACTGGTATGTCTGCCATTTTGGGCAAGTCCGCCAGGGCGCGAGATTAGATTGGACGAGCGTAAGTGATGTGATTGTGAGCGATATCGCGGCAAGGCGTTGCTCCGCGCGCGATTTAGAGTTTCGTTCCTGAGATGACGTGTGGTCCGCTTGAGACAGTAAATCTGCGGCCCGAGATTGGAGGGTGAGGTTTAATTCAGAGCGTCATTCCCTGTGGCACCTCGAAACAGGTAGGGTGGGGTTACTGATGGTGCTACCAACAAATCCAGTCGACGGGAAAATCACACAGCCTCTTTCAGCTCTCCGTACTGGATGGTATATCTCGATATATATTGTCAGACGCTGTTATGCCGAGTCAAAATTCCAGTCAAGAAGGGGCAACTCGTACTACTCTCTGCCTACCAAGGCAGGTAGTGTGTCTAGCCAACAAACTGACCCGGCAGGTGGTTTTAGAAGCTTGGAAGCGCGCTCCCAGAAGCAGCCTCGAAAGATAGGGGCATGACACTTGCTTTGCCGTCATTCATGGAATCTTTACGAAGACGGGAATTTACTGTATTATTCTTAATTTTTTTTTAGTTCGGGTGGTTCTCTAGGCAACTGCAGCCGAATGCACCCCGTCTTGAAACTGGGAGCCACTTTGCTTTCCTTCCTAGCAAAGCTTCTTAAGAGAGCTCTACCAAGTGCTGCCAGGTATCGCAATAGAAACGTATGGGAAATGGCCTCTGCAATGCGAGAATACTCTTTATTCGTCATCCATGCGGTTATATATACACATATATATGTAACTCTCAGACGCATAGACCGAAACATCCGAAGTCTGTAAGCACCCATTACACACATCCGTGCCCCTCTAGTAGTGGTAGGTGCATGATAGCTGGGTTAGTGAGGGGTCAATCGCGTCCTTATATTTTCGCGTCCATCTCGCGTTTCTCTACAGCGCAATTACCACTGAAGAACGACGCTATAGGGCTGAACCGAAGGATACATACTCTGCATACTAGGTACATTTTCGGACGTGACGGTGTCCCATAAGCCATACTCCGTTTGGTGAGATGTCACGTATCAATGGAGAAGCTATTCATTCACATCTGCTTCGCGTCCAAATACGGTACGTGTGATCAATTCACTTAAAGTAGAAAGGCTCAATCAAGTTCACTAGGTAACGAGACGAGGAAGTGGCTTCTGCTCTATTAGCATTAGTACTTCCGAATTAGTGGGCAAATGAAGATAAAGTGTGAGATGCGGCCACTGATTTGGCAGGATTTGCACTTGAGGGACACTGCACGGACCATTACCAGCCATTGGCACTGTACGTAGTATGATGGTTCCACCCCTGACTCCAAAAAAGAAATCTCAATTTAGTAGACTACAAATTTAGAACCCCACTCTGCCCAGTCCAGCAGCGGCCCAGCCTTTCTCGCCCGCCCTGCGCTGCACTGCACTGCGACTCTACCACAACCCGGCCCAGCCTGTCTGACCTTCTTCCCAAACCTGTCACCAACATCACACACCACAAGCAACAAGCACATCACTCTGCTTGAGGCAGCCAATTCGATCAATCCTCATCCACCACCAACCATACAACGCGCTGCATTCCTGACTAGGAATACCTTCCGTCTGTATTACCGCAGCTGTTGGGGAGAGATATTGTATGATTTTTGTTTAACTATTTCAACTGCTGTTGTTGGTCATTCCATTGGAGTCGCCTTGTTCAATCACGAATATCTCCATACCTTAGGTACTTAATTTCGGACAACCTGAACAAGTCGCATCGGCACCGTTTGTCCTTTGCCGAGTGGTTAAATCCGTTTCCATCGCAGCATCCTAGGACATTCCCCGTCGCGAAATCACACTACCGGCATTCTTGCAAACGAGAAACGGAGGAACCCTGTTGACGGTTGAGCTTGGAAGCAATTGATCAGAAGACTTGGAAAATGCGACGGGGCCGTAGCGATACATCTTGATGGGAATCGTATATGGGAAATTCCCTTCCCGAAGGACAATTTTATATGAGACGTACTGGCGCTGCGCACATGCGACAACTCAAACTGGATACAACCCGCTCCATCCTGACCGCACATTCCTATCATGGACACCTTACGACTAAAGCCGCGGAACCCTGTAGAAGATGACGTTGAAGACTGGGATGACGATGATTTTATGATCGATAGCGCCGACCTCTCCTTCCAGAGCTCGTCGACTGTTGTGAACACGCAGAATAACAGACGCGATAGCCACTCTTCTTTCAGGTCGGACCGCGACTCGTTACCAGGCCAGGAGGAGACACACGTGCATGTACCAGGGGACGACGAGAAGTCTACCTTGGATGCCATAGCCGCTGCTGCCCATGCTGGCATTCCGATCCCCGCCGACGTCCCACCGTCCGCGCTAATGGGAGGCACCATTCGCCGGCTCGGGCAGCGTAGCGTCAAGAGGGTATTCCAAGAGGACTGGGGCGATGACTTGGAGCTGCCGGAATCAGACCAGACTCTCCGCCTGAGGCCGCGAGATAAAACCGAATTTCCCAAAGCCATACGACAAGTCAGTGGCTCAGCAAAGCCTGGTCTAGTGAGACAATCGCCGCCATCGAAAAAGGAGAACAAGCCAAAGGCCCTGGGAACACCCATCAACTTAGACAGGTTCAGGGATAACGACGAGGACGACGACATGTTCGGCGAGGGAGCTTCAACCATTCGGCCGTCGAAATTCCGGCCACAAGCGGGACCGGTATCCTTTTTCTCGCCATCCATTCCCCAGAAGAAGGAAGATGACGATTTCGAGATGGACCTTGAACTGCCGTCAGACGGGAAGCTGAAACTATCGAGGAGAAAGGATATTCCTAAAACCCCGGCGATGAACGGAAATGAAGACTTCGACTGGGGAGAGGGTAGCCTGGGAACAAGATTTGGCGGTACCCGACGGGATGCCTTTTCCAACCGCAGCTCATCCGTTTCGGCTCTAAGTCCTAGTCTTGCAAGTTCGATGACCGCAGAGAGCGAGGATGAGAACTTGGATGGGCTAGAGCTACCCATTGGGCCCTTGAACCTTAGCGAACGTTTGAAGCGGCGGAAACTAAGTCGATCTCCAGAGAGATCAGTAGTGGGTCGAGCATCCAAGCAAGCCCTACGTACTGCGGAAGAGAAGGAGGACATTTTCTCTGGTCTGGAATTAGGCGATGGGGACGTTTTCAACTCGGGCAAACTTTCACTCCACCGTAATGTCAAAATCAAGGAGTCACAGCCTACCGTTCCCACACGGCCGAAGACCGCAGTATCAATAACTTTCACCAACAAGCCGGTCACATCAATACCTACCTCTCGCCTTCCCCGACCCATGGCTAGCCATGAACGTTCGCATGCTCAGGCTCCTTCGCTCGAGCCGGTTTCTGAAAGCGGCGGCCCTATCCAATCGCGACCCAGCAGAAGAGGGCAATCGAAGCTCGGTCATTCAAGCCAGTCTTCCATATCAAGCCTTTACGCTCCGTCTACCCCCGCATCTGCCTCGACTTTTCATCAACAGAACGCACCGCGTAGAAAAGAATTAGGCCAGAAAGCCTCAACAAGTATTCTTCGGACAGAACCGACCACTACTAGTGCCCAGCTTCTACGACTGAAGAGGTCCATGCCGGTCCTGCGTGCTGCTCAACCCCCTGCCAAGCCGGTAACGTCGCGCTTCGAGCGCCCACCTTCCCGGACTGATGCTACCCGGCCACAGTCATCTCTGCGCCCCAAAACACCAGTTGATAGGCCGCGCTCTACCTATGAGAGCATCGCGGCCCAGGCTAGGAAGCCCCAAGTACCGTTTTTGCCTGCTGGTGCCTCTCAAAGTCAATCGCAAAACGTAAATGCCAAGGCCTCGCGTGCATTCAGGCGTCATGACTCGGATCAAGGCCCGGAGGTTAGACCCCTCTCACGTGCGTTCTCCCGCTCCACGATGCGTTCACCAAGCCCTAGGAGGTTCCGCCATGAGAAGATGGCTTCGGAGCCCATTTGGCAGCAGCTTAGTAAGCCGCGTCGTCTACGACACTTCGGTGACGGCCACGAGCTAGATGGTTTCGATGATCTTCCAACATCGGCCCAGGTAGAGTCCAGATTCACTAAACAGCCTGTGGCGAGCGGGAACAGAAGAAACAGTATCCGGAACAAGCTGCACCAAAACGTTCAGCAGGAGCGTAAAACTCCAAGTCCTGTGTCGCCAAAGTCCCCCACCAGGGTTAGCTACCAGCCTCATTTCGCTCGAGACACTACTGCCAGCCGCCTGGCAAGGGAAGCGAGTCTGGCACAGAGAGCCGGACCGCTGACTCCTCTGACCATGCACAGGGTGGCTCAGCTCTCTACTAGGATGAACCTGAACCCAAGTTTCCCCCAGAATACCATCAGGGCAAAGAAACCTCGAAGGCCTCAGCAGCTGAAACCGCACTTAATCACAAATCTTAACTCGGCAAGGGAGCCGAAAGGTAAGAGCCAAACCCTGTATGTTCCGAGGCAGCGCTAACATCCAAGCTAGTCGTGAATGGGATGACTTATAACCCGGTCACATATCGCTGGGAAGGCAACGAAAACGCGTTGAACGTCTTCAACGCTCCGATACCCTCATCACCTACGACACCCATGCCTCCACGTGTACACCGCGAGAAGGAGGCCTCGACTCCCGGGCCCGTGCTCATCAAGGATATGAGTACGAGCAAAGGGGCTAAAAGGATTGGAAACATGGTGTTTGACCCACAGGCCATGTGTTGGCTTAAGGTTGACAGCGCGACCCCAACCTCCAATTCTGATGATCCCATGGAAGGCTTTAATGCTATGGATGATGATGATGACGACCCTTTCAAGGACATTCCTGATCTTGAAGACGGTGACATGGACGAAACCGGGGGTCGGCACAGCCGCGTAAGCGACATTAAGGACGAGTGGCTCGTCGGCGAAGAGTTCGACGTCGGCCCCGAGTTCATCAGGCGGCAGCGGGAAGAGGAAGAACGCTGGCGCAAGAAATGCGATAAATGGGTTGGAGTCATCAAGCGTGATCGGGAAGCCTGGCGATGGGCCATCAAAGACATCGTCACAGGTGGTTGATCCTCTGGTACGCTCTCATCCATGACTACCCTCGAACGCATTTCAAAGATTACGACACGATGTATCAGTATTGGCGTTTCGAGGAGGACAAATCGATTAGAAGGGAAGATGACCTGGAAGGGGATACGGGAATGACCGCTTTCTATCATTACCGCTTATAATGAGGGATGGTTAGGAGATGATATCGGCGTCTTGCAGAAAGCCTAGAGGGATGGCTACCTCGCCAGTTTGGTGTGGTAGTCAGTCCTCAAAGCGAGCAAGACCTACCCATATCATCATCCTTTCCTCTTCTTTGTTGGTGTCGATATCTCTTAACGCTTGGGGATACAGCCTTCTTCTGGTACCCGTGGGCAAGCACGGATTTTGCATCTGGATCGGCTCGGGGTTTGGTTGTTTTCTTTTGGTTTTTTGGCTCATGACTGACGAATGATTATAATGACATGCAACGCTTATGATGACACGACGATATCAAGATGTATTTCTAGGACCAGGTTGGCAGGCAAATTCTTGATAGACAAAAAGAGAGGGCCACGGGTTTAACGCTGCGATGATGAGAGACACCCGAAATTAATAATGTCTAATGATGGAACCGGTGCCGTGTTGCGGAATTGAATGCTGCGATACTTTTCTTTTCGAATGCTTGATTCGGGAATGTATGGTCCAACTCACGGCATGGCGGGACCTACGTTACCCATCTATCAGACGCACGCTGCTCCCCGCATGTCTCACCCGTGACGGTGACGGCGTCGCCGATCGCATTTATTACTCCTTACCGAGCCTACAACTCGGCGTGTTAATACTTAATTCATAATCACAACGCATCACTATCGAATACACAGCCCCTTCGTTACACACGCACATGAATCCTCCTCTCCTTCCTTCGCTCGTGCCGCTCACGCGCATATATGTACAACTCGTCCACCCCACACATACTTACCCATCACAGGCTCGCAATCCACGGGGGCGACGGTGGCCGGTAGAGGGCAGTCACCCCTGGATAGGTAGCTAGCGGAGCGCAGGCAGGCCTAGATGACCTAGCGATGCTTCCCGACGCCGTGGCCGCGGAGCACCCGTGTCGTAGGCCCCGCTCCCGCCTGAAGAGGTCTCCGGGCACAGCGCCTACGTAGCATGCGGGGGGCCTGAGAGCCACGCCGAGCGTGTGGCGTCCGGGCGAGATCCATCCGCATGGAATACGAGTCAGGGGTTCGGACCGGGCGCGTCGGGATAGGCGAGCGCGTTTGCGGCGCAGAGTTACCGCCGTCTCGCGTGGCCTTGCACGAAGGCGCGGGCGCTCTTGCGATGCTTAGTCGGGGCGGGATGCCGACTGGATGACGCGGCCCAGTCCGGACTTCGCTCTGCGGAGTTTGTGCCCACGTAGACGTTGTGGCCTTATCTCTCTGCCTTTGCGATCTTTCGGGTTGTTCCTGTCAACCGGGCTTACCCGCGACCCCCGCTGATGGACCACACCGGCAGGCGGTGGCCGGACAGGCGGATATCTTTTCTCGGTGGCGACCCGGCAGGCCTCTCCTCCGCAGGGACGGGAGAAATGCGAGCTGGGACGTTTAGGAGGGCCCGACCCGGGCTACCGGACGCCGACGAGGTCAGTATACAATGTTAGGAAGGCTGGGATCCATTTGTAGTATTTTCATGTCGTATGGGGGACGGCACGAGACGACGTCGCAAACAGTTTCCATTCTTCTGTTCTCTGTATGTACGTCATACCTCTAGCTAGGCAGTAGCTGCGATCCGTCTCAGTAACATACCATCAGGGTGCGACAAGCAGATTATACTACATCAGATCGCGGCCCGGTTTAAACAGATTCACACCCCCTCCTGTAGCTCTCGTCAAAGGAAAGGAAGACAGCGGTGCCGGAAGGTTCTAGTTGCTATATCGATCTATCGTCAAGTCAAGCAGAGCATCGCCACCTATCCACCTACCTTCCTACCTACTAAACTGCCCTTGCTCCCGCAATAGTGCTCGCCGAACGCCGCTCGAGGACGCGGACACCAGGCCCTCCCCCCCTTACAAGGGCGCACCGTCCGCGTATCAAGCCAGCATGAGCACTTCCACGACTCACCTCCCATTCTACGCAGGCGGCCCGAAGCCGCGGCCCCTAGTCCGGCGTACGTTCACGGCGAGGCGACGGCGGCGTGGGGGGAAACAAGTCACGGCTGGCCAGTTGGTTGCGACGTATTGCGGCCACTGGTGAAGTGCCGCTCTGCCTTCAGGTGTGTATGGCTTTTCTGGGATGGCGAGGCTGTCGATGAGCCTTGGACTCCCAAGAATGTTCATGTTATAGCACCGAGGCGACTCTAACTCCGCGAAGACGAGGCCGATAGCGCCTCGGTAGAAAGGCTTAAAGTACGGGTGTCGCCGTCTGGAATCAGATCTCCGGCGATGAGACATGTAGCGCCTCCTGCGACTTCTGGCGTCTGCTAGTGAGAACCCCCCCCCCCGGTATTCTGAGCACCCGGAGGCTGTGCGCGGACGTTACAGCCTGTCTGACGCCCCACTCGCACGCCCCGAAGCAGCCGTGCCTTAACCGGACGACTCTTCGTCCGTAACGATCTCTAACTTCTGGTAGTTGCGACTGCGCGCAATGATTAGTTTGACCAACTCGGCCCGGATGGCGCAGTGCATCTGGGGGCAGTGACGATCTTCGGGAGTTCGGCATACTGCATATGGCCAATACATTAACGCTAAATGGACGAAACTGCGGTATGACAGACGAATGGCTAGACGTCAGCATGGAATGGCTTAATATATCGACTTTACTGTATGAACTCAGCGTGTCCAGCCTATCTCAGGTGTATCGGTGACGCCGATAAGATCTTCTTGCGCTCGTGCGACATCTCTTTGCGCCTCTCCATTCATCAGTCGATTGGGTGAAACGTGGACTTGGAAGGCGATTGGTCACCGGCATGCGGTTGGACCATGCTGCTTTGATGTGCCCCAGTTTGCCCGAGCCGCGTAGCCGGACCTGTGAGAAGTCGGGGTTCCCGGCAGTTTATGGGGCCTCATTGCAGGGTTCTAACAGCGAAACCGGGAAGCCCTGATGATTAGTGTTAGAACGCTTCCTGAATGGTCAATTTTTGGAGTGGTCTTTGCCGCTGATCCTGATATATTGCGCGTACAACCCTCCCATGGTACTCTCACCTTTGACCACCTCTGTCTCTTGAATGTTATGTAAAAATGCATCGGATTGCTGTTCGCTCCGGTGCCAACGGGCTGTGCATGAGAATAATAAGCAGCCTGGAATGCGGAGACGAAAGCTGCAGCCACCATGTTTCGCTCCCGTTCTTTAGAGCCCCTTTCCCCTAGGGTGACGTGAGCGTCCGAACTTCTGTAGCAGCCCTAACCAGGTTCCTTTCGATGAGTTTCAAGCTGGTCTTGTTCATCGCTTGTACCTAATTCCTTTTATCCACCTCTGGTTCTACTTCCGCATCATCGGCTTCTGAACGCTTGTACAGAATGTTTTCAGTTTCGCCATGGCCGCGGAAGCGCTTAATATTCTCCATCAGCCTCCTCGTGAGCTTTTGCTTCATAGGGCTCCGCAAGGATCTCAGTGCTGTCCAATTTCCCAATGAGTGGGAATACTGGGCCTCACGGAATGAGGAAGCGACAGATTTACCCTGTGCCTCACTTGAAGGGGTGGATGATGTGTTCGTCATTCTAAAGACCGGGGCGAACGAGGCGCCCGAAAAGCTTCCGGTGCACTTGAGAACTACACTCGACTGTATCCCGCATTATGGGATCTGGTCCGATCTGGAAGAGGATGTTTCCGGCCATCATGTCTCTAATGCCCTTGACGGGGTGGACCCCCGGGTGATAGCTAGCCACCAAGATTTCGAATACTACCGTCGGCTTCAAGAGCAAGGCAGGGATGCTTTCTCGGCTGATGAACAGGCCAAATGGGCCAATGTGCAAAACACGGCCTCGGGGCGCGATACGCCAGGCTGGAAACTGGACAAATGGAAGTTCCTGCCGCTGGCGGACAAGGCATACCGCCAACGGCCGGAGGCTAAGTGGTTCATTTTTATGGAATGCGACACGTTTATCATCTGGAAGAACATGTTAGCATGGCTATCGAGGATGGACGCCTCAAAGCCCCTTTACCTGGGTCACCAAATGCGGATAGGGGATGTGGTGTTTGCCTACGGGGGTTCCGGTATCGTCATCTCGAACCCAGCAATGAAAGCACTCGTCGAGCACCGGGCCGCGAACCTAAAGTTCTACGACGACTTCACAGGACAGCACTGGGCCGGGGACTGCGTTCTCGGTAAGGCCATGTTGGACGCCGGAGTAAAGCTGACGTGGTCTTGGCCTACCCTCCTGGGCGATGTTATCTCCGAGTTCGACTTTAATTCCACGTTTGGGAACGATGACGTCCATCCTTGGTGCTACTACGCCGCCTCCTATCACCACCTAGCCCCTCTTGAGGTTTCTCAATACTACGAGTTCGAGCGGAAATGGAGGAAAGAAGTGAGCAATTTCTGCCACTAGCATTGATGATCTTAACTGACCAACTTGGCGGCATTAGAACGCGAGCACTCTCCTGCGACACGGTGACATCTTCCGTTACTTCCTGCTTCCAAAGATCCGGCCCGAGATTGCGGACTGGGACAACTTATCGGCCGACGAGCAGAACTCCGAAACCGGCACGCTCGCGGACTGTCGCAGCGTCTGTGAAAACCAGCCCGATTGCGTCCAATTCTCGTTAACCGGCCGAACCTGCAGGACGTCCAAGGTCATCAAGCTCGGGCACGACCACCAACAACAGGATCCCGCCTCTGAGCGCGTCTTTTCCGGATGGATGATGGAGCGCGTCGCGGCTTTCGTGGACGAGATGAACGCATCGTGCCAGGGAGAAGACTGGATGCTGCCTTGAGCTTGATCGAGGAAATATGAACGAAGAGGCCATCAAGTCATGTCTTCGTCAAGGCGGTTAGTCCCCTAGTTTCCCGTCTAGTAAGCTTCGACTAACTCTATAAGCCTGCAACCATTAAGTGCCTGTTGTCAAACATTCGCCAAGAGCGATCGTTAAGTACATCACGAGTGAAGCCGCCATCGAAGAGATACACCCACCTCGCATATTCGGAGGCGGAGGGCACGTCACCGGACCAGGGGGCAAACCGCGCCCAGAACGAAAGGGGACAAAGGGGTTGCCAGAACTATAGGTCGGAACCACCCTGCACCAGGACGCCGCCGTGAGCCCGCTGTTGGGAAGAAGCGTAACCGAAATACTCTATATGCCGATGGAGTTGAGATTCAGCCGCTGAGTGGTCCGTGTACCAACCACAGCTGAGGTCATGGTTCGAGAAAAAGGCACTCGAGCAGCCATCGACGGGGGTTCCCAAGAGAGCCGTCGCGTGTCGAGAATCGCAAGGCCATTGATGCTAGGATGTCATCCAGCACGCGAACGGCAGCTTTATAGACACGTAAACGCGACACCTTAAAAAGGTATCCTTCTCCCTGGACAGCTAGATCAGGTGCTCGCTGTTCGGCGTATATCATATAATTTATGTAAATCTTAGGAACGTGTTTGGTACAAATGCATATGCTTTGTTGCTCAGTCGACCCGCAATGTCCGACATTGACCCAAATGTGAATCAATATGAATGCGCAGAAAATGCTTCTAAAGGCAATGTTCCAGTGCAGGCTAGCCCCATTGCGATAAAAGTCGAGGAAAGGGAGAATGGGACAGAATTACAGACACAAGCCCGGAGTCCTAAACACAATGCAACAACTGTTGTGCGTGGAGATTCGTTCTGCCCTTACCAAGTAGGCAGACAGCCTGAGCTCCAACCGCAGTAATCAGGAGCTAATAATCTGTCTGTCACACCTCCCAAGACAATTGGAACGCGAACAAAATTAATCGTCGTACTTGCCAAAATGAAAACTCGGATGTCCGACCGCATCGCCTCCGACCATATTGCAATCCGTGCTGCTACGGGGAAAGAAGTTACAGAAAACTGCAAAAAGGAAAGTGCTCCCTCGGGCCGGAATCGAACCGGCGACATTTCGGTGGCAAGATAACACAATTACAGCCGAACGCGATAACCAACTACACCACCAAGGGAGAGCAGGTTGTTAACGAGCGAGGGTGGGCCTTCGCTCGAGGGGGGTTGATGAAAGACGTCATCGTTGAGAGACTTTATATGGGCATCGGACTAAAGGTCGCAAGGGTATATTTCGTTAGTTACCTCCACCCGCCAACTAGTCTATTTCCTAAGCACGGCTATGATTTGGCTCTCATACAATATGTATGGGAAGTAACGTCGGGGCAATATCATTCACAGCACTTATCGTAAGCCGTACGCCTTTCCTATTTCATGATACCTATCGCGATATCATCGCAATTGAAGCCATTTACAAAATCTAGGGGTACTTACGGCATTATTTGAGCACCCTACAACCACACTTCATCTTAGTACTAAGTTGACATACATAGGTACATATTTATCTTGCTGAGACCAATTTCTACCAGGGAAAAAAAGGAGAAAGCAAAAAGAAAAAAGAAACAAAAAACCATAACCAAATCCAAGGGGTTCGACCCATCATAATCGGACAATCACATGCCCCTACTACGCGTAGCTACGATTTTATATTCCATGCTTCATAACACAAGGATGGAACGATGGCGCGCCTCACTAGTGTGCGCGATGTTTTACAATGAATTCTCAAATGCGGGACGACGAAACGGCGACCACAGACCTGACGGCAGAGAGTTATTTAGTGGAGACCGACAGGTCGGTGGTAGGTCTACGGAACTCGTCACCAGAAGCTGAAGTATATCTGCTCCTCTCTTCGCTGAAAGCGCGATATTCCCCAAACCCCCTTTGTTTTGTAGAGAAAAGGCGGGGGGAACATAAACTGCATAGCGCAAACTAGAACCCGACCGTAGTCTCGTGAATCCTATGACTGAACAGCCATTAGGGATCCTAGCTGCAAGGACCAAAATAAGACATTGTTAATTAAGGCTATGTAAGTTGCGCGCAAAGGCGGATTCCCAAGCGCCCCAACCCGACCAGCCCCGTTAGGTACCCTATCGAAACCACGCTCAGGCCCGCCCAAACCCGCACAAGGGCCCCCACCCCTACCCCGCGCTCGAGAGCGCCATGCGGTCCCAGGTCTCGTCGTAGCGGTACGCGGCCAGCAGGTTCAGGGGGACGTGGTTGTAGCGCTGGTCCCAGAGGCGGGCGTAGCGCATGCGGTAGGCGGCGAGGGCGCAGGCGGCGCCCAGCAGCGCGCCGGCGACGAGGTCGCGGGCGTGGTGCGAGTGGTCGGCGAGCAGCGAGGCGCACACGAGGCACGCGGCGAGGGGCGGCGCCAGCAGCGCCGCGAGCTTCCAGGCGGGCGCCTGCCGGGCGCCGCCGAGTACCTCGAGCTTCGCGTTGAGGTACAGCGCCAGGAACCCCATGGCCGCCCACAGCGCCGCCGCGTGCCCGCTGGGGAAGCTGGCCACGGCGTCCCCCTCGAGGCCGGCCCGCTGCGTGCACGCCGCGGTCGTGTACATGACGTCGCCGTAGCCCGTGCCCGCCTGCTGCGGGGCGAGGGCCGAGGGGTCCGGCCGGCAGCGGTCGTAGAAGTGGGGGCGCAGGCCGCCGCAGATCCACTTGAGCGTCGCCTGGAAGAGCGAGGCGCAGAGCAGGGCGGTGGCGAGGCCGAGCAGCGCGCCGTGCGCGTCCCAGAAGCTGCGGATGCGGATCTGGAGCAGCAGGATAACGGCGGCGGGGACGCCGACGGCGATGAGGCCGGCCGCCCAGCTGGGGATGATGCGGCCGCGGTAGGGGTAGGCGTACTGGAGATCGGGGACGTGCCCTGGGATGACGGGGAAGAGGTGCGTCCTCGCCGGCGGTCGCGTGGCGATGGCGATGGCGAGGGCGCCGAGGACGAGCAGCGAAAGGAGGTCCGGGGCGGCGAGCCTGAGCCACTCGCCGAAGGACGGCCGCTGGTCGATAGAGTACGGTCGGGGCGTCATCTAGTCCCTGGCGGACTTCACCGTCCCGGCGGAGGTATCGTTACCGGTGCTACCATCTTCTTGCTCGTGACCAGTAGGTTGAAACATCGCGGGATAAATACGCGAATTGGTTGGTGGGGTGGGTTGGCTGGCCTAGGGATGGTCGGATTGTGCTCTATAGTCTCTTATTATAGCTGCGTAACGTGTGTTTAGAGGCAAGGATATTGGCATGAGTAGGCGAGTTTCGATTACTCGAACTATGGGTAGTAGGTGCTGTTTTTAGGTTGACGTATTATGTCCTTCCTCGAATGTGCTTTCCTGATGGAGCAATGGAGACTGTGTAGTTCTGCCGCGTACTAACAGTGCCCCGATTGCTACTGTCGTATAGGTAGATTCTGGTTAGACCCTGATAACCGCCGAGAGTCAGCGAAAATGCTAACATTGTCATGTCCCCTTTGCTCTAACTCCAACAAGACATATGTGGCGTGGAACCCCTGAATAAGAGGAAAGGGGGGACTCGCGTCACTGATTCGCAATGTAGAGAGTGCGGTTTCACGATTTCCAGGATTTTGCATTGAGTTGCCATAATATGTCACGCAAAATGGAATATCCCTTGCATCGTCACTTCGCGAGGACCTAGTTTCTTGGGAAGAACGCAGAATATAGGGTGGCCGGCTTCCTTGGCCTCGATGCCGGTCCGAAATTACTAAGTTTCAACTAACGACCCGCCTATGCCTTTTTCTTACTCTTGACCTTGCCGCTTGTCTTCTCGCTGACTTTGCCATTCGACTTCTCCTTGGCCTTGCCATTCGGTTTCTCACCGGTCGCCCCGTTCGCCTTCTCAGCGGTCTTATCATTCGTTTTCTCAGTAGCCTTGCCACTCGTCTTCTCACTGGTTGCGCCGCTAGGCTTCTCGCTCGTCTTCTCGTCCGTCTTCTCACTAGCCTTGCCGCTCGCCTTGCCATCGGTCTTCCGGTTGGCAGTCTTGCCCTTGTCCAGCGCCCTGGGATCCAAACCGCGTCTCCTCATAGCGTTGCGCTTCGCCTTCTCCATGTACTGCTCGTCCTCTTCATCGTCGAAGCCACCGAAGTCGTCGCCCTCCTGCCCGGGGACCTTCTCGTCGGCCGCGATCGGTGTCTTGTCGACGACCTCTTCTTCCTGCGGCGCGTGCGACTGCTCGACCTTGTCCTTCACAAGGTTTGCTGGCGTCGGGCCGATCTTCTGGAACTTGGCAACGAAGAAACCGTCGACGTTATAACTGGGGTTAAGTCAATAACATCCTTCTGACGAAAATCGAGGATATGATATGGTAGATTAAGACGCATGTCCAAGTAGCTAGAGAAAAAGAACGAGATTTGTCCTAAGGGGCGACTCACGTATGGGGGTAGTATCTCCTCGTCAAGCGCATGCTCGGGTCGAATTTCTTACCCATAAAGCTCGTGAAGCCCTCTTTGCCGAAGGGGAGGTCGGTAGATACGAGCTTGACGTTCGGCCTCTTGTTCAGGGCATACTGGACCACCTGCTCGTTCTCCTCGACCGTGACACTACACGTAGAGTAGACGAGGAACCCACCAGTCTTGCTGGCGTGGTTGACAGAGTCGATGGCGGCTAGGAGCAACTGCTTCTGCGTGTGCGGCAGGACTATGAAGTCCTTCTCGGTCTTGTTTGTCTTGACTGACGCATCCTTAGCGATGACACCAGTACCTGAGCACGGAGCATCCAGCAGAACCCGATCAAAACCGCCGATGACTTTCGGGAACGCTCGAGCATCGTAATTGCAGACAATGACATTCCTGCAACCTAGTCTGTGGACGTTTCCGATAAGACCTTTACTACGTGTCTTGGAGGGATCGTTGGCGAATATACACCCCTTATTCCTCATGAGTGCGGCCATGTGCGTGGTCTTTCCTCCCGGAGCGGAAGCCATATCGAGCACACGCTCGCCCTCTTGCGGAGACAGGGCCATTACGGGAAGGAAAGAAGACGCCGCCTGTATGATGTAAAACCCGGCGAGGTATTCAGGCGTCGCTCCTAGCGGGACTTGTGATTCGAAAACCTGAAGTCCGACCTTGGACCATTTGCCTACTGGCTCCAGGACAACTCCGCCTGTGACATCTCGAGTTAGCAATCGCTTTTTCGAATAAAGATTTGGGACATCCTTTAGGGATGAGTATTCCACAATCCCAGCGATGGGTGAATTTCAGGATGCAAGTGTAAAAGAAGCTGACGGGCAGTAACACCAGGGATGACCTACGGTTTATGAGTGCCTGAGCTAGATCCCTGCGATGCGTCCGCAGCGTGTTTGTTCGGATAACAACAGGCCGCGCGGTCTCGTTGGCCTCGAAGAAGGCGAAGGCCTCTTTCGGCGGGAAGAGGTTGAGGAGCTTCTCGGCTAGGAACTCCGAGTACCCGTAGTAAGCGCAGATATCCTTTAATAACTGGTTGGTGTAGTCGGCCCTCGACGTCCCCTCCTCGGCCAGCTTGAAGTCGTCGAGCACCCGTATCGTCTCGTTGATCCGGTTCCGCAGCAGCTGCAGGTCCGGGGCCAACAGGCCCTTCGTCTTGAGCGCCAGGTCCTCCTCCTCGTCCGCCAGGACGTGCGGTCGGTCGACGTCGATGTTGGTCTGTAGCGCGGCCTCCTCCAGCTCGGCCTGAGCTTCCGCCTCCTCCCGCGCCCGCTGCTCGTCGAGTTTCCTGCTTAGGCCGGCAATATTTGCGGCTGTCAGCTTTTCCTCGGCGTCGGAGTCATCTTCGTCTTCAGAGAACATGGCCTTCTGCTGCGCGCCACTGTCCGAATCATACACGGAGTCATCTGAGCCCAGGAAGTCGTCACCGAGTTCTCCCTCGCCCCCGCCCTCCTCGAGACCAGAGAACTCATCCTCCATATCGGAGTCCCCGAAGCCTTCCCCGAGACCGTCGCTCATGTCCTCGTCATCGTCGGACTCCGGTTCCGGCTCGGGTCTCCGAGACTTGGATTTCGATCTCGAGCTGCTGGGCGCGGCCTTTGCGCCATTGGGTTTCCCGTTCGCCGCCTTGGCGCCGCCGCCCGTCTTCGCTTTCCTTGCAGCTGCGCCGCTAGCCTGGGAGCTACGTCTCCGCCTCTTCTTGCTCGGCGCTTCCTCAGCAGGGATGTCGTCGACGGGCAGGCCGGCCTTGCGCTTGAGCTTCGCAAAATGTTCTTCCGAAAGGGGTTCAGGCGGTCCCTGCTTCTTCATGCGGCGACCGACACCCATCTTGCTTTCCGGTTGAAGGTTGACGGCTCTGCAAGTCGGGAAAGCTGGTATTTGATGGGTGGGTAAGTAAGTAGGTAATATGGCGGTGCCCGTCGAAGAATCGACTTCTGCCGATAACGAAAATAAAGACAGGGTCCCGCCCGTCTCGAACTTTTTTTTCGGTCGCGATAAGCTGATAGTGGGATCGGCCCCACTCTTGGTCCCTTCCTTTCCTGAACGAGATAGTGGCACTACCATAGCAGCATAGGTTGTGACGATATTGGACAAGCCATGAGCACCAGCCACAAGAAGGTGGGATGTCTGTGGCGCTGCTGTACGTACTAGTTACTAGTTGATCTGGGATGCGGGACAAAAACCATCACGACTTTGGAACAGTACAGAAGAATAGACACACACCTCAACACTTTGTACGCAACATTCGCAAAAAACTACATTCCGCTATCCTCCTACCTCTACCCTCCTCCACCGTCGGCCTACTCGGACTACCTACCGCCAGAGAAGCCCGCAGCAGACAGACAAGATGACGGAAGTCAGCTTCGCGCAGTCCTTCCTCGCGATGCTGGACTCGCGTCCCGTGAAGCTCTCCCCGGAGCACGTCGAGGATCCGAGGAGCTACCCAGCACGAAGCGCCGTACGTCTCGCCATCTCCCTCCGCCCATTCCCCTTCCCCATTCCTATTATTTTCCCCTTTACGTGCGCACGCACCCCTGTCTGATAAACTAGGATGCCGAGTCACTTAGCTAACACGCGCATCACGCACCAAACAGTACACGCTCCCCAAGATGCCCCGACCGATGAGCAAACGGCGCTCCGCCGCCGCGCCCGCCGCGCCGGGCCAGGAGCCCGCCGTGAGCGTGTCGGTGCGCCCGCTGCAGCGGAACCACCCGGCCTTCCCCCCGGACGCGGCGCTGCGGCTGCCGGGTGCGCAGACGCGAGGCACGCCGCTGCTCGACGTCAAGGCGGCCGTGGCGGCCGCGACGGGGATCCCTGCGGACCGGCTGAAGCTGCTGCACAAGCGGCGGCCCGTGTCCGACACCAAGGTGCTCGGGGACCTCCTCGGTGCCGCCGGGGACGGCGAGACGGCCGTCGAGCTCTCCGTCATGGTCATGGGGGGTGGTGGTGCCGCTACGGCCGCAACGAATACTGCTGCTGCTCCTGCTGCCGGTGGCGGCGCTGATGATAACACGGACAACAAGACGGCCGAGGTGGTCGCGCAGGGTGGGCCCAGCGGCGCCGATGTCCTGGGTACGCCCGTGTTCTGGGACGATCTCAGGGGGTTCCTGTTGCAGCGGGTGCGGGACGAGAGGTTGGCCGGGGAGCTGTCGGAGACCTTCCAGACGGCCTGGAAGGCGAAGCGGTGACGGCTGTGGCGCCGCCGCGATAGGGAGGAAAGCCATGGCGGTTTTGTGGGCACAGACGCCCAATACGTAACGATTGTAATGAATAGATCACGAAATCGAGTCACCGCTCTATTGCGTAAAAGCACGGACGTGAGAATTAATGGCGCAAAGAGGGGACATCGACTGAAGAGGGCGGTACGGCACGGAATGCTCTCTACATTCCTATGATTTTTAGTGTGTGCTGTGTAGCGTGCAGTATCAGAAGTGTGTACCCCTGGCTAACATTAAATCGGGAAATCCATGTCACGTCTCTCTAAGCAAAGCGACCAAGCTACCCTCCCCCATTCTTCATTTAGGGCTAGAAGAGCTCCCATCGCTCGTTGGCCTTGGCAGTTTTCGTAAAGCGTCGTGACCTCAACAGCTCGGGCCTCCTGCTGATCTAGCATCACAACGACTCCCCTTCCACTGCTCTCCAACCCTCACTCTCGCGGACTTCGTCTTGGAACGTGGCGGCAGGTTGGCGGGTTTAACCGGCCAGGCCCTTGCTCACCACCTTCAGTACTGTGTCGTATTCGATATCGTCCTGGTCGTTGGCCTGCAGTTCAGTGGCGATACCGTTGAGGGATCTCTTGAGGGCCTCCTTGGAGGAGGCGTAGACCATCTTGGCCTGCTCGTGGGTTAGCCAGGTTGTTGGACGCTGTTGGCGAGCGGGTACGGGAAATTACAGACCATGACACCAGCATCATCAGGCGACCAGGCGATGAAGGTGATCTTGTTTCTGTACGTTATCAGTATTGCGCCGACGTCTTCTTATGTTAGCGACGTCTACCAACCGTGAACCCTCTCCGCTGGCCAGCGCATACTCGAAGTCGTAGACGGCGTATCTGGGACCCTTGCCTACAGAACCCTGGTGTACGAGGGTTGGTTAGACTGACTGACGATGGTGGATCCCCGTACCCGCACCCGGGCTGGCGCAAGCGGTGTGTAGAGATGCTTACAGTCTTGCTCTTGGTGGTAGCGTTCATGAGCTTCTCACGGAAGTTCTCCCATTCCTTGTCCGCGGACGCCTCCTCGACGACGATCTCCCGGTTGTCGTCCGACAGCTTGAAGATGATGTACTTGTACTTCTTCGCGAGCTTGAGGTCGTTGAAGGCAGTTATGCACTCCTGCGAGACGGTGGCTCTGGCGAGACAGGCAGCGTCAGCTTTGAGGTCCCTAACACTTGCAAAGACCGCCGCGATGGCACTCTTTCTTGCTCGGGCGAAGATGGGAAAAGTCATGGGCGCGGACAAGGTCGAAGGCGCGTAAGAGTGATGTATAGCAGGTATACAGAAGAGTATTGGATACGAACCCTGATTGAGACTACGCGGAAATGCACACCATTAGCAAACAACTTGAAAACCTTCCCTAAAATTGACGGCTTACCATTGTGGCGGTATATGCTGCTGCTGCTGCTGGACTGCAACGAAAGTGAAGAACAGAAATCAACTGCGACGTGGGTCTATCAGCGGGGTCAAAGAGCAAAAAAAGAATACAGATATGGTGGCAGATAGAGCTGTGATTAGGGACCGAGTAAGTTCGGGTTCATCGGGTTGAAGGGTCAAAACTAACACGAACAGGAGTTGTTTTCTGCAACTTCTTTCCTGCTGATTATTGAGTTTGCGGTAAAAGGGGGTGGTGACGGGGGGTTGATGAGCGGAAAGAAAGAAGGTTGTTATTTTAGTGTGGCCGCGCTATTACGCACTTTGGGAGAGAGATGGAAATGGAGGGGGGGGGGGGCCCAAGTGGGGGGTGGGGGCTTCATCTTGGTCGAAATGCGAAGCCTCTCTCTCAGAGCCTTGGTGGGGTGACGCCAGCAAAAGCTCAAGTTTACATGGGTGCCTCGTACCCTATGGACATGGACATTGTATGTATACTAGGTAGATTTTAGCATTGGTAACACAATGGCTTAATGGTGCCTTCAGTGGTGTTTTGGTACGCCTGTTGGCCGTGAGATCAGTACTTTATCCCTGCCTGATTTGTCCGATCACAGCATCCCACCGTTACGGCGTTACCGGGCAGAGCTGGGCAGATTGGGCTCACCAATCTCGGGCGTGGGTTGCGCGTAACTAAAGTACACAATGCTGCACACGCCACTTTGTATGTACAGTTGCTTGTTACTCCCCGGATTGACACATGACCATTAAGGTTGGGCTGCGATGTGTGGTTCATCGTCCCTTTTCTTGTTGCCTACCTGTGTATCCCCCAGGGAACCGTCAGACGTGCCCCCTAACCGAATGTAGGAGGACATCAGCCAAAAACATTTCCGGAGGCAGCAATGACTATAAGCCCTGAGAAAGACAAAGATGGCGATCGGACGAGTGCGAATTTATATATTGTCATTGACCTTAAGGTACGTAAGGTAGGTAGCTCTATTATATACAAGTTTTATACAACGCCGCCTGGTATCAAACATGAACCATGATAGGAAGTAGTAAGTGGTAGGGGGAGGGGAGAGAGATGTTACATGCAAGCGGGCCACATTCATCATCCGTCATAACACCGAAGCCAGATATGCTCCATATCCCACGCTTTTGGTACAAGAGAAAAACATTAGACATCTCACAGGTACGTATTTTACATCATACCCATGCCTCCCATTCCGCCCATACCGCCCATGCCGCCGCCCATGCCGCCGGCGGGCTTCTCCTCGGGCGCCTCGACGATGGCAACCTCGGTGGTGCCCAGAAGCGATGCGACACCGCTGGCATCGACCAGACCAGTCCGGACGACCTTAAGGGGGTCGAGGATACCGGCCTGGATCATGTCCACGTACTCGCCCTTGGCGCTGTCGAAGCCCTTGTTGAAGTCGCTGCCGTACTCGTCGATGAGCTTGCCAACGATGACAGAGCCCTCCATGCCGGCGTTCTCGATAATGGTCCGTGCGGGGCGAGTGATGGCATTCTTGACGATGCTGACACCGAGCTGCTGGTCGAAGTTGGCAGGCTTGACGTCCTTGAGCGCTTGGCTCGAGGCCTTGAGCAGAGCGGTACCACCGCCGGGCAGGATACCCTCCTCGACGGCAGCGCGGGTGGCGTTCAGAGCGTCGACGAACCGATCCTTCTTCTCGCCGACCTCAACCTCGGAAGCGCCGCCGACCTTGATAACGGCAACACCACCAGAGAGCTTAGCAAGTCGCTCTTGCAGCTTCTCCTTCTCGTAGTCGGACGTGCTAGGATCAGCCATGACACCCCGGATCTGTTCGCACCGCTGCGCGATGGCATCCTTGCTGCCCTCGCCGTTAAGAATGATGGTATCCTCCTTAGTGATGGTGATGGAACCGGTGGAACCGAGCATGTCGGGCGTCGCCTTCTCCAGCTTGATGTCGAGCTCATCCGTGAAGACGGTACCGTTGGTGAGGACGGCGATGTCGCCAAGGATGGACTTCCGGTTGTCGCCGAAGCCGGGGGCCTTGACGGCGGCGACTTGGAGCTGGCCTCGGAGCTTGTTGAGAATGCAGACGGCCAAGGCCTCGCCGTCAATATCTTCGGCAATGATGACGAGAGGTCGGCGCTGCTGAGTCGACGCCTCAAGGGCAGGGATGATGTCCTGGACAGCAGAGATCTTCTTCTCAGAGAGCAGAATCAGGGGCTTCTCGAACTCAACCTTCTGCGACTTGGTGTCGGTGATGAAGTAAGGCGAGACGAAGCCTCGGTCGAATCGCATACCCTCGGTGACCTCCAACTCATCGTTCAGGGTCTTACCCTCCTTGACGGTGATAACACCCTCCTTGCCGACCTTCTCCATGGCGCTGGCAATCAGCTTACCAATGTGGGTGTCTCCGTTAGCACTGATGGTGGCGACCTGGGCGACCTCCTCGCTCGTGGTGATGTCTCTCTTGTTCTTCTGGAGGTACTCGACAACAGCTTCGACAGCGGCTTGCGTGCCGCGTCGCAGGTCCATGGGGTTGCAGCCGGCAGCAACGTTCTTGACAGTCTCGGCGAAGATGGCTCGGGCAAGGACGGTAGCGCTAGTAGTACCATCACCAGCAGACTCGTTCGTTTTTGATGCGACGTCTTGCACTAATCTGGCACCCAGGTTCTCAAATTTGTCTTGCAGGCTGATAGCCTTAGCGACGGTGACACCGTCTACTTCTCGTTAGTGATTGTGCCGAAATTGGAGCTAGCGATCCCGGAATGAAGGTTGGACATACCCTTCGTAATCTTTGGCGAGCCATAGCTCGACTCGATCAGAACGTTCCGTCCCTTAGGACCGAGCGTTGTGGCGACGGCCTTGGCGAGTGTCTCGACACCAGCGAGCAGAGCAGCTCTGCCCTCGACACCAAACTTCAGCTCCTACAGCACAAACCACTACGTTAGCATTCTTGAAGCCAGGTATAGAGCGTACAGACTAGAAATGCGCATATCGGTTCTAGGTAGCTGCTTACCTTGTGGGCAAATCGAAGCTGCTGCGAAAGACCGGCACCGGCTCGGTACTTAACGGAAGCGGCATTGGACAGGACGGTGGCCCTCGCCCGGGATGAAAGTGCGCGCTGCATTATGGTTGTCGTATGTGAAGAGGAATGAAAAGGGGAGAGAGACAATACAGAGACGAAGGAGATACCGCCGCAGAGAGAAGGGAATCCAACGGGGGGAGAGGATGAATTAGTTGGGAAAATCTGGCGGGGGTTCTGTATGTGGTTGGCGATTTGCTTTTTGAAGCTCTCACTTCAGAAAATTTGGTTGTGACGGAGCAATCGGCCAAAAGCCGAGGTACTGGCAGCTAGCCGATTGGGGTATAGTCCCTCGTAGCTTTAGAAAATCGTAGAACTTCAAGCTAAAGTCTCGAACTCTTGGCATCAATCTTTCTTTTACCTTCTATGATTGGTCCCAGTGGGCTGGTTTGTACTTGTCGTGTAGAATGTATAGTCCTGGTGCCGAGGATATATCTATAGTACACGAGGAAATTGTGTGGGCAACAACAGCACCTGTGACGTTGTGGTTACAGGTACAATTGTGAACACATACAAAGGAACCACCTGCACTGACCCCTGTGAGGGGTATAACCATGTAAGAGGGATCCCTCAAGACTCAGTTGCTGATCAATCAACATTTGGACAGAAGGACAAGCCGCAGAAGAGGTGCTGGTGTTTCGGAGTTTGGGACTTGTGCTAACGCCGTTCTCTGATGTATATGAAGGAGCTCATCTCCGTCAATTTCATGTAGTCAGCCACAAAACAAAAATAATACCAATTACCTAGTAGTCAAGAAGCCCGTGCCATGGCCAATATCGCGAAGACCATCGTAGCGACCGGTGCCTCGTCCGGTCTCGTGAGTATATGCCTATCTGCTGTCTCAAAGCCCTTCCGAGAGTAACTCCAGAGTCCTGACCTCTTCCTTAGGGATTTGAGGTTGTAAAGCAGCTTCTCGCCCAAACCCAGCCGTACAGGCTCGTCCTGGGCGTCAGGGACACGCAACGTACCAGAGCGGCCTTGGACGAGCTCAAGTACGACAGCACCAGGCATAGCTTGACCCTTCTCCCTGTGGAGCTTTCCGATCTGAAAAATGTCAAGATATTTGCACGACAGACTCTCGAAGCCTTGGGCGAGACCAACATCGACTATCTGTTCTTGAACGCTGGCATGTACAAGGATGCCAACGGCCCGGGCCCTCATGGGTCGAAATGGTCCGAGACCTACCTTGTAAACCACCTATGTAAGTGTGACCTTGTTGGCCACTCGAGCGACCTGATGAGGTCTAACTCCATTGTCAGCCCAGCACTATCTAATGCATCTGCTCCGAGAGAAGCTAGAAGCGTCCCGGTCTCGGATCATTATCGTCTCTTCGGGGGCCGTTCGAGGTGTAAAAGACCCTAGTAAGTCTTGCTTAGGCTGATGTGTCAGCTCGTCGTACTTATGAATGACGATAGACACCCCCGAAGACGTCATGAAAGCCGATTCTAAGGCAGGATGGCCCCTCTACGGCGCGACCAAGTTCGCCCAGCTCCTGAGCGCTCACTGGTGGCGGCGCCAGCTGCGGGATACGTGCCAAGTCGTTGCCGTCTCGCCAGGCCTGATCCCCCAGACGGGCCTAGGGAGGAACAGTGACTTGAAATTTGACATTAACATGCCGGACGCCAAGACCGTTTCCGAAGGTACGGAGTGAATTCATTTCTTTCCCGAGGTCGGGAAAGCGCGGATGGCTGACTGACTGTTGTAGGCGCCGAGAGCCTCCTGAGAGCATTCACGCGGGATGACTTTCCCCAGGATCCCGAGCAGATCTTCCTGACGAGCTGGGGCGAGTGGTGGCCTAAGGACGTTTACGGCCTGACCCTGGACCGGAACTTGCAGGACAAGTGGTCTCCAAGCAAGGAAGAGATTGAGAAGGAAGAAGGCATTGGGGCCTAAAGCACCGGCTGAGACAATATAACGAGCAACGAAACAACGAAGCACGACCACGTTTAATGATCCCAATATTGAGATTGCTCAGAGTTAAGGAAGGACACGGCGGATGCTCAGAAGTGAGCTCTCATAAGGTTGGACAGTTTTATAGCAACAAGGGCTGTCGCTTGCCGGGCTACCAACGCGGGCTACCTTACTTGTTCAATATTCAACCCGCTCATCGTGAAAGCAACGTTCGTCCGATGATAGGTGTTGATCGAACGGTCTATGATATAATTCCGTCTTGCGCCAGTTCTGGTACATTCGTGCAGCTGGTCTATAAGCGTACACATACAGTGCGCTTAAGCCCCAGAACCAATCAGCTCGATCCTTCCGTCTTGCCTAATCACGTCTTGTAGAGTCCGGAGCACAAGCCCATGCAGGTTCTTCGGCGCCGCGACAAAGCCGTAATTGGCCGCCATCTTCCTCCCGGCGGTGAGGTCTATGTCCCTGCCGTCGACGTCCGTGATTTTGCCGCCGACTTCCTCGAAGAGCAGCATCGCGCCGGCGTGGTCCCACGGCTTCGCGAGTCGCGTCCGCGTGGTGTAGACCCAGAACGTTGTGTTGGCCAGCCCGAGCCCCAGAACCACGTAGCGGATGACCCATGGGAGGAGGTTGGAGCCGGGGAACCGCATTTGCAGTCGCTCCGCTGCCGCTATGTGAACGTCTTCCAAACCCGAAGCAAGCGTGTTCAGGCAGGTGACGGAGCGGAGTGTCGTCGCCTCTTCGGCATGCCTGGGTATCGCCCGCACGGAGACCTCATCGAGGGAGCCGGTCAGCTGTCGGACGTGGGTGCCGTAGCCGCGCACGGCGAAGACGATACTGCCCTTGCCCTCGGGATCTAGCGAGTTGTCCATCACGGGGGCCGTGGCGTCCGGCGACAGGTTCGGGCATCCCACGGCGCTGAGCACCTGCTTCCCGTCTTCGAGCAGGGCAACGTTGATGGCGTAGAGCTCGCCGCGCACGAAGTTCTGCGTCCCGTCGATGGGGTCGAAGACCCAGACGCGACCCGTGCCGACGCCTCCGGGGACGCCAGAGCCGCACCAGTCTATCATTTCGCACGCCTGCTCGGGCGACTCGGGGGTCCGGCAGAGCTCGTTCGCCTCCGCGTCCCCACCGGCGTCGGCGCCCTGCTGGAGGTGGCTCCAGACGCGCTCGAGCAAGGCGGGATTCTCTCGGAGCTCGGCCGCGGACTCCTCGCCCACGAACTTGTCGTTCGGGAACGCGGCGTGGAACGTGGCTGTCAGAAGCGCCTGGATCGCGAAATCTGCGATCGTGACGGGGCTCAGGTCATCCTTCTCGAGGACTCCCAGGTCCACTTGCGCAAGGACGGATTGGCTGATCTTGGCAGCCCTCTGAATGACTGCAAAGGCAACGCCCAACTCACGAGAATACGGAGAGTCCATTGCACGCGTACCCTGAGTGAACAATCTCGTCTCTTTGAAGACCGGGATCTCAACTTTGCTTCTACGAAGACTTTAGCTTGCTGGCAGGCTCCACCAAGATCCCCCGACATTGCATAATAGAGTGCAAAAGGCGAACTATTCTCAGGACCGCCCTAGTCATTGCATACCTTGAATTTCATAACCGTAAATGGATACTGTCAACACTTAAGGAGGTTGAATTATCGCTAGATAAGAAGCCTGATGGCGTGAGACTTCTGCAGCACCTAATGCACAAATGTGCTGCTTCAACCACCGTCTATTCCACCTAAGTAATCGATATTGCCCACAGCAGGTATCGTAACCTCTCCAATCTAATGCAGATATTGGCAACCGGCAAGATCTGATCTGCTCGTACTAGGAGCTGCTTCTCATAATGGGGAGGATATCCCCTGTCAGACGGCTGTCAGAGCGCTGCCAACCAAATGACGAAAGTTTAAAGGAGCTTAAGGGGATATCCCCCCTGAAAGATGCCATAGTATTAAATCTCATGAGCAACGCCCTTGGAGGCAATCACCCGCATTTAAGTGTTATTCAGGCTCCAATTGATCCCCATAGTGGATATATATATTAATAATCATAGCATTCCCCTAGCTGGTGCATCTGTGAAACGACAACTTCGTCGGATATTTAAGGCGATTCCTTACTGGAAATCAGGATAATGTGTAGTTACTTTTTTCCCCCATACCCTGGATGGCGACCGTGGTAAGTGCAGCGTCATCCTGGGGTAGTCTTTGCGGCGTTCTCAGATCCGACCTCAGTCGAGGAGAGCTCTAGGGTCTAGAGCTACCCCTATTGCTCTCGCAGAAGAAGTAGAGCCCGTTGAACCAGGATCATGTGGACTTATGTGTTGTATCGGGGTTTCAGCGTGAGAATGGGCTAGCAAATCCTCAGGCAGCCTATGCTCACCGCTTTGACATGGGGACGCTTGGAATAGGAAAGTGGTTTGCCAGGGAAATCTACAAGAAAGATGTTGGCCAAGGGACGGAGTCTGTTTCATGTCACTATCATACGCGTACCTCTATCATTACTTGAACTGCTTTTGGTCGGTTGCTCTCTCTCGCTAAGCAAGATACAGCTAGGCTCAAGCCATATTTTCCAGGCTGAGCCAAATACACAAAAATCATTACACGATATAATTTGCACGATAGATACTATACCCAGTATCTTGGAACACGATGACTAATCGGTGGTTTTCACGATTTAGGATAGATTGTATACCTCAGTCCCGTAGAGCCTCACTCTATGCGTGGTTGCCGACAAGCTTCGACCCTGATGAACCTTATGCCCGCTGGCTGGTTCGGCATGGTCAATATGACTCAGGAGACGTGAAGTTCTGCGCGGTAAACCTTAAGGATAAACCTTAAATGCGCACAAAAGGCTTTGCGAGTCCTCGCCAGTCTCATGGCTCGATCGTCCCACGGCAACGCTCTCTCTCGCTATGAATACCGATAGTTGTCTCATGACCGATGAGGCCTGCCACTTCACGGTCCTGTTTCAGCCTTTCAAGTCCGACCGCTGCGAGGATGCAGCCAGAGTCAGCGGTTTTGCCGAGGTTAGGTTGTGCTTCGTAACTCAGGTTTATATTTGCACCTCACTTGATACCCTGATTTGCGGGGTGACTAGACTAACAGCCCAACAGTGCGTGTATGGATGTTCGCTTGAAGGGTCACAAGGGACTCTAGGCCATAGTTGTTGAGGAATTGTAAAGATCCTGCTTGGAATTGGAACTGACCTCAATAATATTAAGCCCTAGCCTATTCCTGCTGCGGCAGACCAGTTTACCTAAGGGTTGTATTTTCTTGCAGTGCTTAGCCGTGTGAATGGCCAAAAAATAACTCCCTACTCCCGGACCCTAATGCTAGGGAGGCAAGCTGCGAAATGTAACAAGGTCGCTAGTTCAATGAATCTGCGATGACTCGCAAGCGCCTCTGAGTCTAACGTACGTTATATCAGGCGCCTCACTTGATAAGCAACTGGTCTCTAGCCACCGGTTAGGCAACGTAGGGCTGAACCGCTTATGCAAATCACCTTTGCTGACGATTGACTTGTGGGTCATTTAATGTGCGACACCTGATGGGGCCTTCGCACAGTAACTGAACTAGAATGGTCTGCCTGGACGATAAAACTTTACCAAGTTGGTACCAGGATGAACTGTCGTCCCTGGCTCTTCGCTAATGCGGAAGGATCTCATGAGGAAGTAAGAAGAGTGGGAGGTTGGGACCAACTGCGTGGAAACCATATGCGGGATGTTGTAACCTTAGCATCGCCAGCCTTATCTACATGTACAAATATGCTGTGACTGCGCCGCATCATAGGTACATATGTTGGCCGGGCCATCTGACACATTCAACGTTGTTGCATGGCTCCTCTTCCCAGGTTACACTGCAGAGTCCCTACTGTCTACCCCTTACATACCTGGATACCTACTTATCTTACGTAGGTAGGATTGAATCGAACTCTGATGGATCGCATTGGGCTAATGACAATGCTCTTTTTGCACAGTATTAGTGACTGCCCATCTATGTAGCTGCCTTCTCTATTATCATCATCTTCCTCCGTAGAGACGAAGTGCATCCGCTGTCCAAATCTCTAGCCCTCATGGGGGGTAATAGAATCGCGTCGCTATTGTTGGCGGCGGACTCGCTGGAGCCATTTTGGCGAACGCTTTAGTTCACATCTCCCATGTCGATGTCCACATATTTGAGTCTGCGCCCCTCTGAATGTTCGCCGGCCACTCCTTCGTAAGCTTCTCGCTCCATCGCCAAGGGATGTCCTCTACCCTGACAAGAAGCTCATTACCATCAATTCTGGCGATCGGGAAGTCGACCTTACTCTCCAGGATGATACTGTCTATTGCCGATGGCATGATAGAGCTTCGTTCTTCTCTTCGACCTCCAGTGCCGTAGGTGGCTCGATGTCCTTGCTTTCCACGAACAGAAGTCGAAGCTGGCTCGTTTCCAGCTCACATTTGACCAAATCTGGTCTTTGCGGGTACTCTCAATGGGAACACGAATCGACACCCACTATGCCTACGGACGCGTTTGCCTCGCAGGAGATGCTGCCCATGTAATAACGCCGTGGCAAGGCTCTGGCACCGAACTGTCCTTTGAGGACGCGATGATCCTCGGGACCCTTTTAGCCAATATCTCATCCGCGAATGAGATGGGAGCTGCGTCCAAAGCCTACGACCTTGTGAGACGACCTCGGCGCCAGCAGGTCATCGATTCGGAGATGGAGCTTCATGTATGATTTGGATATGGCGTCGCATAGGCAAGAGGCATTAGATAAGTTGAGAGAAATTCAATGGGAGCGACAAGGGCTATAGTGAAGCCAATGGACGAGGCAGAAAGGAGACTGTGAGACTTGGTCTCGCCTGATACCATAAGGTTAAGGCATGCCTGAACTTCAGAGATGGGTATCATGTCTCCTTGGACTCAAGGGCAATAATGGTATACCTCATCTTAGTATACGCATCCCAGCAGGTCCCACTACTGTTAGGAAAAGCCGAGAATCCAACGAATATATCATGAGCTCAGAGCCCTCTCATTTAACATGCCACACCTGGCAAACGACTGGGGGATAGATGTTTAGGACATAAGCAGGCCGAAGGATCAACCAAAGGCGAGTAGCTATGTAACCAGTAAAATGAGCCCTGAAGAGGCAAGTTTACAGCTTGATTATAGATAGGATAGGTGTAGAAGAATGAATTCTGAGGAGATATCAGCACACCAACCCTTCATTCTGACCTCCGGAGAGGACCATGCTTGGTACATGAAGTACCCTCCTCGCTCAACTTTGGCACCTTCCACCAGAGCCGTAATTCGCGTTATGAACTGGTCGCAGTAGCCTCTGGAATGCATCAATTGGTATTATTAATGAACAATTCATTACTTTACGTTCAATTTGAATTGGGGCGTCGAGCCTTACAAGGTTGGTGGCGGCATTTACAAAATATTTAGGGGGAGCTGTAATGTACGAATACAGGAAGTGCCCGCCTAACCTGAAAATATGCATGCAGCAGAGCTCAGGAATGGCATGTAAGGTGGTTTGATGCTAATATGATGCCATGCTGGAGGATCATCCGTTTGTGTTATGTTACGCGTAAGACGTCGTCCTAATCATGAGGCTATTATCGCGCCTCCTTCTCGCCCTCGCAAGTTGTAGCAAAGATGTACTCGAAATGTGACGTGAGGGGGGCTAGAGTATACTGTAACATCGGCCCCTACCGAATCAGCTGATACCAACCCATGATTATAGAGGAACCCTAGAGTGCCGCCCTAGAACAGAGCCAAATGGTGAAATCTCCCCCAGGTACTTACTTGCATATTTAGCTGCCCTTGGCGACCGAAGGGGTAAGTACGGACCGAAAAGACACCAACATGTGAAAGTTGACATATGCCCAGGTAACATCAACCCAGATGATGGTGAGTTGCTGGTTGCTTTGAACGGAAACAAGATCCCGCTGCAGGCAAAAACAAGATAAGGATTAGTTAGCTATATCTTAATCAAGCATAGGCCACTTCTATCCAATAATTATTGCTCTGATTTCAGTTGGGCAATTGCAAGAGCAGTGCGTTCATGCCAGTCAAAATCTCAGTTAGATCACTGTGTAGTCAATCGAACGGTTAACGCACCACTGTGATCGTACCATTCAATGGTTCGCCATGAATGGCGGGGACACCAGCGATTTATTTTAGTTAGTTACCTCCACTGGGCCACTATTTGCCATCCGGATTGGGATGTAGACTTGTATAGAAAATTGTATGGTATGCGACCTCATAGATATGGTTCGAGAAAGAAAACTGGTAACGTACGATAAAGGTAAGCACCGGCAGAACCGTCTGCAATGTCTAGGCTCACACAAATTGTATGTGAGTTTTACCTGCTCATAAAGTGGCCCTGGCGGAGGTGACTAACTAGATATACTCGCATGACTTGTACATGTGTACCTCTCACACCTGGATCTGGACATGGTTGCGACCGATATGGAGCACCGACTAGCGCCGTTAGGAATCACCTAACGTAGCATGTAACTCCTACTTAATCCACCTTGAGCAAAGAGCCGGCCCCCCTGGCTTTTACTGTTACCGGCATGGACTTATAACGTGCTTACATCCGAAAGATACGACTTGTTATCAAATTTGTTAAGGCTCGATTCGAATATGTGGTGGACTAAGATTAAAGATAGCAATTACTTGGTAGCGTTGCCAGAGTGTTGCGACCGACAGGAGCCACCAATTAGCGCGCTGTTTAAAAGTCAAATCTACGTAACACGTAACTCCTACCGTCTGGGGTACGGAAACGACCCACTAATTTCCTGGGGAAGCGGGGTTAGCGTCCAGTAAGACCCTTGGATTAGGCAACTGACCGGAGTTGTCTGTAGCGGGACCCGTCAGTAAATGCGGAACCGTGACAGGTGAGAAAGTCGAATGTTTTAAATAAAGGACGCCCAAATCATGCCATCTGTATACAAGTATCAAGCAAAGTCTCATCCCGTAACAGGCGAATGACAGTCTACCAAATACCGCCTGCCTCTTCTACAAAGCTACTCGTGTGGGAACTCTGTATATTCTCACGAAAACGGATGTGACCAAGTTTGAGGTTACCCCCTCGTCCGTTATGTCCTGCGCCAGGCGTAGATCTAGAATTTGGAGCATTTGCCCCTCTAGCCCAGGGACATACATGATACCTCTGCCAGCCCGGCCCTCCAAACGAGCTAGATGATTGGTGCATAAGAAAGTTGCAACAAGGTGTTTGGTATTCTATTGGCCTACCCCGCTTCGTACACGTATTGCTGGACGAAGTGAAACGAATGAGGGCTGGACCGCCCACCCTATAAAAGCATCCTGAATCCTTCCCTTTTAGCAGCAACACCAGAATCGTTCCCTCAACTCTGTCAAATCAATCCGCCATCAATCATTTCAAGAAGTATATATTCACGAGAACTGCATCGTTTATCACATAAACCGCTGATATCTCAACGGTCCGGTATGATAACCCCTCATGTTGCCAGGTCCTCTCCCTTTCGACTTAACTAACAGACCCAGCAATTCTGAGAGACGGACGTAAGTCTTCACACCATTCGAAACACTGATTCACGGACGATCACACCATGCCTGTCCGTATCCCCAAGGCCAGACCTACCGAGATCGCCACCTTTGGCGCCGCCGGCGTCGCTGGTTTCGCACCCTTCTACTTCATGTTCCCCGGGGCCGAGGAGCGGCTTGCCCACCATACCGCCGTTTGGGCACCTCGGTGGGAGCGCAACATCTCGCACTTCGCGATCCCGGCCCAGAGGATTGCGCAGCGGATAGAGCCCCCGGTCCAGAGAACGGTCAAGAAGATCGATGAGAGACTTCCCTTAGAGAGGGCGGCGCAGTCCATCGACAGGCGGATAAAGAAGGGAATTGAGAGGTTCGAAAAGTCAAACAAGCAGTGATTGGTTGGCTTGGGAACGAGCACTGTATACGGCTGTAAATGAGCAGGATGCGACACCATGCTTTGAAGGAGATCAACAATACACCATCTTGATACCCCTTATGCGTAGGCCCAAAAGTCCTAAGTGGGCGCTTTGGGACGACTTACCTATTCTATAGAAGATAGAGGCTGTAAATCATTTCGCTTGGTAGCTACATGGTGACGGTATCAGTCTCAAGTCCCTTGTCGACCGCTTCTCTCATTTGCTCGAACATGGTTACTTCGGCAGAAGAAGGCTTATGCATAATATACCTGGGCACATGCAGATGGACCCTCGGGGCCATTTGACTTCTCCATCTCTTTTAAAGTTCTCCGTGGCGACCCGACCAAGCCTAGCTGCATAACAGGCAGTTCTGGTTTGCGACTCAGAGGTAGCAGACATATAGGTACTCTTCAGCACAGCCCTGATCATGGAACATGTTCAACTAGGACGATACTCATGCCTGCCTTCTGTCTCTTGTACTGAGCATCTCCTAGTTTTAATTCTTCCCTTCATGTCATGACATTGACTCTTTGCCTATTGGATCAACACACTCGGTCTAGCACGGTAGTCCATGACTAGGATTTGGGTTTCCGTCATAGAACCAAAGCCCTGATCACTACCTGGGCTAGTCCTGTTATTGCCACTTTCAGGCTCGGATACTGGCTTCGAATATCATGGAGCATCCTCTTGACCGTACCCGTCAAGGTAGTCTTTAGGTTTGAGATCATTATTTTGTTCGTGTTCAATTGAGAGCGACAAGGCCGTATGGTACATGAATCGGACGGCGCTGCTTTCAGGATCACAATTTCCGCTGACAGATGCCTTGCTTAGCGTGGGCCGTCATCGCTAAATCAAGCCACAGTACCCGACTGGACATCCGACTCACACTGCCGAGTAAGTGGCTAAGATCGAACCCATGGGTCATAACTAGTCGTTGGTGCTCTTCTGGTTTCCAAGGATAATTTCATCCACAGGTCATCCCAGATCCAAGGTGTGAGCCACGTTACTGCCTGCAAACTAGAGACCCGACACAGCATCTGGTGTTGATCGCTGCATCCAGTACGCCAAGAACTTCAGAGAAACAAGCTTTCTGCGATGCGAGATCTGTCCCCAGGTCTTTGAGGTGGCTTGTGCCTCACGGACATTCCAGATTTCGGTTATGGCGCAGATTATTTACAATTGCTCTAGTGCTTGAGCTGGCTACACCCCGTTCGTTCGCAGCTGCCAGCATTCCCAAATTGCGAATACACCACCAGAAGACCATTAGAGCGCTGCCTGCATCGCCTGTTAAGGATACTTGCTTCTTTGAGCCAGGGAGAACCGATAGCTTATTATACCAAGTTCTGAACTAGCCGCTTGTTCTTTCTGGGAAAGGCGATCAGTATGCCCTGGGAGTTTTCTCAGGATCATAGTGCAGTGACATCATACTGACAAGGAATTGAACAGACTGGTGATGTAGGGACCTAATAGCGACTATTCATGTGCATCGTGTATTCTTTTAAAAGCTCAGTGACGGGGGTCCGTTATATCGCGGTCCGTTAAGTTCGGTGGTATCGCCCCGGCCTTTGGAATGAGAACCTGGGCAACCCCAAACCCCACGGGGGAAGAAATAAGCTCTCCACTTGATTTCCATGAAGACGTTTTTTCTTGGCACCCGTAGCTTCGGAACCGTGCCGAAGTGAAACTTCGCCTGCCATTGACGGAAGCGAGACCCACTGCACACGAGAATTCGGGCTATGTCTCTGTCCGCCAAGATGATCAATGGGGTAGGCTCTGGTGAACCCCAGCTCTTGGGGGACACGATTGCGTCGGGAAGTCTGCCGTAGAGAGCCCTTAACCGCCACATTAGTTAAGCGATGAGGGGAACCCCTGGGGAAATTCGGGTTAGATACGCCCGGCCATTTCACCGGTGGAGAACTGACAGAAGAAATATATGATTGCAAGCCGCGTAGGTACGAAGTTGAGATGGTCCCAGTCCACGGGTTCGAGGCAAATCGAGGCTTTCAGCAAAATGGTGCGCTTGGGAACCGTGTGTTGGCTTGCCCTGACCGGTTCAAGCTTGGCTTTCGGGAGGATTGATAGGTTAGTCTAGTAGTTGAGATGATCGCAGCGTACAATTGGACGCTCACCACTGCGAAGGCGCCGAATCGTGTCTCAGCACAATATTGTTCGAACACGCCTGATCGACAATGGGACGACTCCTCTGCAGGTTGGCAACGGCAACTTCGCCTTCAGCGTCGACATTACAGGGATGCAGGTATGTTTCATCCAAGGCATTGCCCTCTTCGTTCTGACAAGTAGTTGATTAACTGAATCTCTAGACTTACCTTCCTTTCAATACTATGTCGACTTGGGCATGGCACAACGATTCCTTGCCTACTAATGGGTAAGGGCACTAGCTGGAGGGACGCTTGATCGCCGGACTGACGATGTTTGGCGTAGGGAGGAAATCAGCGATTACCAAGGCGTTCCCATGATGACACACGGCAGAAACGTATTTTATGATATCCCCGATCCTGACTTGCCGGAGATATCCCAGTGGCTAATCGGCAACCCGAACCGAATCAATTTGGGCAGGATCGGTCTGAAATATCGGGGTGATACCTTGGCGGCCTCTCAGATTACGGAGCCTAGACAAGAGCTCGACCTCTGGACTGGTGTTATTAAGTCAACCTTCAAAGTGGATGGCCGTCTCGTGGAAGTCACAACCCGTGGTGACTTCGAAACAGATACGGTGGCCTTCGACATCGAATCAAAACTCGTCCGCTCCGGCGATCTCAAGGTCGAATTGGACTTCCCCTATCCTCCCATACATACCACCAAGTACAAATACGAAGTCTTTGCTGGAGTTTACGATTTTCCCTTAAACCATACAACAACCATTGTTCCCGAATGGTCCCCAGGGTCCGCGCATATCTATCATGAATTGCAAGAGACGAGTTACTTCGTCAACTTGCGATGGCCGCTGACATCCCCGCTCAAACTATCCCGAGATGAACCAGAAGGCTCCGATAAGATCAATGCCCACCGGTACACTCTGGGCCCTGCTTGGAAAGGTTTCTGGTCCTCGCCCACCATTAGCTTTACCGCGCGCTTTTCTCCCGAGAAGGAACAGGCCGACTTGCCTCTCCTTGTAAAGGCGAGAAATCACATTGGGTGGGAAAATTACTGGTCTGAGGGGGGTTTTGTCGACCTCACTTCTTCTTCCAACCCCAATGCGACGGAACTGCAGCGGCGCATCGTGCAATCTCAATATCATGTGCGAGTCAATAGCGCATCTAAGGGACAGACACCTCAGGAGAGTGGACTGATGAATAATGGGTGGTATGGTAAGCACTCCCCATATATTGCCCCTTTTCTGCCATAATTGGTTAACAGTGTCCAAGGGAAATTTCACATGGAGATGGTCGTATGGCATGCTGCACATTGGGTCACATGGGGTCGACAGAAGCACTTCGACGCCATATTTCCAGAGTTGTATGAGACTCTGCTACCTTCGTCTCTTGCGAGAGCTAGAGCCATGGGCTGGGAAGGAGCAAGGTAAAATATCTTGTTTTCTAATAGCAGTCTACCATACGCTGACAGAGCTACTTAGATGGCCGAAGATGACGGAATTGATCACGGGCCGCAGCTCCCCTGGCGGAATCAATGGCCTCCTTTTGTGGCAACAGGTTAGTTCGACGATGCGAAATACTCTTACAAATTCCCAGTCTTTGACCGCGTCTATGATAGCCACATCCTATGTACCTGGCTGAACTGGCTTACCAAGCGAAACCCACACGAGAAACCCTGATGCGCTGGGACCGCGTGCTGTCAGCTACCGCCGATTACATGGCATCCTATGCGTGGAAGAATGAGACCACCGGAAAATATGATCTTGGCCCACCGTTCGTTCATTCGCCGTCATGTGGCCCGTTCGAGGCGCTGACAAAGATCGTAGGTCTTACGGCGTGACTGAAAACACTCCACCCTCCGAGACACGCAATCTAGCTTACGAAGTGAGTGCTGAGGATGAAATTCCCAGTAGTGTTAAGTTTTTGCTCACCCCTCTTTGCAGATCGCATACTGGCGCTACGGGCTGGATGTTGCATGCGCTTGGAAGAAGAAGCTGCATGAGCGCGTGCCGCAGAAATGGACGACCGTTGCCGAAAACCTGGCTCTGCCACCTCAGGTCGACGGGCTCTACGCCGTTTACGACGGTCTGAACAGCTCCTGGTGGGAGAACCCCAAGCTGACCGGCGACCCTCGCAGCTTGATCATGATGCAGGGGATTCTTCCAGATACCCCGGCCGTCGACCCCGAAGTCGCCCTTCGGACGGCCGACAAGGTGTGGGACGTCTGGGGAGACACCAGGATCCGTGGATGGGGACGACCAATTCTCGCTATCAACTCGGCGAGAATCGGCAATCCCGAGCGGGCTATCTACCATCTGACCGCGTATAGCTACTGGATCTTCGACGACGCGGGTTAGTGTGCTCTCAAATGCACCATGACGGAAATGCGTTAACGACATGATGCTGTTTAGGATTTGCTGTTAGAGGCGGCGACGGCGGCACGCCCCCGCCTTTCATGCCCGGAAACGCTGGCTTCCTATATGCTGGTACGCATCATCATGTAAACAAGTTGAGGGACTCATGCTGACTCGGTTGACTGTGCAGTGGCCTACATGGCGGCTGGCTGGCGAGGATCGCAGGGCGATACTCCTGGATTCCCAAATGATGGCTCATGGGTCGTTAGGCACGAGGGCTTGCTTAAAGCACCTTGAAGCCTTCATAGATAGAAGCAATAAATTTAATGGTAGCCCAAGCAGCTATACTGAGGAGATGCTACGAGTTAACATCAAGTGAGGCCTGGGGAGTTTGTATCTGTAACTGCATAAATAATTACCTTGCTTTGAGTGTCGAAGAAAAAGCCACTCGGATTGGTGAGCTGAGGTCTTGTGGGGATCAAAGCGAAGCTAAACCACTTCAGGGGTTCGTACAGCTGGGCGTGAGAATAGCAAGGGTGCAGGGCGCTGTATATTTCATGCAACCAGCATTTGCAGCTCTATTGACGCGCGGAGAGCTCCCTGTCCCCGGTAATTTTCTCTTCCGTCGTATAGAAGTGAATTAGTTAGTACCAGGTTGGTGTTGCATGTTCGAGGAAGAGAAGAAACCGATCCTAATCGCCGTAGGGTGTGATCGCCCCAGGGCGCATCCTGGGGGGGCCCGAAAATACTTGAAGCTCATCTGAAACGGACGGCCCGTTTGGAAGCCTTCCAAGCCTTACTTTACGTCTTGACGCCCTTTTAAAGACCCCCTGGCCCGTTGTGCGAAAGATGGCTACCGGTTCTCGATATCCAATGCCCAGGCGGCATTTTTCTTTCATTGAGGTTCCGGTATGGAACAAGTCGGCAGCGGGATAGCTGCGCTATCCGTTATGCCATTTTGGAGGAGGTTTGCGAAGTTATTGTTCTTTCAGGGTCTATTAGCAACGGCGTCCGGCTTGCCTTCTCCCCAAGAACGAGCAGGCGGACCTAGTGCCAATCCCACGGCATGTGCTCGGATCTCGTCCGTAACAGCTTCCCTTCTTGCTGCCAGCCCGCTAGGTCCGTATGAGGCGCTCCTGAATAGACCCCTGTGAAGATGCGATAGCTGAATAGTTGCCCAGCCACCCCGAGCGTTCCGGCTTCGCTCGCTTTTGAATGCCTCCAGTCGGTCCCGAACAAACCCGAGCCGGCGGCGCAACTAGTCACAAGTCTGAAGGCGTATGTCGAGTGGCAGAGCACGCTCGCATGGTTAAAGGACCCGCCGTCGTCATATATGCTACCGCCGGTGGACATTCAGGCGAGGCTAGACAACATCTCGGCTACCGCTGTAAACGGCGGATATGCGAGCGAGTACGAGTTTCAGCTGGCGATCTTTCAAACAGTGGTATCTGCGCACGATGGCCATTTCTCGTATCGTCCGGATGTCTTCAAGGCATTTAGCTTCCGCAACGGTCTCGCCGCGGACCTGATATCCGTATCCAGAGATGGGAAGGAGCTGCCGAAGCTGTATCATCGAGGTGAGTCCGGTAGAGCCATCAGACCTTAGACTGTGGCATCGCTCAGACGATCTCCTAGCCGCGTTTGCGCCGGATGCGACCGCGCCACCGGTGGCCGTCACCCAGATCAACGGCCGGGACGCCGTGGAATTTCTGAGCGAAATGAGCCTGAAGTTCAGCAGCTTCCAGGACGTCGACTCGCAGTGGAACTCGCAGTTCCCGACGTACGCGAACCCGGAGGCGACATTAGTCGTGGCCGGCTCGCTGGCGTACCAGGGCGAGAGCTTCACCTTCACCTACGAGAACGGAGACGAGAAGACGGAAACCAGTGTCGCAGTTCTCAGGGACGGCGTTGATTTTGATGGGGTCGACAGCGGGGAGGACTTCTACGACAGATTCTGCAACCCGGACTCAGCTCGTGCAACAACACCGGCTGCCCCAAAGGAAACGAGCACGACCACTCCTGCGGCGTATCCTAAGCCAGTGGTTAGCGATAGCGGAGCTAATGAGACGTCGGGCTACTTCCTCAACGGCACTGACTACGACGACGTTGCTGTCCTGGCGGTCTCTTCCTTTGCCGGTGACGGCGTAGAGGGATTAGAGTATCTGACTAACTTCCAGGAGGTCGTGGCATCTTTCCTGGAGAAGAGCAGACAAGCCGAGAAGAAGCGGCTGGTCATCGACCTCACGGCGAACGGCGGTGGATTCGTGATCGCCGGGTTCGAACTCTTTGCACAGGTTTGTCACAACAATATTGAGGTCATCCCTGATCAGACACTAGTACTAATCGTGTTTCTCAGCTATTCCCAGGTATAAAGCAGTATGGCGCAAACAACATGCGCCTGGCTGACAGCCTTGTCGATATTGCCCGCGTAATAGAGACCATACCAGAGGATTCCGTGCCAGCCACCCAAGACGAGTTCCTCGCCCTCCGGGCTTTGGCCCAGAGCTCAATTATCAGTAACGTGCTTCCCCGTGGCGTTTTCACTCCAGAAGGGCAGCGATTCGGGACTGTAGAGGACATCCTCGGGCCGGTCTCGCTGCACGACGACCTCTTCACGGCCTATCAGAACGCGCCCCTGAACATGCCCGGCACCGACTTCAACCTGACGGGCAGCGGTGACCGCTCGAACCCGCCGCAGGCCGTCTTCGCACCAGAGAACGTGGTGCTCCTGACAGACGGCACCTGCGGGTCCACGTGCACGATATTCTCGTACCTAATGATACTGGAGGCCGGCGTAAAGACCGTGGCGGTGGGCGGGAGCCCCAGGCCCGGCCCGATGCAGGCGATCGCCGGGGTCGAGGGGGCGCAGGTATTCTTCTTCCGGGACATCGCGGCGGCGGCCTCCGCGGCGCTGGTCCTCGCGCCCGCGGAGCGGCAGGCGGAGCTCGCGGCGGGACAGCTCGGGACCCTCGCGCAGGGCTACGCGATCCGGCGGGCCGCCGACCCCGCCAACGCCGGCGCCGTGAACGGCAAGAACGCGTTCGGCAGGGCCGACGTGCGCACCCCCTTCCAGTTCCTCTACGAGCCGGCCAACTGCCGCTTCTTCTATACGGCAGAGATGCTCGACCGACCCGAGCTGGTCTGGATGCGCGCCGTCGACGCCACGTGGACGGACCCCGATGGGTTCTGCGTCGAGGACAGTCGCGTGCCCGCTAACGGGTTCCTGGCTGTGGATCCCATATTTCCCGTCAATTCGAGCGACTCCAGGACAGGCATGACGGGCCAGGCGGGAGATCCCTTCAGTGATGCTACGGACTCCGCCTCCTTTGCTGGGGGTTCTTCTGATGATACGGATTCCGACTCAGCTGCTGAAAGGGCTTTGAAAGGGGGCCAGGGTTATCGAGCTTTAGTCGTTGCCTTGCTTACCACCGCGACATGGTTTTGGATAACCCCTTAGTGTACATAACTCTCACATGCTAAGGTGGCACCTTCTGGATAGGGGCTATACAGGTGTTGTAGGTGTATATGTGGGGCCGGTTCCCTCCCATGTATTGGAGAGGGCAGGCGTTATTAATCTAATCTATTGCCACCTACCTGCGAGACTGCTTCTAGCTTTTCACGCTGTTGCACCATATAACCTGATAATAACCGTCTTTGCGGGATAGGAGACGGGTCGGGAAAACGTTCCCAGAAGACGGCAGGCAAAGTGCAGTGTTATGCGAGTTGCCATCGAGAACCTGCCGTGGACCACGTACCTGACTTTTTGCATAGAGGACTTAGCATGCTGCAGGCGCTGCTAGGACGTGTGGCCGGCTTTTAGGTCAAAAAAAGTGTGAGAGGAATTAGGGGTTGCCACGATGATAGTGACCTCCTCGAATTCTGAAAGTACCTGGCGGGGGAGGAACCCGATTTGATCATCCTTTTTCGGTCAAGGTGGGCGTAGGTGACGAGAAGACAGAACGATGGTGTCCTGGAGCGGATCACGAGACTTCTGGTCGATATAATGAAATCGATAACCGTGATAGGAAGACTCGTGTAAAGATTAATCGAATAAACTAAGTAAACCTGAAAATTAATCCAAGTAGCACGGATGCAGGAGCTAAGCGGCCAGATTTAATTACTTTCTAGCCAGTGTAGTCGTGCTTTCGTCCTAACAGGATAGGAGTTGGACCCAGGTTACAACTTTCGACATGCTGCTTCGGGTTATGGTCTCATTGGCGATCCTATTTCTCAGTTGTTGCACTGAGATTTGTGTAAATATGGCTGGATTCATGGAAGGAATTGCGCTTGGGTATGTGCGTGCATTGTAGTGAATATACTCCAAGAAGTAACCAAATCAGCCGTACTCGTACCTATGATAGCATATACCGTACATTTGTCCCATAAGCTCAATACCCACCCCCGGCCCCTGCCCCCCTTCCCGTATTCTGACGCTGAAGAAAAGCCAACAGGTCATGTTAGTATATCAATGAGCCTCTCAAATACATATCCAACTAATTGAAAGCTAATATAACAACCCCACTACATACCCAGCAATACTACTGTGTGTCGGATGATCACGAACGCCATTGAGAGGAAGGAGTCGTTGAGCCCCGTTAAGATGATTACGGTGAATATGAAGGCAAGTTATTCGAATGCCAGGGGCAACTCGGTGAGTGATAGTCGTTCCCTTTTTCGAGAATTATCTTGTGGTCTGCACCACAGTCGTAGCACCATTGGGATTTGCATACCGTACCTGATAGAATCAGATCAGAGGGGTTTCGGCATCTGGGGCAAACAGAAGAGCCCGGCTGCTGAAAAACCCAGCGCTTGTGGAGTCCCGGGGCAATGGCGACGGGCCGTACTATTATCGTTCCCGACAACCACGGTTGTGAGTGCCGTATCTAGCCAGGCAACCCCAGCAGAACTCATGGTAACACTTGATACCTGATCGAGAGATTAATACCTGGTAAGATTGAATGGTACAGACGAGGTAGTAGATTGGTGACAGGATCTGTTTGCATCTCACCTCGGACAGAACCAGAGAGGATTTCACACGTCCCGGTGATAAAAGATAAAAGCCAAAGAAAACCACAAGAAGAAAAGGAAGGAGAAGTACTTACATGTCATGTGGGAACTGCGACGAAGTTAGCACTGTTCTCAGGGGAACTCTTTGTATGCTGACGACTTACCATCCAGAGTTCTTCTCGATTGGCCATTTACAGCCGGGACACGGCTTCGTCGTTCTTTCTACCGTTCTCCGGCTCAACTCATCTTCGTCCCTCTTCCGCGCCGCCTCCATTCGCATCTTTTCAGCCTGTTGTTGCATAGCTATGCGTTCCGCCTCAAGTCGGCGGCGTTCGGCCTCTTCCCTCCTTTCCCTCTCAGCCCTCTCCCGCCGCGCCTGCCGTTCTGCTTCTTCGCGCTGCTCCGCCGCCATCAGACTCTGCGCAAGCTTGAGATCCTCTTCCTCCTGGGTGCGCCTCGCCAATTGCTCCGCTAGCCGCAGCTTTTCGGCTTCCTCGTTAAGAATATCGATCCGGCTACGGAAGTTTTCCGGGTCCGAGACGAGCGAGTCGTACTCGGCACAGGTGAGCTGCTCGTGCCACCTTACCTGATGTCTGAAGCAGAACTTGAAACTGCACTTTCCGCATGTTACGATGGGCTGCTCGTTCCCGGATTCATGGATCTGCCCGGATCCACATCCGTTGGGACACCAGACAAAGTCTGGCGCTTGGCTAACCGCCCCCCGGAGCGCCAGGTCGGAATATCTGATTGAAGTTGTAAGATACGTTTCAGACCAAGCCATTAGAGGGCAGAATTAGTACTTACTTGGCGAAGGTTTCTCGATCTGCATACTGTTCAACGTCTTCATACCCCATTGTGGCATGGCACTCTGGACAACGGATCTCGTCCCATTTTTTGTTTTTGAAATCGGTTTTAATGGACGTTCCAATACAGACCAAACAGGCTTGGGGCGGGTGATTGCAGGAGCTCGAGACCGCGAGGAGTGGGAAATCGTTGAATGGTTTCCCCTCAATGCATATCACGCACTCCTTTATCGCATCCGGCTCTATAGGAGTACGCGCCTTGGTAAGCACGGTATCTTCGTTTTTATTTTTTCTGTAATAGCCCTTGCCGAATCTACGAGATCAGTTCGTATCTACTTGCTACGATATCTGGAGGGCAGAAAATACGGGGAAATGAACAAGGAAAGGGTATGTATACTCACTCGTGAACATCGACTTGCGCTTTGAGCTTAGTTTCTCGCATAGGGAGCTCGCAAATATCGAGGTCCGTTGCAGCATATCGGAAGCCCGACCGTGATGCTTGTTTGCTGCTGGTTCCTCCTATGGCGTCTCCGCCGCAGCTGCTGTGAATACTACTTCCTTCAAGAGATACAGTGTTTTCTGTGTGATCACGCGTATCGAAGCCGGCCAGAATCGAGGGACTGGGAGCCTGGTACCGAAAACGGGCCTCTGACCTCGAGGAGCCGGGCAATGCGCTCTCTGAGGAGGCTGCGATATCCGGTAAAGCGCGCGTTACCATTTTGTCCAAGCATCTCCAGGCTAAGACAAAACCTGTCTACAATCTCCGCTGTTCTGACTTGAAGAAGGTTAAACGGCGAATTTAAATACGGCTGTGAATGCAGTTATTAAGGTAGGAAAGGGTGGCAGTGTTAGATACTACGGGGCGTGGTACTTAAGTTTCAGGAGGGGGAAGGGCGCCCAACGGACTGGCCTGGGGCGCCCACCCAGGCTGAGACTGCCTGGCTGGGTGCTGATTGTGGCACACTCTCGGCTCCGCAAATGGAAGAACGACTTGCAGCGAATGCGCTAGATTAGCACCCTCGCGCCTGAGGCTTAAATAGATGCGGTACGCTGCATGGGCCCGGAATGGTTCGATAACCCTGGAGCGACCTTGATTCCTCATCGTGAACGGGATCCTAGAAATTGACTTTTAGAGAGTAACCTGTATTATTAATGCAATAATCGTTTATATGATACCACAACCTTCGTCTCTATTCCTCTTGAAACCTCCTACACTTTCTCCCCTAAGAGTTGGTCGAAGCCCAAAGGGGTAAGCTAGACACGTTAGACCTGCATGCACCCTTGACTGGAAGATGTCACTTCGGCTAGGCTATGATTCGAGAGTTTGGATAAGGTAGTAAATAAGAACCCAATTGGGTTGCTGTTGTTATGCATTTATGTTGCACGAGTCACCTAGCTACTGCAACTTTCCTGCTACCTATGAACTCTCATATGCAGCCAGCAAATCCTTTCCTACAAGATCTTCCTACATTTTCCAGACGGACAGAAATGTCCGACGTCTTCTCGTCACTTGGTATTTTACCTTTGTAGCGAATCGCGCAGAAGTACGCTTCGTATACACTGAGATTTACCATCCCGTGTTTCTAGTCTGGGTCTCAACCCGGGGCCAGACACTATCATACTGGAATCTCCCTATGATTACGCCCCGGGTCTTCTTCCTGCCGGCTAATCACCACAACAAGGCCGTCAAGGTATTGAGACGGAAGCAGATCTCGTCAGTGGTACTGCTATTACCAGGGGTAACATTTATAACTTCTTCCTTGAGCCTCCCGCTAACTGCTATTCCTCTTCACCAATACGTTGGCAGCCTGTGCGTAGTGCTTACAATAACTTCTTTAAGAAGCCGCCCGCACCATTACTCCTCGATTCTCTCATGCTGTAGATGGCATTCATCAGGGTTTGAGGCTCCTCTGCCAGTCTCGAAGCTCTGGTCTCTGGTGTAGCCCATGCGACGAGTGTTCTTTGCTTTCGGATGACCCTCGGCTCCTTGACGATCTCGCCACGTCCGACTTGCCTCATCATCAGGCGCGGAGACAAAGTGCATATTGGATACAGTTTATGCAGCAGGTCGTCCTGGCAAGGCGGATTATGAAGTTTCGCCGGATCCCAGCGACGGCGGTTGCCGAATACGTCTTCGCAATCGACCTCGTCTAGTTCGGCGAGCAGCTTAGAGGCTCGAGCATGGTCGCTGACCGCTCCATATGATGAACCTTCGTATTGGTTTAAGGTAAACCAGTAGTAATGGATGGAACTTTGCATCTTCTCCTGCAGTTCTTGTGCAGGACCGATGATCTTCCTATCGAGACTTTCGTAGAAGGCTCTGCGCTTGACACTCTGGGGTAATAATGGGAGAAAAAATTTCCCGAGCTCCATAGTCATTTCTACCCGCCTGTTACCTCGAATGGCGCTGAAGTCAGGGTGGTTTGTCAGGCTGGTATAAGACTCAGCTCTCCAATTCCTTACCGCAAATAGATCTAGTTATAAAATTGTAAACAACTTCTTCTAATGAGAAATATGGAGATAAGACTGTCTCACCTCGCTTTGGCCGCACAGATTCACGCATAGACTCCTCGATACTCTGCAGCATATCGGTAAACTGAGTAAGGGAGCCGTAAAGTACCTGTTCAATCCTATTGTTAGCCCTCCCGTGGTTGACATTATGCTATGGCTAATCTTAAACCAGGATCCCCGGGAAGTTACCTTAGAGAAGACTTGCGTATGTAAATATCGCATGACTATTGCAACAACTGTGTCTTGATCGGTGTCCGGGAATTCCGTAATCCTGCGTAGATCTGGCTGACTTCTCATCATAGTTCTGAGTTGAGCTGCTCTAAGTGGATCTGTAAACATAATGGATTTAGTTCATGCTGTACCTCAGGTAGAGTGCGGGTTTCACAGACCTTTGCGGGCATTGCTACGAATCTCCTCACAGTATTCATTACTATCGAAGACAGGTGTCATCCATGTCTCAACCCAATTGCAAACCGCATCGTAGAGATCATCAAAGTCCTAACACAGGATTAGCAATGCAACCATTAGTCTGTAGAGATGATACGCACGCGTGCCATTTCTTCTGGAGTGATGTCCTTAACATATGGCTGCATGCTCAAAATATGCGAGCGTGTGTCTTCCAAATCCGCCTTGGTTTCTTTGAGTTCGAGGTTCAGAGATCTTATGATTGCTTCATGTGACCCGGATCGTTCTTCGTATGCCTCCCTTAAGTCCTTTTTTTCTTGCCTTTCTTTCTGAAGCTGTTCTAGAATCCTTCTAGTGTTCTCCTCGGATTCAGCAAGTTGTGATTGCAACTTCTTGGCGTCAAGAGGCGGTGAAATTGCCCGAAGACTCTCTTCCTGCCGTACCGAGAACCGATTTGCCCCCCTATCTAGCCTAGAAGGTCGGTAAGCCCGGCGAGAACACCGGCCGGGGAAGGAGATTTAACTCACTGCGTCATATCCCTTGCGTACGTCTGCCTTAGAGGCTTTCGTGAAATGGGATCAGTATCGCTCGCAGTTGGAAGTTCGTGGTCATTTGGATGAATAGAAGGCGTCGGATTAACGCCGTCAATCAATCTCTCTTCCCTTTCGTCTGCCTGTTTGCTCTCTTCGAGGGAGAGCGACTCGGGCGGGAGTTTTGGAGGTACCTCTGGCCCAGGACCACTCATTTCGCCCATCATGATATCTTTCTATTGAACAAACAAATAAGACTACGTGACGAGTCGACTGTCTAAGTTCTTAAACAAATTTCATCCCTTGGATGTTGTGGCTCAACGCGCGATCTCTTCGAGTGATAAGTCGGGTTTCCTATGGTGTTCGCCAAATATCTGCACACTGATGCGACATAAAAGCGGGATGATAAGCGGCCTCCCAAAACATATCAACTGCCCACGCTTCAGATTTTATGGACAGGGGCCGAGCCACACCTCTATGCAATGAGACCCAATGATTCTGAGGTGGCTGCAGAAGCTGAGTGAGGCAGATTCTAGATCTGCCTTGGCGTTAAATCACTGGTCAAGACGCACTGCGTCTGTCATAACCTAAATATGCGTGCGTCTAGCACAATATACACTACTAACAGTGCTACACGTGGTTAATAACTGCATAACGTATGCGCTCCTATGCATCACTTCACTTGCAATGGTTCGACCATCTCCACGTCAGTAAGGTCTTGTCCTACATGAGGCAGGCTATAGCGCATCCTTGCACCTCTTTTCGCCTTCCTAGGGAGGAGCATCCCCTACAGCATGGGCTCAGGGTGACGGGGGGCACCTAACGGCCCCTTCGATTGGCTAACTACGTTGGAATATGCGAGCCACGGGTTGTAACATGCCATCCTAAGATCTAATATACCAGGGGGTCTCTATGACACTCGCCCGCTTGGTGCGGGGCAATGTATCCGACACTGAGTGCCTAATCTCTTGCCGAAAGCCTATGTACTAGCCCGAGCGTCGTATATGGCTTGATTCATAAATGTGCCGCTTGGAAGTCAAGTGACTTACGCCGCTGTATGGAAGCTTCAGGCTGAGCGCTCAAAAAATAGCACGAACCCCGTCACTTAACTTATATATCCCTGAGGCGTCACCACAGGAAAACTTAGCGGCAGTTTAATGGAGACGAGCAATTCTCCGTTTGGCCGTTAAACTTTGAATGATCCGCTGCTCGGTGTATTCATAATTTCGTTGCCCGCAAAGGATTTGTGGCCGATGGTACTAGGGGTAGCGTCATTCGCAATCCGACTTTCTTCTAACTGCTGATATCGATTGAGCTATTCGGGATGGAGAATACCTTTGAGAGGTTGAGTATCTCCGATCGTAAGATCATTGTTGCCATAGACTTTGGGACAACATATAGTGGGATGGCTTGGGCGGAAACCCAGAGACACGATAGACGGATAGCCATAACGACGTGGCCAATTAGCCAAACAATCAGGGACGGAAAGACATCCGAGAAGGTCCCGACAAAACTAAGGCATACGATCAATGATATTCAATGGGGATTCCAAGTACCGCCGCAGGCGCCTGCTGAGGAGGTGTCCGAATGGTTCAAATTGTACGTACGGGCCTTGTCGTACACCTACTCACGACAGATACTAACAGGTCATAGAGACCTCGACCCGTCGCTTCGGCCTTTGACCGAGAATAAGGGCACCCGGCGTGACGCGCAGAAACTAGTCACCGACTATCTATCAAAGCTAGGAGAACATCTCTTGTACACCCTGCGCCTGAAACTAGGCGAGGCCTTGGTCCGCAACACGCCACTCGACTTTATCCTGACGGTCCCGGCAATATGGAGCGAGCTGGCAAAGTCCAGGACGCTGGAAGCCTGCCAGCGGGCAGGCGGGCCATTCCAGAACAGACCAATAACCCTGATCTCGGAACCCGAAGCGGCAGCAATCTATACCATGCATGGACTCGATCCGCATGGGCTTGAGGTCGGGGATTCGTTCGTCATCTGCGACGCAGGCGGCGGTACGGTGGACTTGATTTCCTATACCATCACCAACTTGAAGCCAATCCTCGAGATCAGAGAGGCCTCTCCAGGGTCCGGGGCTCTGTGTGGGTCATCGTTCTTGAATCGACGTTTCGAGGCGTTCCTCCGAAGCAAGCTTGGGAACGAGGAAGGATTCGACGACGAGATCTTAGCGGAAGCAATGGAACGGTTTGAAGAACAAGTAATTATGCAGCCCAAAACCCTGTTCATATGCCGTAGAATGACTCAACCCGTGTTCATCAGAGAATAGCGGTAAAAGGATTCTAACAACATCGCAGACGAAGAGACATTTTACAATGGCGGCACTGCCAAACGACACGTTTCGCATCCCAGTTCCTGGCCTTGCGAATAACAAGGCGCTAGGCATCCAGAGAGGTTCTTTGCTTATCAAGGCTCAGGAGCTTCAAACGATTTTCGAGCCTGTGATCCTCCAGATCATTCAACTAGTGCGAGACCAGATGACTTCAAGTAATATTCCCATTCGCGCAGTCCTACTGGTTGGCGGTTTCGGTGGGTCGACCTACCTAAGGGAACGGCTCCGTAATTCTCTTGGTCCCAATGTACAAGTCATGCAACCACCCAACGCTTGGCTCGCAGTTGTGAATGGAGCTGTGATGAAAGGGCTTTCCCTCAGCGCCCCAGCTCAGCTTACTCATGTCAAGCTTGAACAAAGAGTGGCGCGGCGACACTATGGTACTGAGTTCGCTGTGCCATACGATCCGAGCAAGCATTCGGTAAGTCACAACAGTGCTTCCCTTCTTAAACTAGAAAACTCTATTCAGAGTACCATCATTTGACCTATCACTAACTGGATCTCAAATGCAGGCCTTACAATCTGTTCGGCGATGGGACGGCTTGGAGGGGTGCTACAGGGTTACTGTGATGAATTGGTTCATCAAAAAGGTAAGTGGCAGACCTAGTTGGCTTCCATCTCATATCCATCTTCCAAAGACTAAAAGTGTCTTAGGGAGAAAGTGTCTCAGAGAACGAGGCCATATACCACGGCTTTCGCATAACGACCCTGGTCAGCTCCGGCCGAATACAAAAGCTAACGCTAGAGATATTTGTGGACGGCATTGACAGGCCGGCGATCTTATCGCGCGATGGGAACTTGAAGGTCTTATGCAAAGTCGAAGCAGACATCAGCCATATTCCTGACAGCCAACTTACGCAGAAAAGAGGCGTGGACGGCAACATGTACTATGTCGTGGATGCCAAGCTTGAATCAGTTTGTAAGTTGGCCCCCGGAGGAATCTTTCCGCTTCATATTTAACAAATCACAGATCATTCCGCATCTACTTCATGGACACTCATACACAAGGGTCAAAGGTATAATACTGTGAAGGCGGAGTATGTCTAGACGGCACGAGGTGGTATCAAAAGTCTGTTCTCTAGTCAGAGTTGATCCGTAATCCTTAACTTGGTTGAGACTGTAGTCCATATCAATGGCTGCCTCGCCAAAAGTTTGAAACCATACGACGTTCGTTTAAACGCAGATATTTTGCACGGTGCCCTGCTTTTTGCCCACTCATATGGTCGTTGTTCTGGAACGTCTCGACCAATGCGAAAACACTAGGTATTAATCCAGCAAAAATTCCATGCCTCTTTACTACATAGTAGACGGGATTTGAATACACTTGTGTTGCAGAATAGGGGTGGGTCTGATAGCCATCATAGCCCCAAGCCATACAACTGCCCCGGAATAACCTTATTCCGGGGAGCACACAATCCTCAAGCCCGAATCTAGTAAGGTAATTATCTCTTCCCACAACATATACAACCTTATCCTCCGAACAGCGTAACCGTCACAACTTGGATGTGGCTTAGCTACAAGTAAGACATTACTCCACCAAGTAGGGGAACTCTGGTGCAAAGGATAGACAGAATACCTGTATTGAGTGGCCAGCCGGAAGGCTTCAGAACTATGAAGCTAGATGTGAGAGGCATCGATCCTCTAGTGACCCTATTTTAACTCCTATTCCCCTACATCCCGGGGGGGAGCCGAAAATTACAGAATGAACTTCTTCTGTGCAGTAAGAAATGACCATATTCGACGCTATTGCTAGCCACGCAATGGCGGCGTCGCTTTTGAGACATTCTGGTAAATGCTGATTTGGATTGGGTTGTTCGGGTATACCACTTGCATTAATCCTACTCACTTGACTAATTCTGGCCTACACGGCTATGACGAAAGACTTCATCAGAATGGCCCTGTTTCCTCCTGAGAACACTAGGTTGCTATTTGCCCTTGGCTTTTCGTTCGTGGATATAGAGTTAAAGTGCATATACATGGAAATAGCTGAAGAGTCTAGAACATGGTGTGGACGTCTATAGAACTTGACTCTCGGTTTCAAATCCTAAGGGTCGCCCTTCGTCCAAGTTGAATACATTCATAATACCCCTAGATACCCTTTCTTACTGTGGGCTCTAAACTGATAAGTAAGTTATGCACAACCTACCAGTCGGTATAACTAGATACGCTTACAATGCACAGAGCCTTTCCTAGTTTATTGCAGAGGCACGTCTGTTTCTCGGCGGGGACTATAAACATAATCCGAAAGTCCGGTCGGGTCACGAAGGTTGGCATGGTCCCTTAATAGAATAGGAAAACGTTTCGCATGACAGGTCGATTCTCTCATGCCGGAGCAGGCTAATGGGCGCTTCTAGCCCAGGAACGTCCGGGAGCAGCCGAAGAGTTGAGTCCCGGAGCTAGCTAAAATGCCGTCTTGGCATATCAAGTGGACGGCTGAAAACGCATTGTGGGCGAATAGAAAGGCCCCAGCCATGATCGCTGCGCAACTTCGGCCCTTTCGAAATTTATTTCCTTTTCTTGGCCGTGAAAACAATCTCGGTTCCAAAATTTATCGGGTAGGCTTACCGATTCGCCAACCGCGTTCTGTTGCAGGGCCAGTTAATAAAAAAAGCCAGATACTATTTGCCAACGTGATAACATCAAAAACAGCTCGAATCCATGGGTAGAAGTTGGTTTCTAGTCCCGTGCTCGGTCAACTACGGTGACTTCGCAGGAGTAGAGTTTGCCAGTGTCAAAATATCAGATGTGGACCCAGTCAATCAACATCTCACGCATGCATCTTTCATCGTAGCTGAATTGTGGGACTGCGTAGTTCGCGTAATTCAACAATTGGAGGGAAAACTGATAAGGCCCGACAGGAGAGGGTAGTAATATGACCATGACAAGCTGAATAGTGAAAAAAGCTGTTGAGACACGTATTGTCGGGGGTACCGTACCCTCGTAGTAATGCTCGGGCGTCTATGGTATATTGGAGTCTCGCTCCCCCGCGGGACTTCTTCAGAAGCAATAAGCCCAAGTTCCATCAGGATTTTCATCCCAGAGATCGTCGTACTTCTCCCTCAAGACCTAGCCAGCATGGAGTTCCGTCGCAGTGACCCTGTCTTGGACTTCTTCTCCCGACAGACAGTCTTCCTGACTGGTAGTACGGGCGGCCTCGGCGGCTGTCTGTTATACAAACTGGTGGTGACGCTAGGGGTGGCCAAAGTCTTCGCTCTGGTGAGAGGGGACGCGGCGACGGCCAGGCGCAAATGGGTCGCCAGTATGGGATCGAAGTCGGAAGATATTCTAGGCACGGGAAAGGTCGTCTTCATCCCCGGGGACACCACGAAACCGTCCCTGGGCATGTCTCCTGAGCACCGCGCCGAGATTCAGGACAGCGTCTCCCTCATCATCCACGCGGCGGCCGATATCAACTTCCGGGACCCGCTGCCCGTACTCGTGGCCAACAACACCTCGTCGACCCTCGAGCTTGCCTCCATGGCGCGCGACTTCAAGAAGCTGCACCTTTTTGTCCACGTGTCGACCGCCTACGTCAACTCCTTCCTCGAGGACGGCGAGGTGGCCGAGGAGGTCTACCGGGTGGGCGATCCCGAGAAGGAGATCGCCGACATCACGGCCGGCAGAGGATCGGGCCGGGTTGAGGCCTACCCATGGCCTTACGGGTACTCCAAGCACCTCACGGAACAACTGTTGACTCTCAGGTTCCCTCGGATGCCGTTGCTCATTGTCCGACCGTCGTGCATAGGTCCTGCAGCGCAGGTGCCGTTTCCCCAGTATATGCCCGCGGCGTCAAGTCCCCTATCAAACTTCTATGCACGGCTACTATTCCCGACGGGTGGCATCAACACCTTTCCGCCATGTCGGGGTTCGGCCTCTGGGACCAACGTACTGGACGAGATCCCAGTCGACCTAGTGGCAAACATATTGTTACAGCACACCTATCGTCGTACGATGGGCGTAGTGCACGCGTCGTCTTCATTATACGTACCCAAGACCCTGGACGACTACCTCGCGGACGCCAGGAGACACGCCCCCTGGTCCTGGAGGCCTAGAATAGCACAGAACATATTCTCCACGGATAACCGTCTGGGGACTGGGAAGCTGGCCAACTTCTATGCCGTTCTCAATCGGGATTGGCGCTTCCGTACCTCGAGATCAAGGGATCTCGACCAAGACGGAATCCTTGGCCTGTCTCTTAATGGCCTCGACCCCGAGAAGTACGTGGAAGATAGACTCCGCATAATCGTGAAGCAGGTGAAGCAACGATTCAAGGCGGATGATCAGAGCATGATTGAAGAAGCGAGGCTCTAAGAATGCGGCTTAACCCTTTTTTCAATGCCCGCTTGTGGTAGATAAGGTGGAGATGTGGGGCTTGGCAAGCCACGGGCTAAAAACCTGCTGCCTTCAGATGGCACGCTTCTATATAATGGGAAACAAAATATGAGAAACGATGACATGAGTCAAGAATGGTTCCTGTTCTAGCTGCCGAAGTCCCTTACCTGGACTCGAGCAGATGTATGATGTGCAGTAACTGGTTTCCAGGTAACATGAGCCATTTCATGGCGGGGCTAGCATCTACAACCCTTTATAGGCTGTCCCCAGCGGGTCGAGGAGGAAATCAGGATTACACTACCGGCGCCTCCTCCCGAGATTCGGAGTGCGATGCCTTTCCTGGGGGATGTCAGCAGAGTATTGGCTGCTCAAAAGCAACTAACGGCATCGCAGAATACCTGTATTGATCTCGCTCCGCGTGCACATCGGTTCCCTGTCTGGGTAAAGGGGAACTAGCTCAGCTCGCCGCCATAAGACCACTGCATATGCGGTTCGGGGACTCCTGGGCAGTGCGACGACAACGAATTTAAGGCAAGTAGGTTACGTAGAATTCCAGTGTCTACATGCCCCCAACTCCGACCCTGAAACAATAGCCGCGCCCCTTCCATCTCCTTAACTTTGAAATACCCTATGCAAGATCCACAATCCAGCGAGTTCCCTTTCTCGCCGCACTCCCGTCCCCGGTAAATAGTGAAGGAAATCTATTGCGTGACCTGGTGCGGCCGTTCTGGTGTATTGGCAACGTGTCCCAGTTGCTTAGAGCCGTCCGGATCTGGTGTGTCGGGCGTGACGATGAGCTGCGGGGGTGGCAAGCTACCGTTTCTCCCATGCGTCCCTGTAACACTGGGCATGTTGCGACCAGGAGATGCTGATTTCTTCGTTTCAATCTCGGAGTCTCCCGCGGGCCGAACAGCATCGCCCTCGACATGCTCAACATGCACACCTTCGACATCTCCCGCGCCGCTTGCTTTCCGCCGGTCATCGCCTTCCGGAGACGAAGGCTCTCCGTCAATGGGAACGCCGACCATCTCTGCTAAGCTTCTGAAGTTACACACCGGCTCTGAAGAGCTGGCATTTTCATCCTCCGTAGCGTGGCCACCAAGACTCGGAGGGGTCGACGACGGTTCTTCTGCTGCCTCCCCTAGGTGCTGGCAGGCATCGCTGTCGGACACACTAGAGCTTATAGAGCTAGCGTTACTCATTTGACGAAGATGGGAAGACCCTCGAGAATGTGATGTGGGAGAGGGAATAACGGCCGGTGAAGGTCCCCGGGTGTTAGGGGATGCGTCTGTACGTTCAACCGCCTTGCCCTTGTCACCATCATTGGAGACATGGGGTGATTCAGGTCCAGCAGCGACTGCAGTTACCCGACCACTCGGCCTACTGCTTTGGCTAGCGGATGTAGAAGTTGTAGCCACACCGGCCTCCATGCGCACATTACTGGCTGCGCTGTTGTCCCGCCTACGCCCAACGAGCCCTAAACTCAAAGAACTTGCACTAGCACCGCTTCCACCCTGCCCGCCGTAGACGTCTCCCTTGTTCTTCTTGGCTGCTTTCCGTTCTTCCTTCTCACGCTTCTTGGCCTCCTTTCGAGCTTCCTTTTCAGCCTTTTTGCGACGTTCCTCTTCATCTGCAAGGCTCAGCCTTATGGCTTCGGCCATCATCATACTCTCGAGAGACGCCACATCGAAGCGCTCTCGACCCAGCACCGCCCTTCCCGAAGAGCCTCGTGGACCCGGTTCGGCACCTTCCGGAGGATCGCCGTTCCCGTCGTAATGGGACCGTGAGTTCGTGCCGGTACTCGGGCTTTCAGCGCCACGGGCGTCCCTAGTGCTACGGCGACTGAATCGACTCGGCCGACCAAATATCGTGCGGGATTCGGTGTTTCCCATCATGAAGGCTGCGTGATGGAGGGCGTCGGCGGCGGCGGCCCTCCTGCGCTGTTGTGCGCGAGCCGCTGCTAACTTGGTAGTCCACTCGGGCCGAATACGGTCAGTGGTGATAACTCCTGGGGCATTAGCAGCTAAACTCTGCGCCCTCCTGCGGTTAGAGTGGGGCGGCGGACTAGAGGATAACGGCGAGAGATTCGAGTTTAGAGAGCTCAATGATGACATAGCTGTGCTCATAGAGCCGAGTCCAGAAGCATTAGAAGCGTAAGTTAAACCACGACGGAATGGAGGAGGCTCATATGTGACGCCGAATTCCGTCTGGGTGCAGTATGGGCATTTTGCCGGCTCCATGATGAGCTCGCCTGTCGGTTCATCGGTACTCGCAGCACTTTCGGCGCCGGTTTCTTGATCATGATGTTCCGGATAGTGCGGATCCGGTCTTTTGATTTGTACGAAACACTCACTGCAGATTAGTTGGGCGCAACAGCGTGTGCGGTTTAGGTACGGAGGATAGTACATCAGACATAGTGGACATTCGACCCCATCCTTGTAAAGAAACACCTCTAGAGGCTGGCCATTCACGAAGGGGTCATGCGGCAGATTGATTTCTCGGGGCATTATATCGGTGTTGGACCCATTCCTGGTCAGATTCAACGCTGCCGCTAGAGCTTTGTGCGGTTTAAAAGGTGAACTGGATCTTGGCGGACCGTACGACGTCGGGGATGGGAGAGGCGTGCCAGGACTCGACGTTGCGATGTCAGAGGATGCAGACATAGTTCGAGGGCCCATTGGTACAGTTAGATGGCCGAAATTGGGCGTCGATGTACCCGGTGACTCGGGGGTCCTATGCTGGGGTAGGAGGTTTTCGGGGACTTCATCAGCTTGGGGTATCTCGAGGCCACGCGCTGCAGCAATTATCTGATGCTCCGCCCAGTTTTCGTTGAAATCATCCAATCCGCGCCAGAACGGTGCGATTCTCCTTTCAATCTACCATAGGCGTACGTTAGCGACTGGACCGAGTGTGGATCTCGCCTATACCTTACCTGAAGTTGGCGTACGATGGGTTTGCTGAAGTCTTCAGACGCCGTGTAGATACCCATTGTTACTAGATACCCTCCATCGACGTGTTCTTCCCTCATACTCCGTTCCCTCTCTTGGGCTCGTGCTATCCGTTCCCTTTCCAATTTCCGAGCTTCCCTTTCTTGCTTGGTCTCCCGATGCTCAAATGGTACATCTTGTTGGCGAGAGCTTGAGCCACCACCAACGCCTAAGCCCAGAACAGCGAGGTCACCCCTGCTAACACGTCGCGACCGATCAGGAAGATCCCCCTGGTAGCCAGCACCGCCCGAACTACCGCCCGCATCAAGACCGGCACCGGGTCCTAAGCGAGAGCTAGTCCGCGCTTCTTTTCCGTGTGTATTACCCATACTTGCAAGATTCCGTCGGTCGGGTCTGGTATGATTGGGCGATAATATGGGATATAAAGAAGAGGCGGCAAGACTCGTGGTTCATGAGATATGTCGGTGGCTTGCGACGTTGTTGGATAGACCCTGCCTAGCGATATATTCGGTAGTGCTATGAACGTAGGTGACCTGATGGCATTCAGACTCCGCAGCGGAGGCAATAGACTTGAATAGCGCCCGATTCGATCTCTACTCCGGGCTGAGAGCGCAAGGGGCCAATTTTCGCCACCGGATGTCGTCAGGGACTCGATGAGGTATATGGATGAGATTGGCCTCGTATATGTGTTAACGAAGAGCCGTTGCGAATCCGCAAGGGGAAGTGCGAAAGTTCCTCGGATAAGGAAAATATGGAAGTGGACAGCCGGTCAATATTTGACAATGAGGCGCAAGTGAATAGTCGACCAGTGGATGTAACACATGTTGTAGGTATTGCCGATAGTGCTGGCAGTCGGACAGACCCGCCACCTGAAGGGTTCTGGGTTGCTTGACACCTGGGTTTCCTGTGATGATAAGCCGGAGGCGACGATAACAACTATGTACGTGCATATATGGTGTGGTAACAGGACAGTTCGATGATTGATGTTGTATGTGGAGAATTGACCCAGGATCGAGGGACAAGTACGAAGGGGAAGCAAGATGCCCTTCCGTCCTTCCTGAGCGCCGATAGTGGCGGACAATCTGGTACTGGACCGGGCCCGGACTGCCGTGATTGCAGATACCTAATTCTGTGAGGTAAACCCTGGAAGGGCTTGCCGGGGCTTGTGCAGTTCCCGTCGGTGGATAGGTAGCTTTCCTTGCCCCTTCAATGTTCCCTTTAGCTTCGGTCCCCTCTTATTTTTCCCGGAATCGGGGTCGAGCTGGCGACTACAACTCGAAAAAAACGACAGAAAAGAATATCCTGGGTAGTGCACCAAAAGTGGTGAGGTGGTCCTACAAGAACGCAGACATTATCGCAGATAGCTGCGAATACAATTGCGAGCAATGCGATGCCCGAACGAGGACATGCAAGACGCGGACGTCGATGAAGTAATGTAAGCCAAGGGATCCAGATGGTCAAGAAGGTGGGGGAGAAATGCAGGACTTCAGGATATGGACATAAGCGATCAATATTTGTTGTTATTGCCAGAGGTGGAACGAGCTTTTTGCTTTAAGCTTTGACCCTAAGCTAATAGAGTTAGCAGCTTGATGAGTAGAATTTAGCGTCGATAACACCGCCAGGACTGGTAGGATAGCTCTTCATCGGCTGGGGTAGGCTGCTCTTCTAGCAGCTGAGTAATTTGGTGGGCCTGTTACGTGGTCAAACTCCTTAAGCCCTTCAAGTTGCTCAACTTGATTATGTACATAATGAGGTGTCGTGGCAACACAAGATGTCGCCCATACTTGGCACAATGACTTCGGTTTTCAAGTATCAGCGATGATAAATGAGACTCGAACTCATGATTATGGGTGTGTGGTTCCCTTTACCACCTGAGCATCCCGCTTCCTATGGGGCTCCGATAATAATGTTCGATGGGAGTCATGAGGTACCATGCCCAGAAACCGTTCCCGTTTATGATTCGTCCACCTTAGCTTCTTATCAGGTCGCTGGCTATCGAGAGGCTAATCAGTGACGCGAAACATATAACTTTTAACACATTCAGAGTCGCTTCTTTTCCGGGTGATAACAATGACTTGATCACATTCATATATTCACTGAATACGGCAAATGCAGCAACCGTAAGCGAGAATCCTGAATGACCCTCCTTTAGAAACGGTACGTCTTTCAGGTTGCCGGCCGTGTCAGGTGTTAAGACCTGACTAGGACAGACTACGATGCCGCTCAAGTCGTCTCCAATCCAAGTGAGGATATAGCAAACAAGCAACTGCAGTCTGTCAGATCCTCGGAAGGGTCTTGGTAATTCCTAACGAGTGGGGGACAGGGTACTTGCCCAAGTAAGGCAGAAGCATGTAATGCCGTGGATTAGCTCTACATCTCCTTTTCCTCATCACGGTCTCAGGTGGTACAACACGGGTTTTCTATCGATATAGACGAGGTTACCTATATCTACTAATGCCAGTTCTCAACGCAGAGAATACAAATTTGTAAGGTGGAAAGAGACCCATGCAAGGCCACTTCAACTACTTACCCTTCCCTTAATTACGCATGAGACTTAAACCTGGTAGGGATAATGATTGTTGACAGGCCTCCTTACATGTTGCAATTAGACAGTCCGAACTACAAGTAAAGGAAAATAGTTCTTATATTAGTAGGGTTCGGTCATATGTCCAAATACTAATTTTTATATGTATCACAGAGTTGCGCAGAGACCTTCTACTTTAGCATCAATACCATCCTCCCCAGTTTTCACAGGTATTCTCTTGAAGCATACATTGACGGCACCCATACTCACCGGAAGTACGTGTACGTAAAGACATGGGCACCTCTCAGTCTTTGGATGCGTCAACTACCTAGGGATTAATCTACTTGCCCAGTTTTACATCGACGAAACGCTGATATTTAAGCGTCAAGTTAACGAAATGCCTAACTGTCTCCATTGACTTGCAAATGCTGGTTACTGAGTAACTTGGAAATTGAAGAATATACAGATTCAAAGCCATGCGTGCCGCCACCTGCTTGAATTCTGATGCAAGAGTTATGTGTTAGCGGGCAAACTTCACGAGCAGGCAGACATCACAAACTAACTTGTCAGTCTCGACCGCGCCGCTTTGCGGGTTCACAACCCCATGTAAAGTACCAAATAGAAACTACTTGAAGCTACTGATTTGGTCCAGCTACTAAAGGCAAGCCAGCAAAGCTTCTACGATGAGCCACCACGAAGTATTCATGTGGTCTATTGCGTAATGGCCTGCACATATGTCGCAGGGCGGATTCTCTTTCCGCGTTCCTTGTCACCCTTCTTCACAAGTAGGAAAAAGTCAAGAACTCCAATCTGGAAGGCAGACTTTGCATACGGTGAGGTACCACGAGCGCCTCTGATCGTATAACGTAGAAATAACTGATATCCTCACTTAGTTTGGTAAAATGTGGGCAAGGGGGTGACACTTCAAAGCCGTCATTTCTTTCTACTGGATTTAATCACCACCCGCAAAGTATGTTCATGCACTTTCGAATTGTTTGACGGATACTTCCTAGGGTTTCTATAAGAAACAAGGCAGCGACGAGCTACAATTATATGCAGTCGTCATATCTTAAGTTGGAGACATCTAAGGTTGCCTGGCGCAAGTCCGAGACGGATGAGGTCAGGACAAAAGTCACTCTCCCTTCAATCTACAACGCACCTGCCTTCAAGCAACCAAATAAGCAAGCAAACATCAATCAGCAACTGCCTAGGTGAATTTGGCGGATTCCCATCTTTTAAAGGTTGAACCCGCCAACTTTTCTTCTTCAACCAGAACCCCTCAACTGCAACCAAGCCAGACAGTTTCCACGCCCCCAGAGTCCTTACACTTCACTTGACAGAACAACTCTCTCGCTCCTCGTCAGAATTCGCATTCTCTTCGACCAAGCCACATCACACCAGAAGCTACCCTTTCTTCCATCTATCAGACGCAAAGATGGCTTCCCACACTCTCGACGGCCCCACCATCTCCAACATCACCAGCAAGGAGAAGGAGATCACTGGCGAGGCAAGACCCGTCAAAGGCGGCCCTACTGCTCAGGCCCAGAAGCACACTGGCGAGGCAATCACCGATGCCACTGTCTCGGCTATTGCTGGCGGTGAGAGTGCCATCACCCACGAGGACGCCCCTCGCGCGAATGGACCTGCCGCATTCGTCGAGAGCCTAGCCTCCGGTCAAGAAGCGCCTGCTACTACCGTGAGTTATTTCTGCAATCTGAGCTGCCCCACCCTCACCGGAAACCTAGGTCTAACGTCTCATCACAGACCAAACACACTGGAAAACTTGATGATAGCACCATCTCTGCTATTGCAGAGGCTGAGAAGCGTATCACTGGCCAGGATGATCTTGTCGAGGGTGGCCCCACTGCCCAAGCCCAGAAGCACGCTGGAGAGCCGATCAACAGAGCCAGCCTCCACGACATCACCGAGGGCGAGAAGACTATCACCCATGAGGTCAGTGCTGTCAAGGGTGGTCCTACTGCGATAGCCCAGAGCGAGCTCAGTAAGAGCCGCAACTGAGTTGCGCAAGCCTAGGGCGGTACCACAGACTGCAAATCTCGGGCAAGCATCACGGTTCTATGGAATGGGATGGAACATTGCTTGAGGTTATTCGAGCATATCATACCTCTCCAGCCTGTCAGCTTTTGATTCGAGAGTCGATGACATCTCCCTTTGAGACCATGGCGATGAGATGACCAAGGGTTTTTGGTACCTGTATGGTTAGATCTGAACACAATTGAGTGATTTCCACAGACCATCCTTTGCTCACAACCGGATATCTGTCCACGCGTATGCGCCCTACCGACTGATTGGCTTTAGTACTACGAAGTGACCATGTTTCGCCCTAATCGAAGCCGGCTTATGCACGTAACATCATGGTGATAGTGTTGCAACCCATCTCCGCAAGCACGATTAGGCTAACTAGGGACAGGGACCCCATACAAATGGCCCATCGATTGCACCCCCTAATGGCACCACTTACGGTCATTCTCAACAGCCATTATATCGTAACTAACTGCCGTGGTTCTATGTATTTAAGGAGGCATCACTGTCCTCTGCTTCTAGCTAGGACCCTTTAGAGGTCAGCCTGATAATTTATCCTTCTTCAGCTGTATATGCTTCGGTGTGTGATGTCGGGGTCTCATATTTACCGTCCGCGGTGATTCGAAAGTAACTTCAATTAGCTCGTCACACGTTGCTGGGCCTCAGTGTCATCTAGGGCCAACTGAGCGCCTGGTCTTTAGATAAATAACTAGGACTCTATTTTACAGGAGACGCAAACCGCGAGCGGTTTGCCCAAAGAAACTTGAGGAACGAAGCTGGATTTGGCGATATTCAAGGTGCTCGAATAATTAAGTCAGATGATCTCGTGCGACTGGCCTCAGACGGCCCCTGAAGCAGCCAAGGCTCTGGCAGTAGGGAAATGGGCCGCCCGGCGAGAACTGTTCATCCTCACCTTGTTGTCACCGTACAGCGTCTCAGATGATTAACTGTGTTTCTGAAAGATTGAAAATATAATAACACTCCCCATTCTTCGATTAAGCTCTGACTAAGCTCTCGTGCTCCTTCTTAGGGACCGTAAGGGAATGGATATGTTAACCTTTTTCTTCCACAACACCCGCCAAGTGGCGGACCTTTGTAGGCCGTCTTCACGCACCCCCCGAACCGGAGGGTCTTCTGAAACCCGCGTTCCATCCCTATGTCTTTGTTCCGTGGGTCCTGTCATGCCCATTCGATGGTTGTGACACTGATGATTATGTCCCCACCTTGTTCGGTGCGCTTGCCTCGAGTCCTGCCATCGACGTTGCCTCGAGTCCTCGGCTTGGATAGCTGCTTCCCGTTGGTTCTCGGGTAAAGCTAGTATTTCGTCACGAATCTTGTCTCGTCTAGCTAGCTTTCTTTGTATCATCTCGGGGCCGAAAGCATCGGGCGAAGTCACTGTGACGATGATCAGCCAAGGTATTGGATCTCGTAGGCGGCGCTTACCATCTTCCAAATACTGCTCCTCCAAGACATTCAGGGTGTCGCCATATCGGCCAATAAGGCGAATGTTGCAGAGCTGGAAGAGGTCCTCTGACAAATCGGTATCGAAAAAGCAATCCCTGTGTTCTGAAAACACGTTCAAGTCGAACAGGTAGTTCTTACTCAAAATAACATCCACACGGAGGTCATCGAGCACATAGAAGTCGCATCGAACTGTCTTCCCGCCAACGTTCCACGAGACATCTCGTACGACGCCACGGGTCCGAGAGGTGGTCCCGTCCGCGAACTCGACTTTGAGTTTGTTCTCGGAATCAAGATCAATGGTCAACCCAATTTTCCGAGCATACGCGCTAGAAATGAGCATAATATCTGAACCCGTATCCGGGAGTGCTGCAGTAAGATACCCGTCAAGGGATCCCCATAGGCGCTGCGTCTCCTTTCCTAGAAACCTTAACCGCAACCGTCTTGGTGGTTCAACCAGTTTAAACTTGATGCGGCGAACGAAGTTCGTGAGCGTTTGCGTCGCCCATAGGAAACGGTTTCCCAGGACGAGATCGTGAACGCATCCCGGGAGGATCCAGCAGTTCAGGACGTGTGCCTTTTGTTCCCCGCGAACGTCCATGGGACCTTGACCATTCCCGGAGACTGGACGCCCTTCTTATTGGCAAGGTATATCCTCTTACGTGTCCCAGGAGTAGGGCCTAGGTCAAGGCCAGAGGCTAATCCCGGTGATATGAAGCACATGTCCGCACCGCTGTCAGGGAGGGCTTCCACTGGGGTCCCATTCACATCTCCCTCCACGAAGTACTGTTTCAACCCTGAGGAAAAATGTGAAATTTTGCGTGCAGTCTTCTCAGCGCCGGTGGTGATTGACTGGATATGGGCGGGGCCATTGGGGGACCGGCCCGCCCGCCACTTTGGGGAGTCGATTGTATTCTTTGGATCCGAGATATCTTGGGTCTTTGCGGTTTCCCCGGGGCGGTAATGCTTGGAAATGCCGTCAGCACAGGAGTATTCAGAGCCATACCCAGCTTCCTTCATATGTATATCCTGCTCGGTCCAGGCTTATTCACATTCCACAAGGCTGGGCTTGCCGAAGAGTGTAGAGACGGCAAAGAGGGATCATGGTGCCCATGTAAAAGAGTCCCGTGCAAGGCAGCTAAGGCTTGCCATTGCTCATTATTTAATTTGGCTTCGTTCTGGGACAACTGGACGTTGCCTACCTCAATACATTTAGACTCGACCATCACCAGGCCGGCGTAAATTCCTTTGACCCCTGCGACCAACTGATCTTGGCTAATAGGGCACGTCTCGGGCTCTTTAATAGGTTTTCGCCTCGCAAGTTTCTGCGTCGGGGATTCCGGTGGTTCATCGTCGGGACTCCAAAGCTTCCCAGCATGCAGCGATCTTCGAAAATCAGGATCTTGACGGACTCGCGAACGCCTCAGCGGACTGGACCTCTTAGGACGAGCATTAGATGATTTTAATCTTCTACTTGAGGGGGGCCTGGGGGTATCATCGCCAGGAAACATATCCGCCTGGCCATCCTCGGCAACTACAGAAGGGTTGGCCTTAAAGGAGCTGGGGTGCGCCGATTGTTTCCCATACGCTCTGTACAATCGAAATTAGTAAAGTTAGCAGGCAAGGGAAACCGCAAGACAGACGGCAGAACTAACCGTCTTTGTGGTGTTACCGTGGTCCCTTTCCTGATTTGGTGGAGAAGAGTAGGGAAGTCCTTTTGTGCTAACAAATCCGGGTGGTAGTTTTCGAGATGAGCTTTTATGCGACCTTCAGGATCGGGAAATCCCTCGCCGCAATCATCTATGGGGCAATGAATTCTGGAAGCATTCCTTAAAAAGGATGAAAGGATTGCTCTAACGAGCTGTGTTGTGGCATGCTGATTTGCTGCAGCTCCCGAGAGAGGAATATCTCTAAAAGAATTGGCTAGCTTGCTGACCAGGGTCTGTCTATGTGGACGAATATTGGTTCCCCGTCGGGGGGAGTTTTAGATTCCGCTTTTATCGTGTGGCGTAGGTGGGAGAGTGCGTACAGCCCAGTGGCTTGCAACGGATCTGTCGGTTTGCAATTCTATCCGAGTGAGCCAAACGAACGCGTGCCTTGACTTGCGAATTGGTAGAATGCAGAAAGTGAAGACATCCGGTACTAGGCGTGGCGATGTGATGTGTTGGTGGTGCAGTTTGGCAATATCCGCCCAATAAGTCAATATATAATTAATTCACCTATTTTAACTCAAGTCAACGTTAATGGGGCCCGGATTTAAGTATTAGAGGTACACTGGGTGGGGTTCGAGGGATTTCTAAGGTAGTCCTAATAGCAACTGACGTATCGTATAAGTTGTAACAGAAATAGTAAACAATTCTGAACCAGAACCGGGCTATTTAACGGAAGGGAATGCCGATTTCGTCACACCTAAAAACGGTTGGATTTAACGTTGGGCCTGGGGGAAAGGGGTGGTGTACGGCTGACAAACAAAATGGCGCAACGCGGGGGACTCTCTCTCCTATCTTCGTCGATGTCACCGACAAAGGAACTGGGGTCTCGCAATTGCGACATTCGTTTAAATTCGAGGAATGGACGAGAGATGACAGGAATTCGGGTTCGGGAAAGAATTTTGAACCATTTTCGACACAGCCCCCATGCTGACATATAGCAGTCACGGCCATCATGCAGACGCGCTGTACTGCCACGTTAGGCTTTGTCGCCAGGTTTTCATTCCAACCAGACACCCCCGCGCATCCCAATTCCGTTCGGCCAGAGCCCCGTCACCCGTCCGAGCAATGGTCAGTGTCGATGACCAGTGTTAATTACTAGGTCAGGGATTTCGCGGATAGCCAAAGCGATCATCCTAGTTGGAAGCCATTCCATCCCAGCCTTTCCCAGCCCTTGGCTTCATATTTAGCCATTCCTCGCAACCAGAGACCGCGATCAAGAAACGTCATTAACCCTTCCCTCCCAGCGCTACTGCGGTCCTAGACCACGAACTATCTCAAACCTCCTTTCCTATTCCCGCTGAGGGTGGCTCCCTCTCCCTGACTTATGAATAGGAGCACAAACTCGAGCAGCCTTGGCCTTCCAAATGATCGGAAAGAGGGATTTGCGAATGTCGCAAGATGGATAGCGCTTGACAATGACAACGAGACATTTGTCTATGGCAAGTTCGATGAACTTGCAGCTCGAAACCTGCTTTATCTGCAGTCCGAGCTACTTGTTCTCGAGAAGCAACTAAACGAGCTAGATAAAAATGACGCCAACAGTGAGGACTTGGACTTAAAAGATGCCGCCAGGACATGGGAGACTCTGACGCAGCAGAGTGATACCGGCAATGAAGAAATGCGAGTCCGCATGGATCTGATCGTGAGGATACGCGTGAAATTGAAGGAATATCGTATGTTGGGAGTCGCCTACCATGTGTAGCAAAGGCTGGTTATTGCTTAGATGAGGCGCTCTTGTTACAGAGTGAGATCGCGAAGCTCAAGCGGCCCAACAAACGTGTCCTTGATGCGTACAGACAATGGTTCAAGAAGCCACACCCTGTGCTCGGCGGACAGGCGAAGACGTTTTTGGATGCTTCAAATGACCTCGTCGCCCTCAATACATCGGAGACTGACCATCTGTCCCTCTTCTTGAGACGACAGTGGCCAGCTAAGGCAAGCGCTCCCATTACTGAACTCATAGATGGTCAGCTGACATCCCACAGGAAGAACTCTCCCGGGATGGCCTTCATCGTATAGGACGATTCAGTGAGAGGTCCATCTCCATCGCAGTTTGCCGTCATTAGCATCCTTGTAGCAGCGGTCCTCTTGGTTGGCTCCATTACGAGTCTCTACTTCGTCACCAACAATGCCGCCAAGCTTGCTGCTTTCACGGCTGCGTTTGCTTTGAGCGTCGGCTTGATGACGAACGTACGTCGAGCGGAAATATTCGCGGCTACTGCAGGGTAAGTTATATTGGTGTTGTAAAGCCACCTAATGCTGACCAAATCTTAGGTACGCTGCCGTCCTTGTGGTGTTTGTGGGTGGAAATATCGCAAACTCGCAGAATGTGCCGACAGCGCGAGAATGGCCGAGGTCATCGCCCATTTTCTAGGCAGCTGAAACAACAATGTAGATTTAGCTTCATTCTAAAGAGACCGGCTATTTCAGCTCCTTTCCGTTCGAGGCCTTGGTCTTCGTTTTGATGATTCTTTCCATTCGTGTGACGTCACAGTCGTGTCCTAAAAGAGGAACGCAACGAAAAGAACTGCCTCGGTAACTAACCAGGCACTCACATCAAACAAACGACATCGCATAACTTAAAAGGGCCGCCGAAGTGCTTTAAAAGGAGTCAGTGCTCAGACGTATCCTTGGTATATTTGGCAAGAGCCGCTAATGGTGAAGTGCATGCGACTTCTTCCGGCGTTGAGCCTGCTATCCACTATGGTACCGTTGCAGCTGAAATGGAGAGACGAAGGCCTGAGGTATTCTAGGACTTTCCAATGCGATCTGCAGTCCCCCAATTCCCATGATGAACAAGCCGTGCATTCCCAATCTCCAGGCAGCATATCCCGAGCCCCGCTACGCATCACGAATTCAACCCGTCATCACCGAGCATTCAGACCTGGGAGTCCCGCCTGGGCCATACAACACGAGATGGTTAAGCCCGGCCTGTTGGAACTCGATAGTTGGTCACGAAAGAGACTAGCCTCACAAATAGAGAAAGCATAATTCGCCTTGGCCCCACGGCCCTTTTCTAACAAGGTCACACAATAAAGAACGGATCGTTAGGTAGGCTAAGGGGGAGACGTGAAAAAGGAATAAAATTAAAATAAAATAAAAACCCTTGGCGGGATATGCTTGTGCGCGGGAACCCAAGGCTCCGTGTATTCAAAATGGGAGGGGACAAGACGGGGAAGACTTCCTATTTGTGTAGTATCTAGCTACATTAAGTGGTGCCTGGGTTTTCTAGCCCAATTCCTCATCCTGGGTTGAAATCTTTGGGGGCCACCTACCTGCCTCCTCAGCTTGGACTTGTATCTGGAGTGGTATCTATCGACCACCGTTTTGGACATGGTCTGAGGCTGCGATGGTAATAACTTTCTTTTTTCCCCTCAGATCCGAAGCACAAATCTGTAAAGGGGATTCGCGATCTCCTCCTCAGGCTGCAGTAGTGGCTTGGGTTCTCGCTATTGCTAGAACATCGCCGCACGGTAGATAGATGAAACAGATAGGAGGCGGCGAGGCTTTGGGTTTGTAGTAGTACGGATATGTGAATGTGTTTCATGGACGACGCCTACCGGTGTCCATGGCAGTTCAAAATTTCTTTCTGTAAAGTAGAAAGTCAAGGTACGTGCGCACGTTTTGTCTGGATGATAAAGTCAGGTAGGGGAATTGAAGCGACCCTGCAGGTTGCCAAGAGCCGTAAAAGCCACAATATAAGATCCAGGGCCATGGATACCCCAGCAACATATATAGATATCGCCTAGCGAGGGATCGACAGCTGGTAAAGTGTACCGACACTTAAATGGACGTTTTAGATGCTAGCCGAGGTAATGCAGACGATATCTCAGAGACGCCGTACCCCTTTTACAAGAAGGAAATGGAAACAAATCTCTTCGCATGACAAGGAACGTAAGGAGTGGAATGCCGTATTATCTCGGGAAATTCATAGAAGCTAATGCAGGCTAATGGGTCCACTGTCCCACTTCCCCGGACGGAATAGTGTTTTTGTCCCGCTTCCCCGGACGGAATGGGTTTTTCTCTCCAGCTTCCTTTGACGAAATGGGCTTTCCCTTTATTTTTTGTTCACGTTTTTTTTATCCATCCACCCACTTTACCTAACTCCAGGATATCTTACAGTTTTACGGATAATCCTTGGCATTAGCCTGCATTTACCTGCGTTGGCCGGCGTTACCTTGGATCAATTTCGCGAGAAAGTACGGTAAGTCCTTGAAGCGGACAAAAGTTATCTCCACACCGTTGGTTGGTCCTTCTTCACGGGTGCTGTCTTGAGGGATGCCGATCAGAGACGATGCCTAGAATTCAAATCGCTTACCGCACGGTCATGACCCGTTAGTCTGATCTATTAATCGCTCGGTGCGACGAGCTATTGCATAAACTCAGTGCTGTGTCCATGGTTTCTTAGTCTCTCCAACTGGGCTTGGCATTTTTCGCGTAGTATTGCGATACCTCGAGGAGTTTGGGCCATATTTTGGCTGATATTGAAACGAAACAAGCTTTGGGGATGTATTCTGAGCCAAGTAGATTTCCGGGTGTAATTGGACTGTTGAAATGCTGTGAAACGACGCAGGTTTGAAATTCCATAGCTTGGAGTCTCGGCTAGGTATGAGCTCCCTATCACTAATCACAACATCGTTCGACCATTCAAGTGGACAGCGCCATTAGACGTACTATCTATGCCCAGCCAACTATGAAAGGACCGCTCCAAGAGATATCTATCATGCTCCCTTAGAGCCGGGATCTTTCGCTCACGTTGAGCCCTGAGCAGTGGGGCTGCAATACCGCAATAACATGTGAAATTGACAAAGCCAATGTTTGCCAAGACAAGCTAAAAGTTTTGTACTTAACGTGTAGGGCTATCAGTTTTTCTGTTAGAGTGGGCCAGATGTTTCTATAGCATAACGAATAAAAGGAAAAGGAAATAGTGTTTCATCTGGGGAAACCTAGCTGGACCTAGCTGGTGGAGTATCTTTGCCGGCGTTAGCTTTCCTTCAATTTTACGAGTTATTGCGGTAGTACGAGGACCATTTGCCCTCCCGCATCCACCCCAGCCCGAATCAAGCTTCCCCCCAGATCTAACCTTGGCCCACGGTTGTCACTCAAAGCATGCATACTAACCCCACAGCATAGACATGGAGCCTAGGGAGGCACGGTAAATCCGATAGGACCTAAAGTCAGGGGAGATCAATATGGGCGATCCAACTTTAGAGAAAAGGAGCTAGATGTAGTGACAGGACCGAAAGAATAGCTGAAAAAAAGAAGAGCCTACGAATCGATCCGGTGGGTGAAGTTTGTGGAATTTACCACCCCTGCCCAGGAGTAGGGGGCCCGGCTTTCGAAACGTGAAATGCCCGTCGGTAAAGGGCCGCCGCATACAGCTCGCCAGTGCGCTCCCAGGATCGGGCATCTGGATCGGGCTTGGCACTGCAGAGAAGCTTAGATCGAAGCCCAGTCATACATAATTAACGGCCCGACCTGCCAAGATGTGGAAGCATAATCCGCATACCTCCCAACCAGTCTCTTAACGTCGATTATTAATTATTCGATATGATACTCCGGATACCGCGGAACCGGGCTCTTAGTCCGGGCAAGGCGAGAGGTGCGACTGGTCAATGGCTTTCCGCACAAAAGCTTCGTTGGTGAATACAGCGAAAAAGGGTATAGATCAACGCTGATGGTGGTGAAGAGAACGTTCAACCCTCCGGAGAATTTTGATAACGCGACGCGAACCCTAACAGAATAAGCTTTCGATCTATGTTGCAGATTTGAAAACGTCGAGGCCCTAAGCAAACCCGAGGCTTCCGGTCAACTGGTTGCGTCATTGCCCTCGCCGACGCCAATTAACCACTCGATGCTATATGTTCTATATACATAAATATATATATACAGCTTGACAGGTTTGGGGATGTCGCGATGAAAAGACTTAGTCACTGTTGCTAAAGAAGGATTTTGGCTGGTCCAATTTTTTTCTCTATGCTTTCGCCGTCACTCATTCATGAAATTTGATTGTTTAATCTCTTTACAGTTGTCCTCGAAGCAATCAAGACGTCGATGAGGTAGCAGCAAAACAGACAAAACAAAATTTTGGAAACGCGCATCCACATATCGACAGAGAATCATGGACACCCACACCTCCCTCTCCAAGCAGTCGAAACACGTCTCCGGCGATTTTTCCGGAAACGTCTTCCTGATATCCTCCGGCGGCGAAATCCTCCAGTTACCCATGCCGAGTCCCTCCCCGCGCGATCCTCTCAACTGGAGTTGCAAGCAGCGAGCCGCCGCGGGCGCCTGCTTGATGGCGTTTTCGGCGGTCTCTATGTATGCGATTCAGGTAACGAGTATTTTGTATGATTTTGTTTTTCGTGCGTTCTCGCCAACGGTAAGCATTTATGGCCCCGGATCTCCCATTTAGCATCCTAGTGCTTCGTCTCGTTATCCTTGATTGAGAGTTCTGGCAGTATGATAACAGTTTTGTTTTCGTTTTCGTTGTTCAACAGGTATCGGACATGCAGCGCTTAGTCTCGACGCCGACTTTGCTCATGGGGATCGGTGCGTTTGTCTGGATCCCCTTGTCGTTGGCGTTGGGACGACGACCTGTCTTCCTCCTTGGAAGCCTGACTTTGAGTGTGGGGACGACGGTGGCAGCGTGCGCACAGAGCTTCACCACTCTTATGGCCGGCCTGTGCCTTGTAGGCCTTGCCGCTGGGCTTGCCTGTAGCTTGGTACGTATGTTGAAATTCTCCCGATGACACGACCTCTTTTCTAGGAAGCTCTAGAGGAGACTTGAGAAAAGACATGGCACGTGAGACAAGAATCCTTAATTGATCCCAAGCTAACAAAAACCGTCACGTGCAACCTAGCTATTGCTAATTGTCATCGACATGACATATATCAACGAGAGACCGCGACAGCTTGCCATGTACTGGGCTATTCCTTCAGCTCTGACACTTCTCTCGCTATGCCTCACGTCGGTCGCGAAGCCTTACCTCTCGTCCTTCCGTGGCATATTCCTCACGTGCACCATAATCAGTACATCTCTAACCACCTTATCTCTCTTCTTCCTTCGCGAGTCGTTTTTCATCCGTCCGGCGGTTGCCTACGATGGCCGGGTTCTCGTCCAGAGCTCGACGGAGAAGGTAGAGGTGTACGAACCATGGCAATACTGCGAGGCCGGGGAGAATGACCTGGAGCAAGAGCGCCTCGAAGTCCGACACAAGCAAATTCCGCCCTGGATGTCGTGGATGCGAATGTCACGCCCGTTCGGCACGAGCTGGAAGTCTATGCTGGCGTGCTACCCCCAGGTTCTGCTGTGCGTTTGCAACCCGCTTATCTTCTGGGTTACGGCTATGAACGCGATAAACTTTGGCGGCATGCTGTTTGTGGGGAGCACCGTTTCTAGCGTCCTTGCCCGTCCTCCCTACTCGCTGCCGGACCAGCTCCTCAGCCTCGTGAACGGGAGCGCTGCCGTTGGTTCCCTGGTATCCTGGCCGCTCACGGTCAGCCTGGGAAGCCCCATCGTTCAGAAGTTAACGGTCCGTGCGGGCGGCGTCAGGTATGCCGAAAACTACCTCATCTTCTACTTGCTGCCTATCCTGACCGGCATCGCGAGCGTCGTTCTGTACGGGCTGACGGTGGCGTACGAGTGGCACTTCTCCTTTGCTTGCCTCGCCTATGGTCTGAACTCCTTCAGCTACATCGGCATGGGGCTTGCGAACACTCTGTGGGTCACGGAGGCCTTCCCCCGGTGGGCCGCCGCGGCACTCATTGTCGTCGGCGGGGTGAGCTACATGGCGAGTTTTGGTATTTCTTTCACCATCCCCTCGTGGGTGGATACGGAGGGTTTCGCCAAGACGAGCATTGAGATCGGGGTTCTGCTACTGCTTGCCGGTCTCGTGGCTGTTCCTGCGACGCTTTGGGGCAAGTCCCTGAGGCAAGCGATTCATGGAAAATGGAGCCTTTACGAAGGAGGAGCATTAAGGCCCCATGGGAAGAGGAAGGAGGAGAAAAAGGTAGATGAGGAAGTGGAGTGGTAGGAGGTGGACGATTTTCACTCATTCTTTTTTTTTTTCTTAGTTTTGGAGTTGAATTTGAGACCCAGGCGATGCGGATAGAGTATATTATAATTATCTGAATGGGGTTCGCCGGTATCCTTCTATAGAAGCCCAACCAAGGTCTGTTAGATCTGGCTTTTCTATCCTAATTTGTCAACATGTCTTTGCAAAATTTGGCCCTAGATTCAAAGTCTCCAATGTTAAAGGGCAATTTTCAGCCCATGCAAAACTTTCGAGTCCTCTGAACAACCTGGATCGGACCATTTCAAAATCACTGTAACCAGAGGGGCTTCTGTTCGAGCGGAAGAAATGAGCACAGTGCATAAGTGGCTCGGACTTTATGAACTACTACTCTTGTCAGAGATATTGGGCGCTTGTCAATACTATTAAAGCCAGTAGACGTAGCTTCTGCTTCTGCATCCGTTGGTGGGACCCCTTTCTAAAACTTGAGTCTACCGCCCATCCCTCTCAGATAGACAAGCGCTTGCATAATAGTTTGACAGAATATCCGTAATCCAGGTGGCAAGCGATAATCCGGCCGTCGCTCGGATCATATCCATGTTTTTATCCCCTTGTAGTAAACAGTAAGTTTCAAGCGTCTGGCTGGACCAAAGGGCGCTGCGTAAGTAGACATGATAACTTTATGCTGGCGTATCAGCACTACCGCAACATCAAGTTTATATGCCAGGGAAGGCCCTTCCGCACTTCCCGATACTTTTGGGAAGTTCGATTGGGCTGTTCCACCGATGCTTTTCAGACTAATAACAACCTCCGAACCGAGTCCAACTTGAAATACCCCTTTCGTGCTCTGTGTGGCACCTGCCGCTGACGCGCCTGCCCCAACTCTAAAAATCATGGTGAACTTCTCACATTCCGCCAAGCTTACAGTTCCTTGATATTACGAGGGCGGCCTTGTATCCATGACATGCGTAAAGTAAACGATTGAAATATGTTCACAGCGTTCCGAAGTCGTAGACTTCCGCCGGGCTATCAGCTGAAGCCCATTTCTACCCACACACATAATTCAGCGACGACTACGGGAAAAACATCTTCCGGCATCCTAACGGCGACCTACAGACAGCGGGCCCGCAAAGAAGAGATGATCAGGTTAAAAGCCTGTCTTTTCCTGTGCGCATTCTTTGCGGCGAAGACGACCTACGTATTTATCAACAACGTCTTCCCATCCGCAAGAGAACGGTACCAGGTCCAGGCGCGGTTCTGCGAGGAAACCCTCGCGCTGTGGAATTACACCGTCACCTTTCTATGCATCATGCTTTTGTGGAACGAGATCACACGAAGGATCAGCTGCTCCTTCGACCGCAGGCAACGGCTGCATTGGTCCCATGGCAGAGCCTTCGGGGTGTGGGTCCCGGTGATTTTGATACTGATGGCCCTCACGAGCGGGACTCGAACTGGAATTCTCACGCCACCGGCGTTGGTCATGTTCTACTATTTACTTGCTGAGCCGAATGCCATGGTTGAGCTGTGGGAAGGCGGGTTCGGGAGAGCTGTGCAGGCGTGTGGAGCCAGAACACTCGGCCTGGGCGTGCTGCTGCATTTTGTCATGTGGTGCATGATGCAATGAGGCTTGTGTGCGCATGATGACAGGGAGAGGTTGAGAGAACCCCCGTGCGTACCTGTTGGATTGGTGAAGGAATAGCAGTGCTCTCTCGCACCTGATGCATCACGTTTCACTCTGTATGATGCAGCTTCTCACTTATCCAGGTTGCAGTACGACTGAGTTGCGCCAGCCGAGTGTACTCAAAATTTTTTCATGCACCATGATGGGAGCAATATATCCAACAAATAGTAGTGGTGAACGCGGAATCGTGATTGCTTCTTTCCCATCACTGGTGAACTTGGCCCACTTCCGTGTTTACCCCCTTTTCTGCGTGCACGCCATGTCCAGCATATGTTCGCATGGGGTCATGGACTGCTAACTTAGGCTTCGTGAATTCCTATTCAAGGTTACAAGCCGAGGGCATTGATGAAGCATCGCACCGGCATAACACTTCTGTTTCGCGGAATCTTGTCATCACACTTAATTAAGGAGAAGGGTGCAGGCGATATTTTGGCAGCTGACAAAAGCATTACCAGCTGCCAGTTGATTTTTGAACCTGACATCGGACTTCGCCTAGAAGCATAGTGGCGCAAAAGAATCAACTGCAACCCTTGTTTGACAGAGAGACCGCCGCTCTACAAACATTATGGCAACTCGGAATACGACAGAAAACCCTCTCGAGGCCCTTACGGCTCTCGTAGCAACCACCAAAACCGTTATTACCCAATTTGAAACATTTCTGTATGCCATCTCAGTGGACAAAGCGGCTACCATCGATACCCCGCCATCACCACCACTATCCGCCAACCCCACCGAGAACATCGATGCCCTCTCGCTTGCCCACGACTCGGCCAGTCTGATCAGGGCGCATACGACTAAACTTTCTCTCCTAATCATCAATGAACCCTTCACGCCGTCCGCTATCGTTAAAGTCCTCCGAGAGTTAGTGGCCGGGCCAATACCAGGAATCGCCTCCGCTGTGCAGGTCTGCGATGCCGAAAAATACACCAAAGTAGCGCGCCAGGACCTCGCATGGCGCTGCTATCGCGTACTACACGAACTGAACGGGTTTGTGGAGACCATCCCGCTCAACGGGAAGGTACTGCGCGATGACCAGAAGAAGGGCGGCAAGGGCAGCATGGCCGCGACGGGCGTCATCTGGAGTGCATGCGACGACGTGATACTGCTAAAGAAACTAGGAATTGGAGGCATGCTAGTCAAGAAGGTGGAGGAGTACAGAGACACACTCAAGGACGTGCTGGAGGAGCTCAAGGAGTGGAGTGAGGAGGTCGATGAGGATGAGGCAGATGGCGACGCCGTCACTGGTAACGGGCAGAATGAAGACATCGACCACGTCGCGAATCAGATGCAGAACTCTCATATTTCGACGCAGGCCATGATAGATGATCTCATGAACCCGCAGCACATACCACGAGACGACCCCAACAAGATCAGGGAACGTCTGGATTCCTGTTTGAAGAGGCTACGCCTCACAACGTTGCTCTACTCTGCCATCGCCAAGCGGCGTCTGAAAGCATTACCTCCATTGCCAGCCATGGCGGAGCCGACGGTTGCCCGGCGTCTGGATGAAGTGGTTCCTATTCTTAAGAGATTGCCGCATCGCTTCGGCGAAGTGGCCTATGCGTTCTACAACATGGATCGGGACTCCATAGATAGGGAGATGGACTCCTGCTTCTTCGACGCGTTTGCGGCATCTGAGATGTTGATGAAGCCCTGGGAAGGCCAAAGGGACGAGTTCACGGAGTGGGCGGAGAAGTTTCAGGCTAGCATCAAGAAGCCGGACTGATGGCACATCATCACGAGCTAATAAATGGTTGGCACACCGTATGTATATGTATATATCGCTTGTCAAGGTATACAAATATGTGAAAAATGCACCCATTGAGAGCAATGCGCGCACAGATACCATCAACGTGCGACGTTCCTTATTCGACTCATGGGGAGTTGCTAGTGTATTTACACCTGGATGGCAACGGCGTTGAAATTGACCTACTCGAACATTAGCAACCGGATTGCTCGCCTATGGGATCCCAGAGGATCGGTAAGCACTTACACGACCCGCCGCTGGGCAGGAGTTCGTGATCTGGGGACCGGTAGTCGACCTACCACCCGCCGAGACCGTGACGGGACCAGTCCTGCCGCTGAACGGGACCTCGTAGTAGTAGGCGGAGCCGAACGAGTCGATAGGGCTGACGGTCGAGCTGGCGCCGCCGATGCTGACCGTGATGTCCCTGCGCGAATTCGACAGCGCGATGATGGAGACGACGTCTTGCGTCCCAAGAGCCGCGGATTGGGTGCCGCCCTGGCCCCAGACGGTACCTATTGCCGGGCATTGTTAGTCGGTCCCCACGTCGGACCGGACAACACACGCAGAGCCAGGGTCGATGTTACTTACCACCGTCGCCGCAGACATTCTTTGGGGTGGTGCGGTACCAAGCCACCGCTCCCTCGGCTGGCAGGGGTACATTGGCGGTACCTGCCTTGTAGGCCGAGATGAAGTACGGCAGCACGAACTGGAAAGCCTTGTGGTTGAAGCCATTCACGTAGACCTCGGCGCCGGGGAAGATCTGGGCCGGCGTCGGCTCGTTGATATAGCTGGACTCGCCGTAATCGTTCCCTGGGGCACGCGGGTTAGCTGCGATCATCTACGCGCCCCTTTGGTGCTAGGTAGAAGCTTCTACATACAGGTGATGATCTGGACGTAGTTGGGCAGGACCTGGAGGACCTGCTTCCAGCGGTCGAACCACAGGGAGTCGCTGGAGGAGTACCAGTTCTTGGACCAACCGTTACCACCTGGAATGTTGTTAGACTAGCATAGGTCGTACGGGGTCGCGCCACCGCTTACGGAGATTGGTATAGAAGTATGGGCTGACGCCCATCATGTACGACTTGCCGCCGAGGACCTGCTGGTATTGCCTGTCTGCGTCGGTCGTGATTTGGTCGGAATTCGCATTAGGCCAAGCTCCCCAATTGACTGAATAGTTCGATCAGCACTGTCCGGCACAGTAAGGACGCAAAGTTCAGCATTACTCACAGGCACCATCAATGATGTTGAGTCTCCCGGCGACGCCCTGCGGGCCCAGTGAGGACCAGTCTGGGATCAGGTAGATCCCGCCGGTCTCGGCGCGCACCTGGGCCCAGTTGCCGGCCCAGTCGGGGCCCTCGAAAGTGGAGACGACGGGGAGACCGTTGATCTTGAACTGGGCGGGGCTGTCGCGGAACTGCTTGACGCGCTGGATGACCTGGTCGGGGGACCACGAGCTCGCGGCCTGGTCGAACGAGATGAACACCTTGAAACCCGGCACCGACGCGGCCGCCTCGTACGCTAGCGGCAGCTGCACGTCGTTGTACGTGTCCTGCGCGCCCGCGTTCAGCGCGAACCCGTCGATCCCCGCCGCCCGCGCCTCCGCCACGTCCGCACGCCACTTCTCTGCGGTCTGCCCGCTCGTTAGGCCCACCATGTAGTGCGCGAAGACGAGCCGCTGGCCGTCCTGCCGCGCCTCTACCGTCGATGACGTCGGCGCCGAGGTCACCTGCCGGGCCATGAGGCCTGCGGCCAGGAGGATTTTGGATAGGGTCAAAAACATCTTCCGTTGTGGTGTCCACATTCAAAAAAGGAGCTGGAATCCTTTATGTGGAATAGTTGGGCAGTAGAGAAGATGATCGGTAGTCTGGTCCCCCTTTATATCATATCGGCCTCGGCAGGATGGCGAGAGCTGTCGATGACTAGGCGTCGTGAGACATTGCGGTAGCTATGTTAAGCATAGGGCCACATGATCCCTGCACGATCCTTCTGCCGTCGAGGGGAGACTTGAGGCTGGCGCCATTACGGGCTAAATATAGACTCGCCTACCGAGTTCCAAGCCTGAATAGGCCCGAAATGGCAGGTATACTTGGGAAAAAGAAAAGAAAAATTGATACTGCCCCACATTTTGTTCAGCTTCATTATTCCGCCCCACAGCCGGTCTACTTCCGGAAAACATGCGGCTCCGAAGACTAACTAATGTAGGCTACTACAAGTTATACCGTAACGTTACCGTATCAGTCAAATACCGGTAGTTGGGCTAGTTGCTTATAATTAAATATTAAGAAATAAAGGTACAGGGCGGCGGCCTGGTGACGCCAGCATTCTAACTACGCGCGGTACGGCCGGAGATGGGAGGTGCATAAGCCGCTCCTCGGCCACAAGCTACCCAGTTCCAAAGCCGAGCTTGGCTCGGTCGAAGCGGCCCCCCGAGCCCCGAGCCCCGTGCAGCCTCATCCTATCCTGGGAGGCTACTAGCGAGGACTCTAGTGCCAGACTCCGCTGGAATATTACTAAAATAGGATCCTCAATTCCAATTGTCAAGTCCCATGTCACTTGTATAAAGCGGTTTGCACCGCGTAAGCCGCGAGTGGCCTAATCTTGAATTGTTCGCGTGCTTTTATGCCTCCGGTCAGACCTGTAGTGCCGAAAAATGTGAGGCCCCACACTATGGCGGGACACTATCAGACCTCATACCTCCAACGTTTTCACTTTGTATTCATAGAATCATAGGCCGCGCTTCTCTAAAAAGGAAATAAGTGCACATAGCTCAGCACCGTTGGCTATCACAAAAACAATTCCCACATAAACAAGAGAGGTATCGAAGATATGGACAAGGGAAATCTGGAAGAAAGAAAAGGGGAACTTCTGGTTAGGAAAGGAGTCGTGGGACACGTTCGAGCCCAGGGAGCACATACCCCTTCCGGGCTCAACCGTCTCTCGGAGCGTCTCCATAGAACTTTCTTAGCACCGCTCTCAGGATTTTATCTGGGATGTCAACCACGAGAGTTACCGTCATGGCCGCCCTCGGCTAGGAAACCGTGTATTCCCATAGCCCTCTCACAGTATTCGGTCTGTGTACTTCTTGACCATATGGTCACACGGCAAGGTTCCCTTCTCCATATGATCAAATGGATTGGTAAGAAAAACGTCGGGCCTGTGAGTCGAATATGAACTGTAATATCTTGTACAAGCCACGGTCGCGGATGTGACATGCTCCAATGATGCGGAAGGAGAGTTATCGCTGAAGTCACCCATAAAACCGGTGTCTGAAGCCAGCGATTTCTGCGAGAACATGGTGCCACCCTTTGGAAACGTGCCGGATATGCTGCAAATTATAGAGTTTGTAGTAGTAAGGAGCATGAAGAGGGACGCTGACACATCTCCAGATTCTATTCACGGGGGACGTGACCCCAGGGGACAGCATGTTGTTATTGGG